>OU898277.1:24007295-24607295 GCA_918026665.1 Diabrotica balteata
ACATCTATCAAAATGGGACAGCAAGCGTGAAACTGACAGATAAAAAGACCAACGTATTTAAAATAAAAACGGGGAGTGCGACAGGGAGACACAATTTTCGCCAAAATTGTTTACAACATTATTAGAGCATATGTTTAAGAACGCTAAATCCTGATTGAAAAAAGGAATTAATGTCAATGGAGAAATGCTTAGTCATTGAGGTTTGCTGATGATATTGTCCTTTTTGCTGACAGAATCGATGATACAGTATCGCAACTGGAGAAACTATAACCTAGCCTCTCTACAAGTTGGATTAAAAATCAACCACACAAAAACACAAATCATGACAAATCTTGTGTTAAGCGAAAAGATTTCAGTAAATGGCATGCATATTGAAGAAACCACCTCTTATAATTACTTAGGACATGAGATACGCATAGGAAGAAATAATCAAACGTGCGAACTAAGCCGCCGCAGAGGACTCACTTGGGTGGCATTCGGCAAGCTGAGCTATGTTCTTAAATCAGAACTGCCTATGTGTCTTAAAAGAAAAGTCTTTAATCAGTGCGTGTTGCTAGTACTTACATATGGTGCAGAGACACTAACCAAAAAAGTAAGAAATAAAATTTGTGTTACCCAAAGAGCCATGGAACGATCGATGTTAGGCATTTCTCGTAGAGATCGGATCACGAACAAGGAAATAAGACGGAGAACAGGAGTGACAGATGCCATAGAAAGAATTATGACCCTTAAGTGGAACTGGGCGGGGCACATAGCTAGAAATGTCGGATAACAGATGGACACAGCGAATAATACAGTGGAGACCGAGACAAGAAGCACATCGAAGTAGAGGTCGTCCACCAATAAGATGAACACTCTTATCAAATATATAATTAACCCAACTTTGTCAAACTATCGTAATTATATACAAATTTAGCCGACTATCAAAGAGTTACACAAGTTTCTCACGAAAATCAAATAATTTTCCTTCTGCGTTGCTCGGACGTCCGATAACATTGCTCTAACTTGTTGATCATTCAATTTAGAAATCTGAAACTTTCCAGGAACCTTTTTTAAATATTAAATTTTGTTATAGAGTTTATTAAATAGGGAGATTTACAATTGATTAACACACATTTCTAATTAGAAAAAAAAATATCTTTTTTTTTAGGGAAATGTCCATATTATATTGTGTCAAAATAAGATATAGAAATATTTAAACCGAGCCAACATTAAATACAAAAACTTAATTAAAATTATAAAATCAAAATGTTTGCCTTTTTCTTGTTTATTTACATGTTCCACCTTCTTCTTCTTAACGTGCCTTATCAAGTCCCCTTGACGTTGGCGATTAACATGGCGAAACTGTCTCTGTCTCAAGCTATTCTTAAGAGTTGCTCAGCTTTCTTTATTCCTGTCCACTCTCTGATATTCTTCAACCAAGAGGCCTTCTTTCTACCAATTCGTCTGCATCCTTCGATTTTACCCATCATAATAAGTTGAAGAATATTATATCGGTCTCCCCTTACTACGTGTCCAAAATAGGCCATCTTTCTACATTTGATGTTATCAAGCAGCTCGCGAGCAGCATTTGCTCTCTCAAGGACTGCCACATTTGTCAGCATAGCCGTCCATGGAATTTTTAGTATACGTCTGTGCAGCCACATTTCAAAGGCCTCCAAACGATTAATGGTAGATATTTTTAATGTCCATGCTTCGACACCGTATAAGAGGACTGACCAAATGTAGCATTTAACCATACGCTTTCGAAGTTGAAGTTTCAAGTTATCATTACAGAAGAATGACCTCATTTTTAAAAATGTCGTGCGGGCTATCTCGATTCTACATTTTATCTCTTGATCTGGATCTAGTTGTTCAGTAATATGGCAACCAAGATATTTAAAACTGGACACTCTTTGAATTATATGACCATCAACATGTAATCGTGCATCTTGATATGCTAAACGGCTAAACACCATGTGTTTTGTTTTTGAACAGTTTATGTTTAGGCCAAACTCTCTTCCCACTGTATCAATGGCATTTAAAAGGCATTGTAATTCATTCATGTCATCACTTAAAATAACTGTATCGTCTGCATATCTGATTGTATTTATCAGAATTCCATTAACTTTCAGGCCCCATTCCAAATTATGCAGCGCTTCTTTGTTCCACCACTCACATCAAAAAATTTTATCTAGAAAAGTTGTGCAGATTTTGTTGCCAAGATTTTGTGTACCAAATTTGCCTGGTAGCCGGAGAATTACGGGTTTATCGAAAACTAAAGAACTTTTTGGGATTTGCTTCTAGGCTACTAAGTACTAAGTTAATCCTGCTATATTTATATGTTCTCGTGTGGTAGACTTGGTGATTCTTAATTTTTAGATTATACCAAGTATTTCAAGCGCTGGTTCCAGTGGTGGCTATGGACATGCTTTCCATTTATTTATTGCCATTGTGGATCTTCCCAAATTAGTTCATTATTTTTAACCGGGTTAACCGCGTTGAACTTCCAGTTGTATTGTAATTAGATGCCCTCTACGCTTCCAAGACATAACCATGTGATTGATTAGTTTCTTTTTTTTTTTCGTCTGTTTTATAGTTTTTACTAAAATTGTTCATTATTCTTAATAAATCATTATATATAAAAGATTGTACAGTTTATGGATTATGAGATCGTTTAAATCACATAACTAAAATATAACGTGTTAACGAAATGAATAGGAGTTAATAAGTGATAACAAAAATTCATGTCGTCAGTAAATGTGTTTTTGATTTCATTGCCATCAAAATTATCGAAACCCAACCTAATTCTTCCATTAAGAGCGTAGATGCAAAATTTCGGGCCGATGCTTTTTTAAATGCATTCATTTTTTTTTTTTTTTTTCGAATCCTGGGAAAACTAATAAGTACCTATTTTGAAAAATTAAACGCAGAATGAAAGGTTACATTTTTACTGAGAGCTGAAAGTGAAAACTTCTATAATGTTTATTTTTTAATAAGTTACAGGGGTGAAAAAAAGAGAAACTTTAGTGTGATTTTTAACTTCAAATACCTCATTCAAAAAAACTTTTTGTTTATTCTAGGGACTTTTAGCCCTCGGTAAAAATGTAATTTTTCATTCTGCGATAAAATTTTCAAAAATATTAGTTTTTTCAGGATTCGAAAAAAATGAATGCATTTTAAAAAGCATTGGCCGAAATTTTGCGCCTACGCTCTTGAAAAATTCATTTATTTTAGTTGTCATCGTTAAAGAGCTTATTTAATTATTTAGAACCAGTCATTATCAGTTCTTAAATTGGAAAGAGTAATACATGAACAAGTACATTAACCTAATTTATTTCTTTCTGTTCCAAGACTATTCAATTTTACGTCTATATCTAATGATCTATTGATCTGTATATTGTACTGTTTATCTTTTTCTGTAAGTATTCTCTGTTTATATGGTTTATAAGAAATTTTTTCATTAAATGATCAATTTTTCTTCCATTAGTACGATGGCTTGTATGTTTTACTCGCCCCAACAGAGTTTAGCTGATACTACTCTCTTAAAGAGGAAGTTGTGGTTATAATCGTGTAAAAATCGAAGGTGTCTAAAAGAAAACGACCCCATTTTGAAAAAGAAGAAAGTGCTTTTCCATGAGGATTGCAAACTTATCTAAAAGTTTACAATTACATGTCATACAATAAAAGTTTTACGCAGAGCCACCTAACGGAAGTTACCTGACATTTTTTTGGCAAATAACATTTCAAAATAAAAATCGATCAAATTTTAGCAGCCATCCGTGGTTTAGCAGCAAAAAAACTTTCAAAATTATCAATTTCGTGAAAAGTATTCTCTGTTTATATGGTTTACAAGAAAATATTTCATTAAATTATCAATTTTTCTTCCATTAGTACGATGGCTTGTATGTTTTACTCTTACCAACAGAGTGTAGTGGATACTACTCTCTTAAATAGAAAGTTGTATTTATAATCATGTAAAAATCGAAAGTGTCTTTAAAGGAAAACGACCCCATTTTTAAAAATAAGAAAGTGCTTTTCGATGAAGATAACAAACTTGTCTAAAAGTTTATAATTACGAGACATACAATAAAAGTTTTACGCAGAGCCACCTAGCGGAAGTTACTTGACATTTTTTTGGCAAATAACATTGGCGAATTGAAAATCTATAAAATTTTAGTAGATATCCGTGGATTAGTAGCAAGAGCTTTAAAAACTATAAATTTCGTGAAAAAAAAATGGAAATCTCGTGGAAATATTCGTGTGATGATTTTAGACGATTTTAAAGTTGGCCTAACTAAACATCAATGCGTCAACAATTTCGATCGGTTTTCATGATAAAGCACCAGACCCATCAACTGTTTACAGATGGTTTGAAGATCTCAAGCGTGGACGTACCAGCCCCAGTGACAAATTCCATGAAGACCGTCCGGTTACAGCTATTGTACGGGAAATCATTGATACGATATGCGATGCGTGGCATGATTGGAGCAGATCGGTATGTTACCTATCGTGAGATTCATGTACTATTGGGTATAGGCTCATAGGCATGCAGCGAAAATGATGTGCCATCGTTTCATTCCTCACAATTTGACTGCTGTCAATAAGATTTGGGCATGCATAGAGAAAGATGTGCAGTCGTTGAATTTCTTATTTGATTTGTGACCGTAAGAAGGTTTGATCCTTTTTTATGGGCATAAAAAATCCTAATTAACGGTATGGATTTTCAAGATGATCCAAAGCCAAAAAAAGTAGCTTTCGCTCGCGGCGCAGCATTGGCATACAAAATGGGCACAAGTTTTTTTTTTAAAGGTACGTTTTGCCACAATTTTGTTAGAGAATCATAGAAAAGTTTATTCTGAATAGTATACAACCATCTGTTTGTACGAAGTGCAAACAGCACAATACCAGCTCTCACACCTGCTCGTATAATATCCGAGTATTTGAAGGTAAAAAACATCGATTTTGTGGGCCATCCTGCATACTGTCCTGACTTGACACCGGGTTATTTCTTTCCGTTACGGAAAATGAAAAACAAACTACTGGTTAAAGGTTTAAAACGCTAGATTAGGCGATCTCAAAAAATATTTCTGAGCAAAGTGTATGTATGATCTTAAAAACGAATATTTTGAAAAACAATAAGTTCATTTTCCAAAAATATGTTTTCTTCCCTTCCTTTCCAACAATATTTTTCACTAGTTTTTTATCAACCCTATAATTTTTCACCCTCAAATCTACCCCATAATGAGAGCGATTCCGCTAGCTAATATTCAAACTAACCGAATTTTTTTAACAAAATGTTCGGGTAGGTTTTTACGATTTTATTACCACCCTAGTAATTTTTCACGCTCCAAACCACCTCTCGTTGGAAGTCAACAATTATTATTTTTCACCCCTAAACCAATAGTATTTGAAAACGTTCCCGCTAACTTAATATTCAAGTCAGCAGAATTCTTTTTGAAATACAAAAGCAGTGTTCTGCTAGGTTTGTACTGATTTATTTCCATCATAGTAATTTTTCACTCCTCAACTAACCCTTGGTATGTCATGGTAGAGGCAACAAAATAAAAAAAAATCATGTTCAAGTACCATTGTGTCCTGCAAAGTTTTTGCTATTCGTTTCCACCTCAACTACCTGTTATGAGAAGCATAAAATAATAATTCTGTTAGGTTGAATTTTGAACTGACAAAACAAAAATTAAAAAAGGTATTTTTGATCATTTTTCTTCATTGTACTTTTACGTCAACCTGTTACTATTTTTTATTATCTTCATATTTTTCACCTTAGCACACCGAACTTACAAGTCCGCACTTTAGGCTGTAATTTTGGGGGGCTTAAAGTCGTACTTTTTCGTCCGGTATAAAATATGCACGTTTTCGCATGTCAAGAGTTGAAAATTAGCTATTGGGACCGTGCAAGTTCGGAACAGCTACACCTGGTGTCGTAAATCAGCCAAATTTACTGCGCTTTCATGCTAGATCGAGGTTACCGGATAACTGTCAAGGACGTGGCCCCAAAAAAGAATAAGAAGAAAAAGTAAGATTGAGGTTATGTCGGTATGTTTTTAAAAGGTAAACGTTGATGTAGCGTAAATACAAATAAATATATTATTGAATTACAGCATTACTGTTAATATGGATGCAATAATAAAAACTGGATTTGAGAAAGTAAATCACCAAATAACTTTTCAACCAAGCACGAGTCAAAGGAAAAGCTTTAGTAGTGGCAAATGTCAAAAAAGATTGGAAGAATTATGTGGAGTGAAAGAATTAAGAAAAATAAATTACCATAAAATAATGCTAATGCATAAATTAGCAGTTAAGCCATGATATCATCATATTGGTTTGAACAATTAATTCTTTCCCTGTAAATTTTTGGACAGCGAATATATCTTAATGAATCTTCATAAAAACTTGAACTTGATGCATTTTTGTAAACTTAAAAAAAAATAAAATTCAAACATTAAACTTGATTTTTGTTAAAATGAACTCTAAGTGAGTGTTATGAAACTAAAATTTACACTTAATAGTGAACTTTTATTTATTATTTATTTCAAACTGACTTTAAAATCGGGCGCAAGAATAATGCATAATTTAGTTATTTACTTATGCTTTTTTTATAATATAAATCCACTTTTCTCTCTTAGTAGTAGCTTTGTGCTTCGAAGTTTGAAACGAATAAAACTTAAATTGACAATTTTTTGTGGTATTTTTACAATTTATAACACAGCATTTCCTAAAATCCCATTTTGTTCAGTGACAGAAGGTGTAAATAAACAAAACGAATATGAAATATGACAATTGACAATATGAATTTTATGAAATCTATAATCTATGAAATGTACAGTAAAAAAAGCAAGATTTCTCCACTACTCGCGCACGATCGTTTCTCGTAATCCCTCCAAGTACTTGCACGTCGCCAATAGATGTGATCGTGCCTAAATGAAGGTGATGCACTGTTTTTTACTATTAAAAATGACTGAAAAAATATTGTACTAGGCATAAAAAATTAATCTAAATAGTATTTTTGGTTATTTTTTATTAAAAACGAAAGCTCAGGGTATCTTAAACAGATTTTTTAAGACTGAAATTTAGTCTATACGCTTGCTCGATGTCCGTATACTTTTTGGAGTTTTTCTATGAGCTGATTCCGAAATTTAACAAGAAAAATTCTCAATTTTGCGGCTGCTTAAAGTTTTAGACAATAAATATAGACAAATAAAAAAACTTCAAATAAAGTTTTATTTGAAACAAAGAAAGAACAGAAGCACCAAAAAATTTAAGGATGATACAGGGCTGACAATATATATATATATATATATATATATACTATATATATATATATATATATATATATCCGGTTTTTTAGGCGTTACACCCGTCTGGTAGGGATCTATGGAGGAGTATCACCGAGCCGCAAGCCCTTATCTCTTGCCGTACTGCTCCACCATAGGCCGATCAGAACCCAGCATATCCTAGTCTAAGCCGCAAATTCATCTAGAATTTTAAACTGCTGCGTTAGACATTTTGTTTTCTGTACACAGCTGTGGGCTCGACCCACATCCACTAAACCATTCGACAGTGAAGCGAATGAGAGGCAGCCGCACAGCCCGCTGAGCTATCTGACCGACGGCCTGACATTATACGAGAAGAATTGAATATGCAATGAAACATGCTATAGATGGTAAATCTCCCGGGCCTGATGAAGTTCCTATCGAATTACTTAAATTGTGAATACTGAATCTACTGATCTTCTTTTTGATCTATTCAATACTTAGAACAGGTATAATACCAAAAGAATGGCTCCAATCAACATTCATACTGCTTCCCAAAAAAGCCAATGCAAAGGAGTGCAATGAACATCGCACCATGCTTAATGAGTCATGTCTTGAAATTGGTTTTTTAAAGTAATTCACAATAGAATACATAAGAAATTAGATGAAGGCATAAGTAATACACAAATGGGATTTAGGAAAGGTCTGGGAACACGAGATGCACTGTTTGCAGTAAGTGTTCTTTCGCAGAGATGCTTAGAATATAATCAGGAGTATATGCCTGTTTCATTGATTTTGAGAAGGCATTTGACAGAGTGCAGCATAATCGACTAAAGAAATTTTATTAAATAAAAACATAGACAGTAGAGACATTAGAATCATCTGTAACCTCTATTGGAATCAAACAGCAAAAGTGAAAGTTTGAAAACGAACTGACCAAGGATATCCAGATTCGCCGTGGGGTCCGCCAAGGTGTATATCACCCTTTTTATCACATTATATTCATTTATACAGTGAAGCCATCTCAGAATTAGCGCGTGCCGAGATCAGTGAGGGCCTTAAATAATCGTTGAGCCACTTAATAACATAAGATATGCTGACGACACCGTCCCTTTTGGCATGGAACACTAGAAGAACTGCAACACCTTGCTGAACAACTAAATATATATTGCAACGATTATGGACTAAAATCAATTTGAAGAAAACCAAGTTCATGGTATTTTACAAAAAGCACAAAACATCAAGTTTAAGCTAGTACTAAGATAATACAGAAATTGAACAAATATCTTCGTACAAATACCTTGGAGCAATGGATCACAGAAGATACTGATCAGACAAAAGAAATAAATGCCGCATTGAAATTGCGCGGTCAACTTTTATTAGAATGAGAAACTTTTTTGTAATCGCGATATCAATATATCGCTCCGGATAAGAATGCTTCGATGTTATATTTTCTCTACCCTTTGATATGGAGTTGAAGCTTGGACACTAAAAAAATCCTGTAAAATTAAAAACCTAGAAGCATTCGAAATGTGGTGTTACCGACGCATTGAAAATATCATGGATGGATCGCAAAACAAACGAACAAGTTCTCGAACAACTAGGAAAACAATGCGAAGTTTTAAAATTCCATAAAGATCAGGAATTGGAATACTTGGGGCACATCATGAGAGGTGAAAAGTACGAACTACTAAGGAATATAATGCAGGGTAAAATCAAAGGTAGAAGAAGCGTAGGAAGACGTAAAATCTCGTGGCTACGCAATCTCCGTGAGTGGTTTGGATGCAGTTCAATTGAACTATTCAGGCGAGTAACTAATAAAATTATAATTGCCAGAATGATTTCCAATCTCCGATAGGAGTGGAACTTGAAGAAGGAGAAAGTTTAGACAATGAATTTTTATGCAGCGGACGCGCGCTCGTGCAAAAACTAATTACGATCATACGCAATGACAGGTCGCCTACTGCGTCCGTGCATAAAAATGAAATGTTTCAGCGCATAGACCATAGAAAAACACCAAAAAGCTTCTTCTAACCTTGGCCAAAAAAAATTTACGGGAATCGACTAAGCGTATTTTAAAAGAATAATTTAAGCATTAATCATTTAATTAAGGTAAGCTCAAAAGAATCATTTGGCGCATTAAAACGCCTTAAAAATCATCGGATTTGAATTCTACAGACAGTTTTGCATTGTAAATGCGTATCCAGATGTTTTTTTTCCTACACCTACTCCTTCGGAGTTGTAAAGCATTAATATAAACAATTTTTTTCTTGAAAATTTTCCGATTGGCTGTTGACTTTCCACAAGTAGTTGAGGGGTGAAAACTTACTAGGGTGGTAATAAATTCGTAAAAGCCTAGCAGAGCACTGTGATATTTCAAAAATAATTTTTGTTCGAATTGTGCTAGCGGAATCACTTCCATTAGGGCTAGGTATGACGGTGAAAAACATATGGTGTATATTTAGGTGCTCATGTGTCCCTACTAGTTTAAGGGTCCTAGTTGGATGCGCTTGAGAAAGAGCCCGGAGTTTCTAAGAAAACATTCTATATACTAAAACGTTTCAGCCTTATTCTAGAAAGTTCAAAGCTAATTTTGTCCAATAAAAAATATGAATATTATTTAAAAATATAAATTGATTATTAATAAAATGCATTGTTTCCAGACCCAGCGTCCTGAAATCGGAATAATGCAAGCCCTAGAATCTCTAAACGATACCCAAGTGAATGAATTCCTGTGTGGTAAAGCACCGCTCAATCTCAGTATGCGTTTGGGAGATCACATGATGCTCATCCAGCTACAACTCAGTACCGTTTCGGGTGTTAAACCGCCCAACTCTCCCACGCCCGCATCTCCCACGCCCTCGTCCTCTTCTACCATTCCCGGAGCATGTACTGTTCCCCAATCAGCGAATCCACCCACCAACCCTCCTAGTCTATTGCAGGCCTCGCGCAACCTGCAGCACACACTTAGAAGACTGTCTGCTGATGTGTTCTCTGGAAAAGATAGAGGTAAGTGCTTTCTTTATATAAAATTTGTTAAATAAGATGAGTGAGAGATGTATAAATATCGACACGTTTGTGCTTTTGTACTTTCTCATCCTCTGTTCGGTATAAAATTTTCCAAAACGTCCTTGAAAATTTCCTTTATCGCTAAGAAACTTTTATAGGACGACCCGATCATACGTAAATGTGATCTAGAACATTTTTTCTGCAATAAACAAACATACCTTTACGGAACTCAACTCAATCTTTATAAGCAACCACAGCTATAGCTAAAAGTATTATAAAACCACGGTATTATTAGTTTTAATTTGATATAAAAAAGTATTCAATGACTGCCTTAGTTTTTTTTATCCGCATCAACCACTGGTGTTATTAGCGGTAAGTTTATAATACAAATTGAGAAAATAAGGTACATTTTGTAACCAGGCTGGTGGTGTATCTTGAATATTGCCTTGGCTGAGGTGTACTCTGGACATTCTATTATTATATGGTGTTTGGCAAATTGGTAGTGGTTCTTTGGTGATTATGTAGCCGTGCGTAAGTCGTGTAAGATAAGATAAGTACCTGGTCTTTTCGTTCAGGTGGTATAGGAATATTTTTTGAAGATACGTCTGGTTTGATGCTTTTAGGATTTGTGTTTGTTTGATCCCATATTTCTTGCCAGAATTTATTTACATGAGTCTTGAATAAAGTTTTAGTATCTGATATTGGTATACTTGTTGTAGTTGGAATGTTCACATTGTTTATTGCTTCAAACGTTTTGTCTCCTAGCTCATTACCAGTTATTCCGACATGTGATGATATGGTCTTCCCAGAAAATTCTAGCTGTTGCAACGCGTCTTAGAAATAGGTTGATGTGTGTAGGATAAACATGTTTAATGGTCTGTAAAGAACTTAATAAATCTGATATGTATTAGTATTTGTTTTTCATTTGTGGTTTTACAATGATTTAGTGCGTCAAGTATTGCTTGGAGCTCTGCAGTATAAACACCACAGCCGTCAGTTGATCTAGTGGCAGAAATTTTGCCTCCCGTTTTCTGATACAGTAGCAGCTGCTACTCCGTTGCAATCTTTGGAGGCATCAGTGAAGAACAATTTGTAAGTGGAATATTTGAGTAAATTTGCATGATACTGAAGCCTGACCTCAGCGGAAATGTGTGAGTGCTTATTATGATTAAGTAAGGAGAAGTCTACTATTGGTAAATAAACTGTCGAGGGAGGTGTCTGGTATATTTTTATGAGTGCCAAGGTGATTTGATTGATAGAATACTAGAGTCGTTTAACTTGTTCGTAAATGGTACTGTATTGGTGGTGATTTGTGTATTGTTCTAGTGATTCTTCCGATACTAAACTTGCGAGAAAGGTGTGATTGCCTCAGTTTTATTTTCGGCAAATACGAAAACTAATTTGGGCAAAATGTGAACATTTGTTAGTCAATTTGGTTGTGCATTGTTGGCAACACGGAACCTCATCTAAACTTTCCTCCATATTTTAATATTTCGACAATGTCGTCTTGCCCGGCGCTTATTAAAATAAAACCAAACCAAAATAACAATATCTCCTTATAAACAGAGATCTGTCTTAGACAAAATTATTTGTTTATTTGATTTTTATTATAGTTTATTCTCGAATAATTTAAATGATTATACAGACTGAAAGTTTAATAACATTTGGGCCCATAACCTTCAAATCGACAGTGATAAGAATATCCACTTGCTGTAAATCCAAGCGTTATATTAAAACTTAATATCGCATTTTCTATTTATTACAATAATGTTTACATGTTATTGCTATGCATCAGCATAATCATAACTTTTTTAAATATAAATAAGATTGTTTACCTGTAGTTAATTTGTTGAACTCGTAAAATTTCTTATGGTGTTGTTCGATAGTAAAAAAAGTCACGGTCATTTTTCAATGTTATTTTCTTGAGTTCGTAAATAATGAGTAGTTATTTGCGAAATATTTCAGAAATTTGTACAAGAAAACGTTTTTTATTAATGTTGCAGTTGATTACAATTTACAGATCTAAGATCTAATTATCTATCCCACTCATTAGCTTCCCAGATTGATCCTACGACTTTGTAGAACTTGAACCAAATGAATTCTTACAATCTAGATTCCTTATTATGCCATCTTCTTTCGAAGATTGATTATCCAAATGACAATTGCAAGTTCTTTAACAATGAATTTTGTCATCTGGCTGCTGATATTGTCATCAAGTGCCGATAGCTATCGATCAACAGCGAACACTTGATCTGCATTCGCCCCGCCCACCTTACCTTTCTCTGAATTTTCATTGGTCTTTTGGTTTGGAATTCATATGAAATATTATGTATAAATATGAGTCGAATTCCAAGCCAAAGACAGTTCAGTTCCTACCTCGGTCTCTCCTAGAGCTCGAAACTCTAGGGAGCCGAACACCGGGGCTCTGCCTCATTTCTTTTTCGCCTTAGACTCTGAGGCTGTTTGTCTACTTGAAATTGTGTTTTATTTTCTGCATTCTTCGGTGCAAGTGCATATTTGTTCATGTAAGAAGTTCGACTGTCTTTATCAAGACAGTCCCTTTCTGTAAGAAATAATTAACTGTGTCTTTCTCAAGACATCAGTCAATACTTCGACTTGTAAGAAATTAACTGTGTCCTTTTCAGAACACAGTATCCTGTTAATCCACGTCCCAACTTACATTGGATAAGTGCCTAGGATATTTCGCAAGCTATACGCGAATATCCTAGTGCAGAGCGTATAGCGGAGTAGACGATGTTATAGGTCTTACTTTCCGCTGAGACGACAATATTTTAACTTGTATTATGCGTCGAAGCTTGAATCTCTTTCATCTCTCAATACATGTTAGTTATTTTTTTTTTCATGTTAATATAAAATAAAGTACGTACATATGTCAAAAATAATATAATTTATTGGTTCACCAATGTGAGGAGAAAATATACCATCCCTAACATATTATAAAACATAAGTCATACTATAAAATAATGCATACATTAGTTAAGACAAACATTACATTCTGGATTCCCCGGTATAAACAGAATAGGACTCATCAATCCACAACCCAGTTCCAAACATTACAGTTAATATGTAAAAAATCATCTTCTTATTTTTCTTAACGTGACCTATCAAGTCCCCTTGACGTTGGCGATTAACATGGCGAAACTGTCTCTGTCTCGAGCTATTCTAAAGAGTTGCTCAGCTTTCCTTATTCCTGTCCATTCTCTGATATTCTTCAACCAAGAGGCCTGTTTTCTACCAATTCCTCTGCGTCCTTCGATTTTACCCATCATAATAAGTTGAAGAAAATTGTATCGGTCTCCCCTTACTACGTGTCCAAAATAGGCCATCTTTCTACATTTGATGTTATCAAGCAGCTCGCGAGCAGCATTTGCTCTCAAGGATTGCCAAATTTGTCAGCATAGACGTCCATGGCATTTTTAATATACGTCTGTGCAGCCACATTTCAAAGGCCTCCAGACGATTAATGGTGGATATTTTTAATGTCCATGCTTTGACACCGTATAAGAGGACTGACCAAATATAGCATTTAACATTATTCATTCAGAAGAATGACCTCATTTTTAAAAATGTCGTGCGGGTTATCTCGATTCTCTATTTTATCTCTTGATCTGGATCTAGTTGTTCAGTAATATGGCAACCAAGATAATTAAAACTGGACACTCTTTGAATTATATGACCATCAACATATAATCGTGCATCTTGATGTGCTAAACGGCTAAACACCATGTGTTTTGTTTTTTAACAGTTTATATTTAGGCCAAATTCTCTTCCCACTGTATCAATGGCATTTAAAAGGCATTGTAGTCCATTCATGTCATCACTTAAAATAACTGTATCGTCTGCATCTGATTGTATTTATCAGAATTCCATTAACTTTCACGCCCCATTCCAAATTATGCAGCGCTTCTTTAAATATTCTATCTGAATATAAATTAAATAACAGTGGGGATAGTATACAACCCTGTCTGACACCTCTTTGTATTTTACATATTTCTGTTGATTTTCCATTTATGCAAGCTGTCGCTGTTTGACGCCAGTATAACTTTTCTATGAATCGTATGTCTTGACTATCAACTCCTTTATCTTTTAATATTGTAATTAATTTGTGATGCTGTACTCGATCAAAGACCTTTTCATAGTCAATAAATACAGCAAAGACGTCTTTCCTTTGATCTCGACATTTCTGCAGTAATACATTTAGGGCAAAGAGGGCGTCCCGAGTTCCCAGTCCATTTCTGAAACCAAATTGTGTTTCATCCTGGTCTTCTTCACATTTATCTCTGATTCTACTGTGGATGATGCGTAGAAATATTTTCAAAGTGTGGCTCATAAGGCTTATCATTCTATAATCGTTACAATTTTAGGACGTTGTTTTTTTTTTTTTGGTAGTGTTATGAATTTGGACTTAAACAAATCTTCAGAGATATCACCAGTCGAATAAACATCATTGAAAAGCTTGACCAGTATTCCAATGTTTCTCCTCATTTATAAGCTTTAACATCTCTGTCGGTATGTTATCAGGGCCAACGGCTTTCTTGTTCTTTGCTAACTTTATAGCATGCAGTATTTCTGATTTTAGTATTTCTGGTCCTTCACCTTCAACTAAAGTCTCCAGTTCTTCGGGTCTATCATCATTATACAGTTCACTTATATAATTACACCAGGTTGTTCGAATTTCATGTTGGTCTATTATCATTTTTCCCGACGAATCGGTTATAGTATGTAGAGTTTTCTTATGATAAAGACCAGCTGCTTCTCTAACTTTTTTAAACATATTAATCGTATCATGTTTTTCATTCAACTTTTCTATTTCCTTGCATTTATCCTCCATCTATTTTTCTTTAGCCACCTTTATTTTTTGTTTAATTAGTTTCATTTTTTTCCTTATATTCTGTCTTGTTACCTTTCAGTTTCCTTCTCTGCTCCATTAATTCCAGGATTTCATCAGTCATCCATTGTTGTTTTTTGTGCCTGTGTAACATTGTTGAATATTTTTCTATTACTTTCAAGATAAGATCTTTAAATGGGTTCCATATTTCTGTGTTGTTTTCATTTATTGGTTTCTTTAGCTCATTGTTTAAGTCATTTTCTATTAACGTTTTGTTGGATATTGAGATATTTAATTTTGGTGTTTTGGGGCTTTCTTGGACTTTCTTGAGCTTCACTTTGATGTCAGTTATTACAGGATTATGGTCTGAACCGATATCTGCACCAGGATATGTCGTTACTCTGGTGACGCCAAAAAATCATCACTGCTATAAAATGCCTGACCCATGAGAAAATTCGTGTTTTTTTTTTTAATTTTCAACTTGGTAATTCAGTAATTGCAGAAGGCAGCTTGTTGTAAAATGTTGTACCATAAGAGTTTGGTCCGTCCGTTACATTGAATGACTTACATGAATCAAGATTTAACAGATACTCATCAGATGGGCGGCCTAGGATATGGAGAAGAGCTGGTGAACGTTATCAGCCATGTTGTTTTACTCCGAGAGTTCAATTTGATGGAGGTGGTATAATGGCGTGGCTAGAGGCTCATACACAACTTACAATTCAATGGGACAATTTGAACGCTGAACGGTATATTCAGCAATGTTTGGACGATCATGTAGTGCTATTTGTCCCATTTTTTGGAGAAAACTTTCGTCTGATGCAAGATAATGCTCGTCCGCAAATCGTAAGAATATCACGGGATTACTTAGATGAAGTTGGGATTCTTTTACTTTTACTACCATGGCCCTCAAGGAGTGCTAACTCAAATCCAATATGGCATGCATGGGAAATTCTGAGATGAAGTATTCGATGTAACCATGGTGAGTTTGAAATCATGAATGATTTGGAGCAAGCAGTTCGTGACGAATGGGAGCAAATCCCTTAAGTAGACTTTAATGCCTTAGTCGTGGAGGTAATACACTCTACTAAATATCGTTTTCTGTATAAAATATATTGAAAAAAATACAATTACTGGATACGAAACTGGATAATATTAGAAAACTGTATACGAAAAGTAACATGTGATTTGTAAGTTTATCAATTGTATAATGTATGATTTTTTACCGTGTTTAAATTGTTTTTATAATATTAATATTAATTTCAAATATTAATAAATTGTTTTATTTTTTGTCCTTTATTTGATTCGAACTCAAATATGATTAAGGCGAATAAAATCATACGTTTCGCAGTCAATATTCCAAACACAAACAAGGTAGATAAATATTACCCATTATGAACGTATGAAAGCATTTGGTCTTTTAATAATTGTGTTTGATAAATTCATTGGCATGCTTCCCACTGTTTATCAAATCTTAAAAGATAATATTTGTAATTGTGTTCATTATTATTATGCGCTTATTTTGTGTACTCGTGATAAGTATATCGTTCAGGTTTAAATAAACTACTTCATATTTCTTATCTTAATCCCATTCGTCGAATAAATTTCAACTTCGCATTATTATAAGCATCAATCTTAATTATTTTGGCGGAGACATTATCAATATCCACGCCTTTTTGAAGAGATAAGAGATGATAGACCGGTTATTTTTAGTTGTAAACAGCACAGCGGTTTGTTGTTCTTCCTTAAAATCTTGGTCTTAAATGAATGTTTGTTTTTTCTTTTTTAAATTCTCCTATTTAAATATGTCTGTTGCGTTATATTCCTATAGTCCATTTCCATCATATTGATAGCACATTATGTATGCAAATCCCTAAACTGTTGATACGAGTGACTCAATGAAAAATAGATATTTGTCAACAAGTTTACAGAAGTATATAGGAAAAACAATTTTAAATTGAGTATGACCACCAGGTATAAAGGTTGAAGCAGAATAGAATACAATAGTTTTGAGGGTTACTAAACCCTAAATAAAGTTGCCAGTGTCGGAGTGATAGAGATTAACAGGTACTAATGAATTTGCAAGAAATGTAAGATGTTTGTTTTATTGGTTATATATAAAATAATTTGTGGCCGTAACAAGGGCCGATTTGTAAAAAAATGAATATTATTTTAATCAAATTCCATTTCAGATTCACTGCTTTCTTCAGAATCTAAGGAATCTTCAACTCCAATGTTAATTATTACCGGTTCCAGTTTTGCATCAGTCATATTATCCAAATTCCACATTTTATTTTCTTCCTTGTGAGCATGACTAACAGCATTTTTCCAATTTTCTGGAGTTACTTTTGATAAGGAATGTTCTAAATTGTTGTAAGTCTTCTAATTTAAAAGTTTTGTTGTTTCGTCCGACTTCACCCTTTACTTGGGACCATATATTTTCTATCGGATTCAGATCACAGTGGTATGGGGGTAAACGTAAAATAATTACATCACGGTTTAATGCCATTTCATCAATTATATATTTTTTATAAGCTGCTTTATGTTGCCTTACAATAGGTAATAATTCCTTTTTTTCCTTCCTGTCTTTTGATTTGTATCTTCCTGTCTTTTGATTTCTTTTTCTTTGTTCTCCTGAAGAAGCTACATACAATTGTAGCGAAACGTCGAGATGAACCCACTTTTGGGTCACTCACAAATGACACGGTCCAAAGCCGGAAGACGAATAAACTATAATTCCTTTTTTGTCGAATTCTCCTTGTACTCAATTACGTGTTTATCCAACCATTCGATTATGCTCCTTTTTTCCATGCCGTTGTTGGCAATTTTTCTGCTAGTCTTGAATGGTAAAGTTTTGGTGATTGGTTGTATGCGGTTTCTAGATGTTGAGAAAATATTTAATTTTCTTCGGCAAGATAGTTTTTTCTGTACATTTGGACTCTCCAAACATTAAATTTTCTGTGTTTTTTTTAGCATAGAACCAATTGGATCATTTTCGATGCCATTATCCAAGTGTCCCTTAAACAGTGAATTTTCGCGTACTCTGTGTACATTGTACAATGTTTATTACACTACATAAGATAAAAATAATAAAATTGTATTACAATATTGTGTTACTAGACAAAAATTGTCCTCTCATTGGCTCTAAGCCCTAGAATTTTTTTTACAATTTAGGAACTGAAATTTAGAAGATATTATGCATAACATTTATAGTCGTCAAATAACGATTTTATTTTATCGGTAACATTTTTATTTTTATTATTCTTTGGCAACACGGTAAGTTTTGATAGGAGCACCACGTCCGCTTATACTTTTTAAGAGCAGGAGTTAAAGAGAATGTTGTTTCAGGCCGTCGAGAAAGTGTCTATTCCGGAACCTTCAGCGGAGCTTTAAATCCAGCTTTACAAGATCCCAAGGGTCGACCTCGACGCGACGTTGCCACTATCGTACACATTCTTAATGATCTCCTTTGTTCCGTACCGGAACTTCGTAGGGTAAGTTTTTCAATGTTGTTATACTAAGATATGATTGTGTCTTTCATTGTAAATACATAACCGAATTTTAGAATAACAAGATTTTTGCAAATTAAGTAAAAAATAAAAATACTCATTTGTGAGTGTTTTCAATTTTTTATTATTTATTACACATCAAAATTATAATAATTCGTAGTGTTACAGCCTGTGTAACATATCTACAAAACATATTTCTTTCTTATTACTGTCCTAATATATTGTTTACAGAGTACGCCTCTGTAATATAATACTTTGCAATCTATTTTTAAATGTATCTTTACCACAAAAAAGGTCGAGATTTTCATTTAATGTAGGGTAAAACACCCAGTAGTTATCCTATTAGTGAGAATCTTAGTTTGTTTCAATTGCATATAAAAAAAATAAAGGCGTTAAATAAAAACAAATATTTTTATCAGAAACTTTGTTTATTAAATTATCGAAAGAGATTAACTAAATGTTATTATTATGTTATAATTATAGAAACAAAATTTCTTTTCACCTGTAGCCAGCCTCATTTCTTCGCAAGTCAGCCATGTCTACCCTGTAGTCAGCCACTTACTTATTCTTGCATGTTGGACATAGAAAATGTCAATTAAGTAAATGTTCAAAGTGGGTTCCTTTGTTTTGTATACAATAATATAGCCTATTTTCTAATTCTGCACGAACTTTTACAAATGTTGTTCTAGTAATAGCGCAACATGCTTGTGTAACTCTTTCTCGCAATTCCCCAAGTGACGCAGATTGAGTTTTATAAATAACTGACTTGAGGTAACCCCATAGAAAAAAAGTCAGGTGGCGGTAAGTCTGGTGATCTCGGTGGCCACTCAATAGGACCTCTCCTTCTAATCCATTTGTTCGGATAATTAGTATCCAAACAGCAGTATAGAAAAGTCAGTGATACGCCCATTTCAAATCGCAGTGTGCTTTAACTGCTAAAACAGACTTAAGCGAAATGCGTCCCCAGGTATGACTTGATTCACATCGCGCCGGCTATTATTTTTGGACACCTTGTATGTCTGAAGACATTGTGAAACAATTCTTATTTTTATAATTTTTTCTTGTTTAGGTTACTCGCAAAGGTTCCGAAGAACCCACCGCCCACGTCCCCGTCGAACAGCAAGACGAACCGATGATAACCACGTCGTGCAGCGAAGATCAGAACCTGAGAACTCGCGGCAAGTTGGAACACCTCAGGCTCGTCATGGGTGAGAGACGGGAACGTAGGAGACAACGTAAACAGAAACCTTATTCGCTACCTCAGAGTGACACTGACACTGTCACCGCATGAAACACAGCTTCCTTGTACATAGGTTATTAGTTTTTATTTTCGAGATGGTGAAGCTGATGAGATAAGGGGGGTCGAAGTAACGTACGTGACGTAGGTAATAGCGTTTTATTTATTCTTGGGATTCTTTTCAAATAGTATTCACTATAATAAATTAGCAGCTGTTTGAGAGTTCCTACTAAATTTAGAGATCTTTAAAATTTAAAATTTTACATGTTTTTTGTTTATGTTCCAAAATGTTTAAAAAAAAATAAAAATATATAGCAACAGACAACTCCTTAACATAGCCTGATAGTTTGGTAAGTTAAAGATTCTCTTTATGTCTAGAAGTTTCTCTCTATTTTTGATATTTCTTAGTGTCGGACCGTTTTGTGTTCTAGTGTTCAAAATAGTAGACTGAACAAAGTCTTCTGGTTGTTGTGTAGGTCCATATTCGTCTTCCAGTGGCACTAAAGTCCAAATTGGGAATCTGCCTTCTGTAACTTCTACTTCAACATTGCCAATCACGCTCCAGTTGCTTTCAAGCTTTGGAGCCCATTAGATTTTGTGCTTTCACTATCACTTCACTCTTCCATCTTCTCCGTGGACTCTCATTTGCCTTGTATTTTTTTGTCTGGAGTTCTTTTTGGCAATATGTCGTCATCCATGCTACAGTCATTACATGGCTAGCATATAAAAGTCTCTGGAGCTTAGCGGATTCTAGATATAGGTATTTGTTTGGACATTTTGTAAACTTAATGGTTCTGTCTGTCTCGCATCCATATGATATTGTTGGTCTAAAGAATAAAGATGGCTCTATAAATTTTACTCTAGTATTTAAATTATATATATGTATTTTCTGTGTACTTTTGGGGCGGAATATCCCTAAGTGGCAGATAACACTAATACCTCACAGATATGGCACTGAATGAATACCGAGCTTTCGATCGTTTCGACCGTAGGAATTTGCTAACTCGAGGCGAAAATTCCTCATTTCGCGCACCTCACTATAAATGAGTTGTATATATGTGAGAAAGAATTGAAATCCGTGGTGAATTCATAATATCTAAGCAAATTGAAGCGGATATTACGAGTTAAAGATATTGTCTACCCTTATGAATGCCCATTCAGTTTTCTCGAATCTCTGTTCTATTTCTTTTGTTACGGTTGTATCAGTAAGTGTGTCGATACTCGTCATAATGGCTTGTGATTAAAAAATAAACTTAGTTGTTTCGTATTATATTATAGTTCTAGCTAATTTTTTCGCCTGACTGTTATTTCTCGTGTTGTTGTTGTTTGTATGTCTTCAATATGGTCGGCGAAAATAGCGACTCACTATAACTGGTTCTGCATTATTTCGTATCTATTAGGAACCTCCTGGGAACTTTGATATATCCAAAAACTATTATGGAATATTCGAATCATGACGTAGCTTCCCTCCTTCAGCGGCGTAGAAAAGGGGTAGGCTCGATTATATTAAAGTATTTTATTTTAGTTAATATCTATTATTTATAGTTATCTTTTAATAGCTGTATATCTTTAAATCGTCTTTATTTATGTGTGCACAGAAAGGTATAAAGCATTCGAGGAATTCTCCAACAATATCGCATCTGAAATGTTCCAATTCTTCCCTTATCTGCTGTTCTAATGGTCTAGGATTCGGAGACATAACTGAATGTTGTTAAAAGGATTTATATGAAATTGGTCTTAATATTTTATGTTATATTTGTGATTTTTCATATTTTGGGTGAGGTTGGAGTAGCTGTTTCCGATAGCAAGTATTTCATGATATGTTTTTCTCTTTTACTTACTGTGTTATTTTTAATAACCATTTCAAGCCATGTAAGATTAAGTTGTTACTGTTGTTGTTAAATTTTTTTTTGTTTTTACCTGTTTTACTTCTTATGTCTAAAATATTCCTCAAATCGATAAAGCGTATATAATTTTTGTAATCTTTTCAAGGAAATATTAATCAGAAGTTCAGCCACGGTTAGGCAAGTAGATAAGCTAAGTTTGTGCCACAACAGATATAGGAAATCATTGTGTTATTGAGATAAGTACATCTTAGGTAAGGTAAGATAAGTGAAAACGATATATGTTGACGTCACAAGCCCTGTCCCAATATGGCAGTCGCCAGTAATTCGCCATTTTTAAATTAATTTACAAATTATCTTTGAGGTTTAACTATTATCTGCTAGTCTGCTCCAGTAATTCGTCATTATGACCTATTATATCTGCAGAGATGCCAAATGTCACGTTTTGGCATAAAACGTGACATTTGATATAAAATATGACATTTGAAATAAAACGTGACAAAAAATTTTTTATGTCAAATATCACGTTTTATATCAAATAATACTTATTATGTCAAATGTCACGTGTGGACTTGTCCATTTTAAATACGAAAAAAGGTAAGGAAATAACAAGGACGTTTTGCAGATATAATATATAGGCGGATTAATAATATATAGTTAACCTCAAAAATAATTTGCACATTAATTTAAAAATGGTGATTTGCTGGCGGCGGCCATATTGGGGCGGGGCTTATTACGGCCACATATATCATTTTCACTCTTACTTAGCTAAAAGGTATTTCTCTCTCTAACATATTAATTTCCGTATATCTGTAGTGACACAAACGTAGGTTATCTACTGAGGCTACTAAAACATACATAGAGTGCATTAGAGTAAAATTGTATGAAGTTTATATATGACCTCATCCTTTTAAAAATTCAATTTTCTATTGCAAATATTTTGAGTATACTTATAAAACATTAATTATACTCAATTTTATGAACATATTTTTTAGGTATAAGAGTTGCAAGGATCCTAAATGTTAAACATTACTTGGAAAAGTAAAAAAATTATAAATATTAAAGTTTTAAAATTATATAAATAGATAATTTTCTACGATTTTCTCATTTATCTCAGTTAGTTATCAGTTATAAGTTATCAGAAATTATTCCTGATAACTAACTGATATTCACTTTATAATGAAGATTTCAGTCTGTTTTTTTTTTTGTCATGATAAACTTTTGTTCGTTAATGAGAAAATCGCCAAGTATTATCTTTTTACATTTTCACGTCGTGCTTCCAGCGCTTAGGACCATGCAGCGCTTATAGCTAAACAATTTTATCATAAAATCTTTACTTTTGTAAAGTTTTATAAATGTGACAGAAGTGATAAAATCAACAACAAACAAGATGGTGACATGAAGCCCAAAATTTTACTGATCTGTTGTGTATCTTTTAGAACCGACAACGACATAATAGAACTTCAGATTAGAATGTTCCAGTTTATAACGCCAGTATAGAAGATTTCAAATTGATCATAAATTTTAAAAGAATAATTAGTTTTTATTGCATTGTTTGATATCGCCAGTATTCAATATATAACTTTTGTTTGAACAAAAAATTAAAAGGTATTACTCTTAAGATATAAAAAAAATATAATCAGATTCATCTATATTTTCTTTTGTGTATCTTCCATTGTCCTTCAACACAACAAATACACTGTCAACTTCATTTAAAAAAAATTTTATTCTTCAGATCTACTTGCTTCACATATTTAAGACAATAACAATGATTGCTATGAATGTTTATATTTATAATCAATAATGGTGGTAATGCAGATACATTCTTATCATCCTTACTTACAGGAATAGCTGTAGTTGGTAGCTCATTACATTTGAAAGCTAACAAAACAACTCAAATATTGTTTTCCCCAACTCATGAACATGCAACCAAAATGCCTATTTAATGCCAAACGTGCCTAGAATTTTCTAGTAATAAACGCAAAATTTTCTCAGGAATAGCACAAAAACTTCAAATTACCATCAATATTAAAATTTTGTTTGTATCAATAACCTTTATAAATCTCTCCGTCTATATAGGTTGATGTTTGGTTTTCTGTGCGAATAGTCCCAATATTCTTAGAATTATTTACACGTATTTCTAAAATATTGTAAAAAAATCTGAAAATAGTGACTGCAGATAAGGGGAATCATACATTTCGTTAAAAGATAATCAATTTCATATCTTATTACAATAATTAAACAAATAACACCTAAACCTACATGATTGATTATACTACTATACATATAGTTAAATTAACCTAATTGTCACAAGATTAAGCTATTTGTCAAATGAAACTCCTCAATTTAGGTGTTTCCTATAATTTTGCTAGTGAACTGTTTCGAACATAATCGAAAAAAAAAACACTTGCATCACTACATTTGCATTCATCTACATTTACTTGCCAATTTAATTATAAGATCATTATTTTAGAACTAATCTTAGCTAATTCTATCTTAAATGACAAGCAGTTTATGTCAAAATGACAAGAACTGCTTCGTCTGCAACTGTAGCAGGCATTAGCAAAGACGATAAGGGCGATGACCTTGTATCGTCCCTCCTAACCACTCATGACTCATTAGTGTTCATTAGGAGGTCACGTTTACATCTGGAATCTGACCTAGAAACCCAGATAAAAATGTACCGTTAAAAATAAAATGTCACTTGTAAAGTCCAGATAGCTTTTTTCAAGTTTTGTGAAAGTATCATTTGAAGTAATATCCTTGCTTTGTTATATTTTCTTTTAGGTTAGTGATTGTTATGTTCGATTATCCCTGAAACTGCTTACTAGCAAAATTGGAAATTATTCCTAAATTGACACACTAATTGAGGGATTTGACATGTACCTTCACCCTGACTGGCGATATGTTTATTTTATGAGTATAGTACAAATTATTTTGGTAATGTGTTATATTTTTTCGGCAAAATTGTATTTAACCTGATTAAAGGACTATTAATTCCTAATTTGATGTATAAAAATGAACAATTACAATACAAATATACATTCTCCAGTAGATCTAATAAAAAAAGTGCAAAAAAGGACAAATACAGTAATGGCTGTCTTATTTGCAGCTTGAATAAACTCCATCCTGCATCCAACACAGCTGAACCTGAATTTTAATTAACTTCCACTCTTACATGTAGTAAACGAGTTCTCTTGTATGCATTGTTGCCAAATTTTATTTTTCAACTTTCTAAAGATTTTTGCTTAAACAATTAAACATACAACATTGCTCATATATTTTAACGAGCAGTATTATTAAATAACCAATATTCTCAAACGTTTACGCTTTTATATTGTACATAGACTGTCCAAGTTCATATTATACATGCTTAAAACTAATTTCTTCGCAGTGATCTCATTATTTGAACTTGGATCGGTCCATTACCAATATTAAAGCAAATTATAATATCCTAGATCAATAGATTTACCTCTTTACATATACATTTTTTGATTTTGTACTCTTCTGCACCACAAAATGCTTGTACACTAGATATTTGTTGACTGATTATAAACAGCTTGTGACAAAATGCTTGCAATCTTGAATATAGTACCAATTGTTTTATAAAACGTACATTTAAAGACAGATTCTTGTTTATTTCGCTAAATTCTTATTAAAACTATCTTCCAATAGGAGAAAACCTGCTTACATACGTAGCATTTATAGCAAAGTTTATATATAACTGACACCAATAGACAATAACGACATGAAATGAAGTTGGCTCTGTTTTAACTAAGAAAAAATCACGAGTTTTTGTATCACGAACGTCACGACAATCGACCCCCCGGAAAATATGTTTCCTGTTGATGGAGTTTTATTTGTTTGACTGATTTTATAGCCTGAAATCAAAAGCTTGGGATGAGTAGCAGCTGCAAATATTTTTGATCTGTTTAACTACACTTGATTTAGAACGAATTAAATTAAATATCACTTATACTACAGTTATATTTCGGAATTTACTTGATTCGTAAAGTAGGAAGAATACTGCCTTTCTAGTTTTTTTCAGAGCCAGAAGAAAAAACTTCCTGAATCTGAATCTGTCCTCAGTTTCTCTGTTTGTTGCCCTTTTGGCTGCACTAATCTTGAAAGGACAGCCAGACGTACCGATTTTTGAAATTTTTGTCGAACTTTTGTAGAAAATGAAGTTGTTGTAGAGCAATCTGGTAAAAGGAAATTTTTGTTAAAAGTATTTGTAATAGTAAAACTAACTATATTGTGTTGTTTTCCGTGCTCTGGAATTATTTATTTCTTCATTTTCTCTGTTGCTTCGGTACACTTCATCGAAGGCGAATCTGCTCGAAACTGGCTGGCGCAGCCAAAGACAAGACGAGAATAGATGACAGACCACATTCTTAGAAGCCAGGAAACATTCTTATCAAAGCAATTATTATCATTTGGCTGTTTGTGTCTGCGAGCAGAGCCGTAGTGAAGATTAAAGTGGTCCATGTACAAAAATAAATTGAATCTCAATTGAGAAATCATTTTTTAACAAAACTGTCATAATATTTGAATATAATTATTTTTGATTCGTTCTTTTGTACTGTAGTTACTGAGTTCTGTAATATGTATGTTCATGTTTTGGGCGTTGCATTTTTCAACACATCATTATCAATTTTTTTATAGTTCAAGTAGCAAATATCATTTTTTCATACTGTAGTTGAGTTTTATCAATGAATATTGAAGGTATTGTGAGAAGAGTCGTAGCTTGTGACGTTGGAGTCTCTTAAGAGACGCCAAAACTACTTTTTTTGTTTAACAAATACAACTATGAGAATTTGATATCGATCCAGTCTGATCGAGAAAAAAAGTCATGATTTTTGTTATTTTTCTTTTATTTTTGCACATAATTTACTATTCGCCCAATACACTTGTTGCAACGTTTTTATTCCTTGCAAAAAGTAATTTTACTCAAGGTCCCCAAAATATTGTGAAGTTTCATACGTCACTTCACTGTTCCTTGCAAAATGGTGTATCCGAGTCATTTATTGAGTTTAAGAACAAGAACTGGTCACAGGGGGCTAAATCTGTCGAATACACTGGCCAGTCAATCGATTTGTGTTCCAATTGGTTTAATTTTGTTTCTGTAACGGCCGCCTTGTGAACACGTGTGTTATCTTGAGGGAATAGTAATCTTTTGTGAGACAAACCAGAGCTTTCACCTCAAATCGTAGTCGAATCGGTCCAGTGGAGGTGCATGTTACACGCCAGTTATTTTGTAGTCTTTTTCAAGTATACAATGAGAGTAATACCTACCGTTGCCGATTTTCCCCCACATTTTATACAACATTTTGATCATACTTTCGTCTCCTGTATGTACAGATAAATCCAAGTTTAATCAACCAGTTCGCTTTTTAGGAATTCGAATGATAAATGCGGTAATCAGCGCCATCTATCGAAATACTCCAAAGTAATTGTGATACTCCAAATTTGGGTGTGCAATTAGACCCCATTGAAGAGGTATATTCGATTTGTATCTGTTAAAGTTCCACCTGAGTTTTATTTTAAAATTAATAAATCTCCCATAGAAAAAATGGATTCTTTGTACAAGATGAATTTATCTTGAGTGTTTTGAACTACTATCAGAATTCCTGTTCATACATTAACTGATTTCTTATAGTCTTTTGTAGATATGTCTTTATTTTCCTAAAATCTGATAAAGAAATAAATTTCTTTATATTAGAATGTAGTACAAATTAATTTAGGAAAGACCTGAAGAAGAAAATAAGGAATCTGTAAAATATAAGAGCCAAAGTTTTGATGATAGTTCGTAAAAGTGGTCTAGTAAAGACCAAAACCACTCTATTAAAACAAAATCTAGATCTATGATGAAAATTTTCATAAAACTTTAAAATTAGAAATGAGGGACACTTTCTACAGGTAGAAGCTTAAATGATGGACAGTCAACTCAATTAAACATGTCTTCAATTCATAATCTGACCAGATTAAAAATCCCCTTCATGATTACCACAGCGCTATCTTTATATCAGTTGATGATGGTCTGAGAATTCATAACAAAAAGAAATAATGCAAAGAATGCCAAGTGCATTAACTGAAGAAATAAAACCTGTCAAAATATTATATGAAGTCTCGCAATTAGAGCTTGTATTTCCCAAATTTGCATAACCTCCACCAATGTACTATAAGTTTGAAGCTATTTTTCTTCTGAACCATTGATTTAATTTCAATGATTTTTTTTTTCAAATTGCAGGTCTATTTCTAAGAAATTAATGTACCAATGTTTTCTGAGAAATGTTAATGTTTTACCCATATACAAGTTTCCTCTGTCTCAAAACCACTTATAAAGTGAGTATTTCCGCCTATATTTTTAGTAATTTCTAATTAATTGTAATTAATTACAATCAAGCGTCATATTTAGTATTGATCAATTGCATACGATAACTTCTATGTCGTCAAGAGAGACAGGTACTGGTTGTCGGCTCCTGAGTATGCCACAAATTCTTTATAGGATTTAGATCAGGGTTATATGGTGGCCGGTTGTGAAAGATCTGAGATGATAATCAAAATCTTTCGTTTAGAAATTTTCGCTGTTATTTCCTCATAACTATATTGCAAGTTGTCCTTTTCGCACAGAGTTTGTTCTTATAATAAAAAAAAAATTGTGGTATTAACAAATACATCCGCAAAGTACATCTGTCTAAACAGTGAGAGTTCCTATGCGTACCAAACTAATTTTTAAATTGCCTGAGAATATCTAAACCTTTTGAGAACTGAAGTGCCAGACTAGTTCCAATGGAAGCTCGTTTTATATGGAAACAGTTTTCAAAGAAATGTTCATATAAAGAAAGGACGTTTTCAACAAGACAGTTTTGTTTATTAGTCCATTTGATGTGACATGATATGCAACTCCCAATACTCATGTAAATCGCTGCAAAACAAAGAAAAATCTTAAAGCTTGATTGAAGGCTATAATTGTGTAGTAACCGATAACAAAATGATTGTAAGCAGCTGTTTGTGCATTTGTAACTATGATTTTTTTGTATAATTAGAATATATCAATATTATATAAAAATCAAATTAGTTATGTATGGTTAAGTTCTTCCTTTTAACTTCTAGGTATGTCTGATGCAATTAAAACTAGATATTAAGATTTTTTTCGTTTATTCATTATTGATGTGATCATTTGTTGTGATCTAATTTGGAAATAATTGTTTTTGTTCCCTTATTTAGTATATAAAATTTAATCAATCAATTATGTTAATAAAGTATTTTTAAAACTGAACAGTTTGTTTCATTATTTGTCCCATTTTACTTCATAATATTCCATCTGATGAAGATAATCAAACTAAACCCAACAAGAAGACCAACACACGGCCACTTACAAGGAGTATGTGAACTCTAGATTCGGCAGCGTGGCATTAAAGTGATACAAATTTTCGCCAACGGTAATCCCGAAAATTTCGAGAGTTGTTGTGAATATTAAATACTAACTGACAATACAATATTATAAAGTAAAAAGCAATAAAACAATTGAACATCAACTGCAAAAAAACTAATATAAAATAAATGCATCATCCAGAATACGCTGCGGTGAAGGTAGCTACGGCCTACAGGAATGTTCACAGAACGAAATATTTGCGTTTGACAGTGTTGTCATGTCCATATAATGTATAGTTGTATCACCGAACAGCGGTTGTTCGGTGGTTGTATATTTTAAAATGTGCAGAGAGGAAGCTTTCAAATAGTACATTTTTATTATATTATTTTATAGATTCTGTTCAAACAAATAAATATTTGTTTCTTTCGATATTAATTGCAGTTAATTATTAGAATTTTTTTGGCAGTTGCTCTTTGATAGATTACCGGCTAGATTTGGCAATCCTCGAACCACCAGTTGCCAGATTGCAACAGAAGTCTTTTTCTCTTTAATATTTATACTGAAATTTTACTATTGCAAAAGTGTTTACTTTTCCTTTTTTTGATAATATTTCATTCTGTCACACACCCATCGAGCAATAAGACAAAAGAGGGAATGTAAAGGTAGAAGGGGTAAACATATTGATAGACAGAAAGTGCCATCTGAGAGGCCACTTTAGACAAGGATAGACAGTCTCTCTCCTTGTTTGACATCAAATTTAGTTGGGTTATGTTATTGTTTGTCCAAATGTCACATGAAATCTTATTTATATTGAAGTTTTTTAACAATTGTGTCGCATTTTAGACTCTTATCATTAATAATTAATTAAAACTTTCTCGTCTAAGACACATTTTGAAAAATATTATATAGCTATGTTGATAAGTGTCGAAATATTTAAATTTGGCGCCTTTGCATTTTCGGATGTGTCCGCCATCAGAGGCCACTTTTTTGGTCTCCTTTTTATAACGATTAGATTCCTCTTTTGTCTTATTGCTCGATGCACACACCAATATTTCATTTTATCAAGATCATTTGAGGCTATCTTCACTAAGACCACATATGAAAAATGTCAGAAAATATAAAAATGCAAAAAAGCCACACTAATAATAATATAAAGAAGAAAGGTGATGTTGTTAACATAAATAAAACAGCAGCTTTTAAACTAAAGTCGGAAATACCAAGCGATTTCCAGATCTTAATTAACACGAATAATCATTGGAAAGCGCAACTAAAAAAAGTCTAGCTTCAGAAGGGATGACAGATTCAAAAGATACATATTCAAATGAAGGAAAGAGACTCGCAGGAAGTTGATATTCATAAAATTCAAGACAACGATTAAATCTCCAAAAAGGTGATGTCTCAAGCCCAGATAAACTAACTCAAATGATGGATTTGCTGAAAGTGCTGACTAAGGATACAAAGGAAATAAAAATGCGAAAACATAAGAAGAGTATTCAATAAAGAAGACATAAATGTATGGGTGACAAAACGGAAACAGGAGTGGAACGAACACATTAGTAGAATGACAGAGGATAGGATAGCACGAACAGCACGAGATAAGTCATAAATGGGCGAAGAAGTATTGCAGACCAAGAAAAAGATGGTGCGATAGTTTAAACAATTTAGGAGGCTAATATTGAAAAAGAAACAGGCTTTAAAGCCTACATACAATAAGGAAGAAGAACTGGAAGAGCTCAGAAGATAACAAGGAATATGTACGAGAAATGGGAGAACTAAAACTAGCTGACAAAGCTATGGAAGAGATCAATCAGGTGCAAAACGAATTAAGTGATTCTAATGAAAGATTAAAAACTAGGAGAGAACTGAAGAAGAAATATTTTGATTCAATTATTTCCGATTGAGACGGACAATCCAAGTATTCTAAATAATGTTGTCTTTCAATGTAAGAAAGGAGCAGACCAAAACATCAGACGCTGTGGAAACACGTTCTAAAATTAAAAAGAGAAGAGCTAGATAAAACGAAAAATATAATGATGAAAAAAAAAAGAGATTATACGCTGGACACCTAAGATGATAATTTTTAATAGTGAAGTAATAATAATACTTTTAGGCATCCGAGATCGGTATTACAGTAGCTACTTATGATGAAAGCAGAGATTATCTCATGAGTATCGTGGATTATCTCTAGATGAAAGTAATAGAAGGAAAGAGTGGTGTGTTGTGTGACAGAATACTCTCGAAACTAAAATATAAGTACTTATTTTTTATATATGACGAATGACACTGAGTGTTGAACATTAAAATGAAAGAGCAACGAATACATGTTGCCATAATGAGAATACTTAAATGGATGAGTGAAGGGACTTGAAATTAAAAAAAGGAATAAAACTAAAATAAATAAGGGAATCTTTGTACATGGTGGATGTCTACCCCAATTCAAGCAGACCATTGAAAAAAAGAAGAAACGAAGAGATCGATTTAATAATATAACCTATCTAATGTTTGTTTTGTTTTGATCTTGAACTTTGTAGTTTCTTAATGTGTTATAATTTACATAGAAAATTGTTTATGCTAATTAACATACGTAATCATCATGCCTATTTTAAAAATATACGCCCTAGATGATCAAGAAGAGGCGTCTGTAATTTCTGCTTTTCCTGAAGGTGAACACTCAATAGGAAGAGATAAACTAAACTGTAAAGATAAAAGAGTTTCCCGAAATCATGCATTGATTACTATTACAGATAATTCCATCACATTACATTCTACACACGTTAATCCATCATTTTACAAGCCTCATGGGGGAAATAGTATCAGGTTAGTAAAGAAGGATGAATCAGTTACCATAAATGATGGAGACCAATTTGCTTTTTTGGCAGATGCATACTGGTTTAAGACGAGAATTGAGCAAAGTGAAATTAATTTAGATTCAAGTAGCAATAAAAGAATCCACGAGGAGAATGAAATTTACGATAACCAAAAAAGAGCAAAAGTTGATAACATAGAGAACATTAATGAAGAAAGTACAAAATCGGCAGTTAGTGACAATATTGATAACCAAGAAAGTAAAGGATGTGTATCAGATTCTGAGGGAAGTATAGACTTTGCCACTTCACTGCAAAATGAAGATGATATCCCAAATGAAGAGGATCCAAAAGATACTACTGAAGACAATATAGAAAAACCAACAGAGGAAAACAATCCAGAAGATACAATAACAACTGAAAATAACAGAGAAAGTATATTAAATGAAGTAGAACCATCAAGAGAACAAAATGATACAGAAGATAATAAAAATGACGATAATGAAGTAAATCCATTAAATGAAATAAATCAAAATGATGAAAGTAAACAAGAAACAAAAACTGATAATGGCGACTCCAGTACAAATGACCCATCATCTAGTAAAACAAAACGAGAGCCTTGTTGGTATGGTGCAAAGTGTTACAGAAAAAATGCAGCTCATAAACAGGCATTTAGCCACCCTGGTGATTCAGATTATGAAGATAATGAGGTACCTGAATGTCCTTACGGCACTGGTTGTTACAGAACAAATGCTATTCACAGAAAACAGTATAAACATACTAAACCACCAGCACCTAAACCAGTACCTGCAACTACAAAGAATGATGAATCTGAAGATGAAGAAAGTGGTGATGATTCTCCAGTAGGGAAGCGAAAGAGAAAAGCTGTTGCTAAAGCTAAAAATTATGCAGAATCTCCTGAAGATGACTATGACTTGCAAGATCCATTCATTAATGATGGAAGTAGTGATGATTTGAATTGTCAGATGATGGTGACGATGATGATTGGCAAGATTCTCAAGAAGTTGAAGAAGAAAGTCAAGACACAAGGAGGCTTCTAAAGGAAGCCAAGAAATTCACAAGGAAGAAAAATAAGAAATAATTGATCACAGTGTTTTTTAGCATCACATTTAACATCATATTTGTCCTAAAAATTTATATTTTGTACCTTTATTTTTATATTTATGCAAGCATGCCATCTAAACTGTTTATTGAGTATTAATAAATGAAAGTAAAATACTGTATTTGTTAATTAATTATGTTAAATATTCTCTATTTTATTAATAAATTTATTACATTTTTCCTTTAATTTTTTTCAGACATTTCTGTACACTTGTTCCCTTAAGTGAGGTTCAAATAACGCAGCTGAAAGTTCTTTTAAAAATGTTTTTCTATCATGTTTTCAGTCATCTTTCCATTGGGGGTTTGCAAGTGAAAATATAACCATAGCATTTATTCCGCTAGCATCCAACATAGGTATTGAAAAACATTCTGAGATTCCAGCGTCTAGTTTTACAGAAAGTCGTGTAAGAGTAGCACATCTGATCAATGGTATCTGAACCACCCTTTGTTTCATTGTAGGAGTATACAAGGTTTTTGTTTTTTTCCTATCAAGGTATTAAGTGATGAATTAGGATGCAAAGGTGATAAAAGTAGTACCACTTTATTTTTCTTTAAAGTGTACAAAACTAGCGTTTTGTTTCTGTCAAAAGCAAATATGGATGTGCTTACCTTTTTATTTTTTTGTGTAAACTTCGGAGGTATTTCCCGTTTATTTTTTCGCAACGTTCCAAGGATTGTTAGCTGATACTGTTCCAATATTTGTTCACTTAGAGGTATTGGCGTGAACCAGTTATTCATTGTTGTTACGATGAGTACTGTGTATTGGTTCGGAAAGTTTTCTGACATGTAAGAACTGTCATTATTCTCAACATCAACTTGTCCAACGTATGGAATGGCATTCAGCATATAAAATGTCTTTGAATAATTTATCATCATTACTTTCATTCCATATTTATCAGGTATGCTGGCTATGTAAAGTCGGAATGAACATTTTCTACGAAAACTCGCGAGTTGCTCATGAATTGTACAGTTCTCATAGGGCGTGTAGTATAGCTTGCAATTATTTATAAAAATGTCCCATATTTGGCGAATATTGGTAAACTTGTCAACCAATTTACTAGCATTTCTGTCTATTTTGTCGTCGAACCTCAAGCAAAGAGCTAAAAACTGAAATCTTTGTTGACAAGCCACTCTGACACTTCCTAATAATGTCTTGATACCTTGCGCATAGGTAACTACAAAATCTGATATATTCGGGTTTTTATCCAGCGTTATAGGAAAAGTGCAATTAGGAACTTTGAAATAATGAACAATAGACGACAAATGGATAAATTTATTTGTCTTACATTAATCATTACATCTTATCATTAAAAAGTTATATACATTAACAACCATACTGTAAACTTAATAAATTAATACTCTTCGTAATACTACTGGTCGTATTTACAGCAGATTTTACACCCAATTGAAAAACTCTCGTCAAAATAATCTTAGCGTATTCTTGCATCACAGCTACTAATTCCGGCAGTCTTTCGAGCACACTCTCCACAACATCTCCGTTTTTACTATCAATGCAGGCCAATACGGCCGGCAAAGCCTCGCTCGCAGCTTTGGGATTATATTTCAACCATCTGATCATCAACAACAGTGACAACGACCTCGCGGAGCTATTCGGGGAAGACACGGAGTTGCAGATGTATTGGGACACTTCTGCGAGCCACTGAGGTCTTTTACTTGTAATGTGGTCCAGTTCTTGCAAGGCAGATAAATTATCTGACGCTTGAAGTGCCAATTTAAGTTGAGCCCATTGTGAGGGATGTGATTCTAGTACGGGTGGAGTGACTGTTCCTACGAGAACTTCTGTAGGTCCTAACTGGTCGGTTATGGGTAAAGATACACTGGAAAGTAGTGGACGGACTCCCGGTTGACTGTACTGAATGTCACTGAAAAAAATTAATAGATTTAGTAAATAGTCATATATTATATATCATAAATAGTTATTCATTTTTATAAATTTTAAATTATTAAGTACCCCTACACACATTATTGTAGTGTATTGTCTATATCAGCCCATATAAATTAGGGCCATTATTGTGGTTGTAATATTACATTACAGAAAAGACCTCCCCCTCCAATTCCATTCGTTTTTGACATTAAGAATTATACTTAAACACAGAATACGAAAAAACAAATAAAGGTCGAATCTTCCACACTGCTGAGAACTTTTCTACTGATTGAAATCGTTGGATGCAGTCTACACCAGGGATGGGAAAACTACGGCCGGCTACTAAGCGTTAAAATCCGGCTCTGCGTAGTGTGTGTTTGAGTGACCACGCGCATCGGCTGGAGCGTGTCGTGTCATCGCCACTGCCACTGTCCGCCCAATCCCGTGCCTCATGTGGAGTTTTGGTTTGCTTCAAATCACAGGTTCATATGCAGTATAATTTCTTTCTTACTTTCGAAACTACAAAGTGACAGTCCGCTAACAGCCAGTGGTATTTCGGAATCCGCAGGGTAAGATGTTCGTTTGCGCCTAGTTATAAAATCTGAATACAGTTCCGTCATATGAGTAATCTAAATTTAATTACTTGTGTTTTAAAAGTATTTATTTAACTTGCAATCTTTTTGTAGGTATGTATTTTTACTGAGGTAAAATGTTGCAACTCATTGCAGATATCTTCAAGTGCTTTTGAAAAAGATGTCTTCAATTTTTATTTAGGTACTTTTTATTAATATTCGCTTATTTGAGCGATGCTGTATTGATATTGTTTTATTGTTTTGTTACAGCAGCAAGTCTGTATTGATATTGGTAAAGTTCTTAAGGAAGAATGGTCAATGAAATACTTTTTCACAGAATTTAATGACAAACCAGTGTGTCTAATTTGTAATGAATCGGTTGCAGTTTTGAAAGATTTTAATTTGTCTCGAAACTTCTCTAAAAAACACGCAAATACAAACATATGACAGAGTTGGACAGTAAAAGATGTTAACGAAGCAATTTGATAGTCACAAGGCTGCAATAATGGCAAGTTATGTTGTAGCTTACAAAATTGCTACAAGTAACAAAATTGACGAATAGTGAATAGTGAAGTGTTTTAAAATATCAGACTAGAAACAATTCTTACTCGTAAAAGACTTTAATTAAAAAATTAACACTATTTATGTTTTTTAAAAAATGTTCGTAATGCACAAATAAATACACGAAAAGTTTTTGTTAGATCAACTAAATGAGATTCAGGTGCGCAGATAGTCTGTGATCGAGTGCGCATGGTCAGTAAAGGTAATTAAGTTTGGTTAATACTTACTGCAATAAGGATCCGTACTGCTGCAAATATTTTGACGCACCTTTCACGTCTTTAACCATCCAGTTCTGTATAAATATGACGATTCTGCTAACTAATACGCTCAAATCCTTTCCCTGTCCGTGAAACTGTAGCAGCAAAAAGTACGAATCTAACAGTTCGCACAAAGTTGACGTTTGGTTAAATATGTAAGGCTGCAAGAGCTCCATCAGTCCTAGAATCTGCCCGAACAGCATGAAATGTCCTCGACTTTTCAATACTCCCCAGTCGTATTGCGCTCTACCTTTTAAACACCCGGCTAGCATAGGCAACTGTCTCAGTACTAATAAGGATGGGTCGCTACTAATTTTCTTATGAGCAGTTCTAGCTCCTGACTCTTTTTAGTCCAGTCTTTATTCCTCGGCGTTGCTGCTAGAGCACTCAGAAGGCAATGGGATATTTCATCTATCGCACTAGGGCAGTTTTTGTTGTAAATATCCGTGCAAGTTTCTGGTTTAACTTCTATGCGGTCTGGCACAGAGTGCGGAACAGACATATAGATCATTAGTATCAATTCATGTGTATAAATATCGTCTGCATCATGCAATAATTTGTTCATGATCGAGACTGCGTTATTCCCTAAGCTGCGCAGGACCAACTGCAATCGAGTCTCCATTTTTCTCTTCCAGTTATCTGGATTGGTTTTCGATTCTTCAATTATAAATGTTATCATTATTAGTGCCTACAAGAAAAAAAAATGAATTAAAAAAAACCTAGTAAATGGCGATTTTGAGTTTAAATATTTAGAGGAAACTTTGGAAGGAAAGCTTTGGTATGCCTTCTGTCTGCTTCTTTAGTTTGAAAGTATGTTATTCTTTAGATCAGTTTATATTAGTTTGTGGATGCAGTTTTGGAATTGAAAGGAATGAAGGCAAACTTTACTCCTCATCTCAAACTGGATTCTCTTGTCTAATCCGACAAAAACAACAACTAACAACATGGAGTTTTGTGAAATTCCTCGTGTAAAAGCTTCCTTCGATCTTACACAGGTCAAACCAATAGAAGAATTAAAAACATAATCTACTAACATTCAATTTCTGCAAGGCTGCAATTCTTCAAACAAACCATTAGATAAACTTTATTCCAGACAATTCCAGACCTATATCCGTTTTTATAAACTAAGGATTATCCGAGAAGCCAATGAAATTAAAAAACGTCCTGACTGTCATAATAAATAAGATGACGGTACCTGCTACCTTTAACATAGACATATTTCATTAAGCAGCATAAATATCCGCCCATTTTTGCCAACAATTCACCTTGCCCCGTTAATAATTCTAATGAAACCAGTAGTGTAGTGAATAGTTAACTCTGTATAAGTGAAATGGTTTGGGTATTAAAAAAACTGAAACTCCGGAAGCCTCGATAAAATCTTTAAAGAGAGAGTCGAAAGATCGGCGCAGCAAATATATCTACATATATAATCAGTGTGTCAATTTGAAAAGGTACCACCCTCTATAATTTGGTCCATATAAAAATTTAAAAATATGTAAAAATACGTCAAATTTATTTGTGAGGGGAACATTTTGTAGAGCAATTTTCAACTAAATTATATCAACCCTTTAGCGGGGGCGGACACAACCCCCAAAATCTTTACTAGTAAAACCGTAAATATATTAAGTATTGAGTTCAGAACACGTGACGTGGAATTGCTAACAAAAAACGAAATTATCGCCGTGTTTTTGAATAAAGCAGCACAAATAAAAGTTTTAAGCACCTTTATTGCAGAACCCTCCACATGACTTTACAATGTGACACTCCAAGTAGCAATGTCTCACGAAACTGTAAGAAAAGCACTAAAGTTACGTAAATTTCACCCGCATAAAATGCAAATTCTTCTAACACCTTTTTGATGATGAAGCCATTCAAATATATGTCTCACACTCGGACTTGCCTATCTTCATTTTTTTCAAAATACTTAAAATAGATGGTAATAAGTTGAAATAGTATATATGAAAAACAGTTAACTATTCCTAATTCTTAAGAGTGGGAAAATATTTACATATAAGTGACTACTTTACTATTCAACCTACCTGACTGCAGTTCAACTGTAGAACATCTTCAAAGTGACAATGTTTCGGTATAGCTTTGTCTCGACCCTGCCAAAGTTTGGGGCTTTTTGTTAAGGCAGTTAGAAAATCTAAAGCGGAAGAAGGGCACACTTCGTTCACGAGATCGTCTCTAAGTAAGTATATCATAATGTTATGCAAAATCTTCCAAGTGGCCCTTTGTAGTACTAGCGACATCAATAATGGTCGAAATTGTAGTTTCCGTTTGGAAAACAGGAGCTCCATCTATAAACAAGAAAAAAGACTTTTTTATAATCGATGCATTGATGATTGATAACGATAATTCAAGTACTCAATGAGCTTGAAGCCGAAATGCAACAGCCAATGAAGAGATCCACTCATAGTAACATATGTATTCAGAAACGAAACAAATGTTTCGATACATTTATTCTTCACTGGCATTAATTTGGTTGAGCAAACAATATTTCTGGTCTATACTTTAATAAAATGATCACAGCATTTTAAAATTACTGGTTTTAAAGGTACATAAGAAAATTTAACTGGTTTTAAAGGCACCTAAGAGCAGCGATAAAGTTTTAAAGTGCCTAATTACGTGTATCTGATGTCTAAATCACCTAAGAACTTTGTGTACCTCTTATATGTAAAGGATAATACGAGTAATATTACCAACTTCCTAAATACCTAACCTACCTAACCTAAGACTCATTTTAAACACACCTAACAACTTATTACTCATTTTAAACACACCTAACAACGTATTACTGATTTTAACGGTAACTAAGAATATAATAATCATTTTAAAAAGTAGCTAGTAACATGTGACAGATTTTAAAATTATTGAAGGACATGTGATTGAGTTTAAATATAACTAGGCTAACACGATTAATATTATGCAACCAGGGATTACAGAAAAAAAGGAATCATCAAATCATTATATGATAGAGCCCAAAGCACCTGTTCTAATCAAAATGCATTTCAGGATGAAATAAACCTTCCAACAATTAATGTTTTAAGAAAAATAATTAGCCATTGTCATAAATTTTCAATTTATACACAATACACAAACATACCATATGATATATACATACATATCAATGTCATAACATGAACTATTCCAAATGAATAGTTTTTTCAAAAAGAAACCACAGAGAAGATGGATATGGCAAAGTCCTAATGGAAAAACTCGAAACGAAATAGATTTTATTATCACGGACAAAAAACACACCGTTAAAGACATCACGGTTCTAAAAAGATTTGTTACCAGTAGCGATCATAGAATGGAGAAGGAGAATGAAGAAGGAGAGGTATAAGATAATTAAAAAGAAGAACAAATCAAACCCATGGATGAAACCATCAGATATAGATAGTTTTCAGAAATGTATTTCCGACATATTTAGTAGTCCTAAAACAGAAAATAATATAAACGATTAAATAATAAATTAACAAATGCTTTACTGGAAAGTAAAAACAAGTTCTGTCCTAGAACTCAAAAAGAAGAGAAGATTAGCTAAAATACCAGGCAACTAATGCAGAAAAAGAGGAGAAATAAGAAAAGAGACAGAAACTAAAGCCGACGAACCACAAAAATTAAATAAAGAAATATCCAAGGCTGTTAGAAAAGATACTCGAAAATACAACCAAGAACAAATCGAACATACTATTGAGAACAATAGAAGTATGAAAGAATTGAGAAAAAGACTAAGAACGGAGACAAGGCAGATAATAAAGCTTTAAGATAGAAATGGTCATCTTAGTCAGAATATGCAGTTAGAACCATAAAGATGCATAAAGCAATAGGTCCAGATGAAATTAATATAGAAGCAATAAAACTACTAGACGAGGAGAATATCGAAATCTTGGTAAGGCTGTTCAATAGAATTTATGATACTGGTTACATTCCGCGAGAATGGCTGCAGTCATCCTTTTGTGATGATCCCAAAAACAACAACAAAATGCAGTGAACACCGCTTAACCAGTTTAATGAGTCACTTGCTGAAACTCTTCCTTAGGATATTACACTCAAGAATGTATAAGATACTAGAAGAACTTTTAAGGACTAGAAGGCAATTTTATGTTTGAACACCTTAATACAAAACTGCTTAGATCAACGAAAATATGTCTACCTCACCTTCATCGACTACGAGAAGGCATTTGACAATGTTAAACATGATATCATGATGGAACTACTATATAAGGCCAACATTGATAAGAAGGAGATCAGAATTATTCAGAATCCATACTGGAACCAAATGGCAAAAGGTGAGGATTGATCAAGACCAATATACGGATGAAATTGAAATCCGGAAAGGTGTCCGCCAAGGCTGCATACTCTCTCCGATGCTTTTTAATTTATATGTTGAAAATATATTTGCGGAAGCATTAGAAGACACGGAATTAGGCATTAAGGTGAACGGCATACCAATTAGCAACCTACGTTATGCGGACGACACAGTCATTATAAATGATAATTTGGAAGATCGGCAGTTATTGCTTGATTGGGTGAATAGCATAGGTAAAAAATATGGCCTCAAAATCAACATTTTGAAAACGAAATATATGGTCATTAGCAGAAACCCTCCAGAAAACCTGATAATATGCATAGGTGACGATCGTATAAAACGCGTGAAAACTTTTAAATACCTTGGCACCACAATCAATGACCAATCGGATCCACAACACGAGATAAAAACCCGAATACAAATGGCAAGACAAGCTTTTGTGAAATTCAGACCGCTCCTATGTAATCAAAACCTAAATTTCGAAATACGCTACAGAATGGTCAAGTGCTGCATATGGTCCATCTTGCTTTATGGCATGGAAACGTGGACTTGAAGTGGAAAAAACATCTATCAACAAACTTGAAGCATTTGAAATGTGGTCATTGAGAAGAATGATGCGCATACCTTAGAGTTCGAAACGATGACGTCCTTAAGAGAGCCGGCGTGGAAAGAGAACTCTTTGAATTAATTAAAAAACGCAAGATTGGTTACCTTGGGTACATATTGAGAGGAGCAAGATATGAAATACCACAGTTAATCCTACAAGGGAAAATCGAAGGTAGAAGAGGAGTCGGCCGCAAACAATTATCCTGGTTAAGGAATATTAAAGAATGGACAGGAATACACAATACAGGCGAGCTGTGTCACGCCGCCAAGAACAGAATTCTAGTAATGAGATAGTCGCCTACGCACTTTGGTGTATGGCATGTTAAGAAGAAGAAGAAGGTCATCTTACAAACAAGAGAGAGGAAATCCTTAAAATAGTTGAAGACTTCTACAAATTGCTCTACACAAGCCAACATAGCAAAGCAAATAGCAGAGAAGATCAAGTACTAGAAATATTAACAAGGAAAAAGAGCATTGTCAATCAAGAATCAGAACTATTACCGGAATTCACAATAGACGAAATAAAACTAGCCCTAAGTCGGGTATACTACTGTGCCTTAGTACTGTAGTACTGTAATTACAGACTCTTAGTTACCTATAGAAACTCCTTACAAGAATAGTAACGAATTGTCTTGAGAAAAAATTTAACTTCTACCAGCCAATAGAGCAAGCGGGATTTTGACACTGTAGAATTTGACAAAATCCTGGAAGCACTACAAGCATGCTGCATTGCCTACCGATATACAAGGTTAATTTACGATATATACAAGAACGCAACTATGTCGGTGAAACTACATAAAAACGCGGATCATATCTCAATCGAATGAGAAGTCCGACAGGGTGATACATTATCGCCTAAACTGTTTACTGCAGTACTAGAATATGCTTGTAAAAAACTTAACTGGGAAGAGAAAGGCCTGAAAATTGACGGTAGAAGATTAACATATTTAGTGTGTGCCAGTGTGGGTCTTAAAATAAACATCTCCAAAACAAAATTCATGACAAACCTAGTACCTAGCAGAAATATCAATATTGGAGACAACGAAGCAGAGCTATTGGAAAAATACATATACCTTGGACACAAAAAAAGGTCACAAGAGGCAACCAAACATGCGAACTACGAAGAAGAATAAACCTAGAATGGGCAGCCTATGGAAAACTCAAAGACGTCTTTAAAAGCGATATACCAATTTCTTTAAAACGTAAAACATTTGACCAATGTGTGTTGCCTGTGATGACCTATGGTGCCGAAACTTTGACATTGACAGTTACAACCTCTAAAATGCTGCAAATAGCTCAGAGGAAAATGGGAAGGTAAATGCTGAGTATATCGCTTCGTGACCGAGTTAGAAATGAAGACTTGAGACAAAAAACAGGAGTTACTGATGTAATTTTCCAAATTGCCACACTAAAATAAAACTAGACCGGATACATCGCCTGAATCAGTGATGAAAGGTGGACGAAGAGATTTCTTGAGTGGAGGCAGAGGTTAGACAAAAGAAGTAGAGGAAGACCCCCTACTCATTAGACTGACGATCTCAAGAAAATGTCAAGAAATTGGATGAAAAATGCTCAAGATAGAAGCACAATGGACAAAAATGAGGGAGGCCTATGTTCAGCAGTGAACGCAAAAAGTTGGGTGATGATTATGATGACACAAAAATAATCTAGGTGAACACACATTACACAACCATATAATACAAAAAAAACACACACACAAAACAGTCAGAATTTGATATTCCGAGGGTAAAAACAGCAGCCTCAGATTTTTTTCAACCATAAGCATGCTGTTGCCTGCAATATTGAGACTGAGTAAGTCAACCATTAATTTTAGAAGACATAACCTACTAACAACAACTTATTGGTTGTATATTTATATAATTTTTATAAAATTATTTATATAATTTTTGAAAATGATCTTTTTTGAAAACGAATTTTCGGACTGGAAATCGAAACATTTAGTTACAGACGTTAGTTAGTTAAAAATGTGATTTTCATTGCCATAACTTGTGGCTTAATACCATTTAAACATAATATTTAACATAACGTCCAAAGTAGTGACAAACTGTTATATTGATTAATACAGAAGTTATATCAAAACTGGTACAAATATCGTAGAAGTAAATTTTCTTTTAAAATATGATCATATCAAAATGAAACTTCAAAAAACACTAAAAGTATTTACCTGGAGCTTATGTTTATTCGAGTTAGCAATTTCCAGTTCTATAGCCGACAGCCAATCTACAATCAAGCCAGTTTTCTCAGCCTTATTGTCCCCTTCGAGCAAAATCTGCCCTAGCCGCTCACCAATTTCTTGAGGATACTTAACATCGACGTCTGAACTACCTGCAACGGGACAATCTACCTGCATCTTGGTATCTTTGTTGACGCTAACAGAGCCCTTGGTGTATTGTTGCAGAACAACGGCTATGCAGGACTTTTTGTTCGGGATCAATTTCAGAAACTGCGTAGCGAAATTTAACTTGTCAGGGTAGTTCTCTCCTGTGGTGAAAATCAAACGGATTAATGTGGAAATTGAATTGTACTGCATTATCACCGGCAAGGTATAATTGACGGGTATGGATTTTATAAAATTGAAGATTAAGTCCGCCGTGCTTTTCTTTAATGTTACGCTCTGAAAATAAAACAAAGATAAAGTGATAATTGGTTATGCTACATCCTGAATGAATATAAAAATCAGCAAAAAGACTATAACTTTTTCGTTACTTACTTTTACTAATTTTCCGCTATTTGAAATATAATCTTACCTTAATTAACAACAATATAAGCGCGTTCTTGTCAAACTGATAATGGGGATTAAAAAGATTGTTCAAACTCTGAACGACATCTGACTCATTCGTCGCAAGTTTTGGACGTTTCATTAAAGTTGGCAATTGCTTCTTGTTTTCAATGTCTACTTGTATGTCTGCGTCTTGAACTATCGGCATTTGCATCTCTATGGCTTTGACAAAGGTCTCGCCACCTAATGAATTATAAAATATACTTGAAAACAGTTATAACGTTATAAAAAAGTATTTTTTAAATATGCAAATTATCATATTTTATTATTATTATTATATTGAATGACGTTATAGATGGCAAACACTAAGCTATATTGTAGGTTGTAATGTTCAACTTAATTCTTAGTCGTTGGTATGAAGTGAAAACTACAGTGACGTAACTTTTTTGAGGTTATATCACATGTTTGAATTACGTACATCATTTCCGAAATAATTTGTTTGACACTACACGTATGCTGTGATTTTCAGAGGATGTGAATATTTTGACACAGCCGTTATCGGAAATGTACAACGTAAAAATTCCTAGCATTAATTATTAATAGCTAAAATATACTTCCAGTTAGAGATTGGAGTATAAACTATATCGTGTCCATGGTAAATACCACTTCGAATGGGCCGGGTTTATAGGCCACCTAACATGCAGGGACTGCATCAGTGCTAAAAGACTACTCAGTATATTTGTATTATATTTTCTATGATCAGCACTGGCCCATTATTCTGAAAATAAGTTATAAAACTTCAATTATCTACTTAATTCCTAGACCAAAATGGAACCTCAAAACTGGATAACTGAGCTAAGTTCACTGACGAATTAGGCAGCATTGTCAGATGGATCCCAAATAAGATCTCTAATTACCATAGATTTACCAACGTAATTATAGCATTTGCCAAGAAACTGGTACGACGTGGTTTAGGAAATAATGCATACGTGGATTTAAGAATCCACACTGGGACGAAATCGTGATCTAAAGCCACTCTAACAGGAATTCCAAGGAAGGCGTGATCCTGAGCAGATGAACGACTTCGAATAGTTGATCACTAAAGGCCAAAACTGAGAAGACAAGATATAGGCTTATAAATTATATAAGAGATATACTTATAGAGAAAAGGAAACCGGAAAATCTCCTAAAGAAATTAGGCAGTTCCGATACACTGACTCACCAGAAATCTCCGCCAAGCAGTCGTAACCCACCCTGAATAGTCAAAACCCTGTGATATAAAGGCTGAGGATAAGGCCTTGAACGATAAACCTTGTAGAATGGGGATCATCAGTGAATGTATAAAAAGTAATCCTCCCTAGCTTCCTGTCCTGTATCACATTATACCTCCTCACATCCCGTAGACAATAGAGAATCCTAAGGTAATACAAAAAGATACATATAGATGTTCCACACATCTCACTGAAGAAGCTCTTCATTTATCAAGAAATCTAGATCGCCCCTACTACTCATGGCAAGCTAACTATAAGAGGAACATTTCAGAGCTTAAGCGAAATAATACGAATGTTGGGCAGTGGCAGCCCTACTTCACATAGCAATGAGAATTCCATGTGCTATGCCGCAACTTTCCTGTACATATGGTAAATGACCCAGACACAATCATGTGAGTGTGAAGAACCTAGTCAAATCATTATAAATACACTATAAATGCGCTGTCATTTGTCAGTTCTTTCTTCTTTAAGTGCCATCTCGGCGACGAAGATTGCCAATCTTCATGGCTATTCTGAGCTTCTGGCCATTGCCTTGACCTCAACCAAACCACTCTCACTCAACCAAACCGCGGAAATCTTTCCGAACATTTATATATATATATATATATATATATATATATATATATATATATATATATATATATATATATATATATATATATATTATATATATATATATATATAAGAGTAAGAAAAAAGAAGTACTTGTGACTCGTTTGGAAAAAATATAACACTGTTTTTGATGGGTTGGAGTCAATAAAAGGGGCTATTTGTTGACTATTTTTTACTCGAGCTTTCAATTGTGATTACAATTTTTATCAAGAGCTTCTAATAAATACAAAATGTCTTACAAAGTTGAACTAGAAATAAAAAAAATTTTGTTAACTCACCAAATAAAATTAGTTTTTTATATAAAACTACTGCTTACATATTAAATACAAAAAATATTAATAAAAAAATGTCTTATTCTAATAAATGTTTCTTTGAAAAATTCAGATGAAGTTTCTTAAGAAAAAAAAAATTGAATTTATAAACAAAAATAGAATAGTTACAACCAGCCTAAATGTCATAAATACTAACTTAAAATTTTTTATTTTTGACATATTGTCAAAAATAAAATTTTGTTTAAAAAATTCTTCTTTGTTTAGTAACAAAAAAGAAGAAGATTTATTCACCATTGATAGATGCCCGAAAAAAATTTCCATGTATTTGTTACATTTTTTCGGGCATCTATCAATGGTGAATAAATCTTCTTCTTTTTTGTTACTAAACAAAGAAGAATTTTTTAAACAAAATTTTATTTTTGACAATATGTCTAAAATAAAAATTTTTAAGTTAGTATTTATGACATTTAGGCTGGTTGTAGCTATTCTATTTTTGTTTATAAATTCAATTTTTTTTTTCTTAAGAAACTTCATCTAAATTTTTCAAAGAAACATTTATTAGAATAAGACATTTTTTTATTAATATTTTTTGTATTTAATATGTAAGCAGTAGTTTTATATAAAAAACTAATTTTATTTGGTGAGTTTACAAAATTTTTTTTATTTCTAGTTCAACTTTGTAAGACATTTTGTATTTTTTAGAAGCTCTTGATAAAAATTGTAATCACAATTGAAAGCTCGAGTAAAAAATAGTCAACAAATAGCCCCTTTTATTGACTGCAACCCATCAAAAACAGTATATATATATATATATATATATATATATATATATATATATATATATATATATATATATATATATATATATATATGTATATATATATATATTTATTCCTGTCTCTGGTCATGGAATAATTCCTCTATATATTCTTTCCATCTTCCTAATTTTTGTTCCGTCTCCACTAAAATGTTTCCTTGTTTGTCCAATAGTATGCTTGAGGTTTTTGTTTTGCTAACCCAGCTATTTCTTTAACTTTCTTATGGAAATTGAAGTTATCATATTTGTTTTGTAAGCCTTCTATTTCTTGGCATTTTCCAGCGAAATAAGTATCTTTAGCTTCTCTTATTTTCCTTCTTATTTGTGGGCGAATCAGTTAATGTCCTTCGTCACATTGCTCTTTGTTTGATGTATTCTATTGTGGATGTAAAAGCCGCTTAGTTTCGTAGTTTTAGGTTATGTGAGTAGAAAAAGGACATCATATAATAAATTATTCGTGAGTAGTGTTACAATTATGCAAAGTATTCATCGAAAAACTATATTATTGTTATACTAGTGTACATTTCAATTCTCTATTTATGTTTTTTAGCTAATTGATCCGTCGATACAATTCATTGAGTATTTTAGATTTACTTACCTGTAGCTCCTCTTTTGTTTTGAACTTCTACCAATTGTATCATATACGCCTTGTCCAATACGTTGTCTACTACCAGTTTGGGATCCAAAATTGTAGCTTTATCCAAAGTATGTAGAAGCTTACTGATAGAATTTGTGGGTATACCGAACGATTGAATAAAAAGTACCAGTTTAGTGGGATCTAACTTTTCAATGGCAGCGTCAACCAGCTGTGAAACATTTGATCTACAAAGAATGTCATATATTACATATTAGTAATTAAATGATTTCATTAATAATGAAGTAATTGAAATAAGACAACGATAAAACGATAGAAGTATTGATAGTATGGATTTAACACATTCAAATAATCTAACCCAATCTAATAAATTCCATCATAAATCATAAGAAAAACCATAAAAAAAATCTTGATGGAACAAATTACATGGCGTTGCTTTTTAAAGTTCAACAGAATTAGATTTTGATCCATTTTAACAGTTTAGTAAATGGAAAAAGCTTACCTTATCATTCTTAATTTCATCCAATCCGGTAAATATGAAGTAGTCTCCGACGTGTCAGGCGAATATGCTCTCGGATGTTCCATATTATCGGGAAACCAACTGTTTAATAACATTTTGAAGGGTTCATATGTAGACAGAGGACCGTACGTTAAGAGAACAATAGTGGCATGAATTATGACAGGCTGCAGAGGACATTGTTCACCCGTAGCCCAAGAAACTATAACATATTCATGTCCATAACTCTCGTGAATCGTATACGATTCTTCCGCATTTTCTTTGGCCTTTTGAGTGTAGAGATAGAACAGTTGCAGCAAATTTTTTAAAGTAATGTTGTCCTCGCTTGGCAAAACATACGAAGCGACACTATGACGTTCTATGATCACCGAAGATAAATCTGTAACCAGTTCGTTCAAATCCACAAAAGAATCGCTACATTCCTGCTGAGATAAAAAGTTTATATAACTGGACACTCGGGCCGGGTTTGTTTCTATTTGCACTGCTTGGCGCAAAAATTGAATCAAAATAGGTTTAATCAACAGAAAATGAGTGAACTGGTTGATGTACTGCGTCAGCCAAAGGGTATGGTTTTCGTTTGCTACCTCTAAGTCGTCGGTTGGGGCTAAAATAAGACACAATCCCTTTGTGGCTTGAGTACGACTGGCTCCGTGTTCAGAAGTTAACCTACAAAAAATATATTTGTTATTTTCTTCGAGGATTACCACTAAATTTTGAGATAAACAAGTAAAAACAAATATTATTCATCGAATGAAATTTTTTAGTGAAAATTTGAATAGGCAGTCTTGAAAATAATATAAACTTTTGGCTGGAGAAAATATCTCAACTTGATTTAAGCATAAAATAGGTTAACGATGTATTGTGAGTTGCATTTATTTGGCACAAATCTATAATTTATTGTTAAAAATGAATTGCATGTTTATTTAGCCTCTTTCATTTTTCACAAATTTTTCTTCTTTCGATGGTTTCATAAATTATGCAGCTACTGCAACATTTACCCAGTACTGACGAAATACTCAAAATGACGCTAAAACTTCTGTTGTTGAATTATTTATTATGCAACCGTTTTAGTTAAGAACAGCAACAGGGAAGAAAAAACAGCAGGAGATCGAGATCTTTGGAAAAGCTTATCGAGGAAGGCCTAGACCCGACTTGGGTTGTAGTGCCATTGGAGGCTTGAACCATTTTAGTGATTTATGACATAAGTCGGGGTGGGGGTTAAATTTTAGACTTCCAAATCTTTAGGTAGACAAAAAGTATTCTCGTAGTAAGATTGTAATACTATTTACCAATAAATTTAAAAACTCAAACTGTTAATATGTATTTGCAATATTTGGGTCAAGTTATTGTTAATAAACACGGCATGAAAGTTAATGTTTACACATATTTACCTTCTAAATAAATATTCCAAAACTTCACAAGCTGTCTGCGGTTCATTTCCATTAACAACATCCCTTAAATGTGCCAACAACTGTCCATGTTTGGTCAGTTTCTCAGCCGGGGCAGTTGAAAGCAAGTACTCGCATAAGCATTGAACGGGGAGATGGGCTAAAACGCCCTCGGAGCTGTGGACTAGCTCTGCTAACCAAGGCATGTGAGCAGTACCTAAATAAACAAAAAAATTTCGTTAATATGCCAATAAATTTCACAGTAGTTTTATATTGTTACGATAAATAATGACTCATAAAATTGTAAACATATTATTTCTAATTCTATTCCATTCAAGTATTTTCCAAATCATACACCAGCGTTCCGATCGAGGCCGGCAGAAATCTAGACAAACATCCACGGGTCCCTCTCAGCTAAGAACCTATCTGGCGTGACCTTTCACGCCAGACATTTTTTTGTCAGAGTAATTGTAAATTTTTTAAACGATGGATCTGCTAGTTTAAATCAAAGGACAATTACGATAAGAAAGAATGTTAAACCCCTGACCTACTTAAGTGGGGTTGTTGTAAAACTAGAACTGTCGCTAAATAATAGGTATTGATAAGTTCCTTATTTCGTAAAAATACAAAATTTTATTATTTATTAATAATTACAATTACCAATAAAATTTTAAATTGTTTAAATATATTTTGCAATATCACCACGCAATTTTACCAATTGTCAATACCACAGCACCAATAAAACTAAACGCATTTTTCTGTTATCTTTATGTATCTTACCTCCTTGTCTGGACATGATATCCAACAGAAAATCAGGACATCGAGATCTGCACAACAAATGACCCAACCTATGCGAGTTGTTAAGAATTTGTAATTGGTCCAAGACGTTCTGAGGTGGACGTCTCGCTTCTCCTGTGGGTCTGAGTTCCATGCACTGAGGTAACAACAAACTGGTTTGTTCGTTGATCTCCACTTTAGTGCTGGCTGCGGCCAAGTGAGATTCGAATTCTAAGATGGTTTGTTTTTCCAGTACAAGTATTTGTTGTTCTTTGGATTGGTAGTCTTCATCGAGAGATGTCATCGTGGGAGGAGGAAAAGAAAAATGGCTGAAAATACTCAAAATTTTAGTTTTTTCTTAAATTACACGATTAATTTTAGGAAAATCAATGCGCTTAATGCTCTTCTATATATGTATAAGAACTGTAAACCTTTATTAAAAAAGAAAAACCAAAATTTTGTCATTCTGATTTTTAAAAATAACCCCCTAAAAATAGTATGTCCCAGGTAAACTGGAAATTTTGTAGACGTGTCCATTTTAGTCGATACTTTTCACATTTCAATTTTAGTCGTAGTTAAAAACAATGAAGAAAATTACTCAACACACACACACCATAATATACAAAATTTACAATAAGCCAACTGTTTAGCCAACGACAAGACAAACTAGACCTATATTCGCATACATGGCGGAGACAAGACCTACTGACCTACTTCATGACTCTTACTGTTTACCCGAATTCTATGGAATTTATTACTTAGCAACATAAAGACCCGTTATTGTGATGAAGGTGGTAGTTTTTAAGCAATTGGTTGTGGAATGACATAATAATCATATAACGTAAAAATAAATAAGTGTAAATAATTCAAACCGCAAGTTCAATTCTCGTTACAATACTTACTTTGTAATACACATCTCCATGAACATCTTCAAAGTTGGGTACTTATTCCATGCCAAGCTGCCAAAACTCATTGCATTATGCGCCGCTAGGATCAATAGCATCAACCAAACTCTCCAATACAAAGTTATAATCGCCAATTTAGGAGGTAGATAACCTACAGGCAAGGTAAAGTTCTCTGGATAGTTGTAACTGCACAAATTGAAGAAGAAATCTATAATTTCTATTTTATCGACCACCAAAGATGGCGCGCAATCTTGCGGTAAATTAGCGGCTCTTTTAATCAGCTGATCTGTGACTTCAATAACTTCTTGAGCAGTGATGGGATGTTCTTTTGATATTCCTATCAATAAAATACGAAGTAAAGTGGCTTGTAAGAGAGGTACTTCGCTAGTAAGTCTTAAAAACAAGTTTCTTTCGTTCTCTCCTGGCCAATTATCCACTTTGTAGTAATGCTCAGCCTGCTCCAAGAACAAAACCTTATGTAAAACATGCACGAAGTCCGTAATGCTCGGTCTATAGATTCTAAGAGCCGAATCGTGCAACCAAGTCACGCATTCTCTTTGGATGTTACTGACTTGCATCTGAAACGTCTTCAAAACACCAACATCGCGTTTGCTTTGATTAGCTGCATCTCTGACTGGTGGACTTACGCAGAGCAACATGCTCATACAACTGAGATCGGCCAGGGACAAGAAAATTCTTTCCCGAAACTCGTGATCGCGCACATTGTTGGTAAATTCCTTTCGTTCTCTAAGAAGAGCGTGTACAACGCTCAAAAGGTTTAATTCGTGCCTCAAAACCCGGTTGATTTCTTTCAAGAGAGCCCGCAAGGAACGCAAATAGTCATCTTTGTTTAGAAGTAACTCCTAAAATAGAAAAAATAATCAAATTAACTAAATTTAGAAAATATGATCAATTGTAGTCGTCAAAGTAGATCTACAAAGTAAAACTTTCATAAAAGCATAAAAACAACCAAGCCCATTACTATTTAATATCAGGTATGAGGAAATTTTTTGTGCAAAGGCAAATACTGGAGATAAAACCATCGAATTCGTTCATCGAAAGTGGGAAATGCGGACCTGAAAATGATACATTAAGCAGACGATGCTGTCCTAGTTGCACAGAAAGAAGACGTCCTTCAAGGCTGAATGTGGTAATTTATTTTTAATGCTCAGCGCTATTATTCATCTGCTATATACACAGTTATAAAGGTTTTGCCACTTAATTTCGTTTATGCTAGGATATCAACTTGGTAAATTCAAAACTCACTGGATCTGTTTGAAAAGTAAATTATGAACTGTTGGGAAATATGTGTATTATAAAAATGATTTTAAATACTTACCAAACATATATCAGCAAATGCGTCTGCGCTGGAATCAGGTGCAACTTGAAATAGAGCTCCAACAACAATTAAGTTATTTGTGTTCCTTGCATTACTAAGTTCATTATAAATGGTATATTTTAACAAAGGGTACAAATTCTCTGGAAACGAGTACACCATCTCACGTAAACAGTTATTGAAGAAATTAACAATGGGCTTATTTTTCAACCGAAGTTTACTCAACTGAACGATAACTTCAAGATCTCTTTGAGAGTTGGCTGAACAGTTGTAACACAAATAGGCCAAAAGCTCCTGAGCTGGTTTCATCAATTTATGGTTGTGCAACCACGTCTCTATGCGAGAGACAGCTATGATTCTTATCTCCACCAGACCACAGGCTGTGCTCAAAAATCGCACAAAGTTTTTAGTAATAGTTTCTGGTTGTTGTCTTCTTGCTAGCTGTTCTTTTATCGCTTCTAGTACGATTTGTTCTACTTTTTCTTGAGCTTGCGTGAATCTAGGATATACTTTGTATGGCCAAGATTCAACAACTGCCCGTTGTTCGCTGAAAACTAAAAGAAAAACATTTTTTTCAGTGAAAAAACATACTATGATGAAAAACAAATGAGAAAAGTATCAAACATCATGTATTTTCTTTTGCGTATACAAAAAATATACTATAAATCAATACTATACCATCATCTTCATCGATACTATTAATTGTCAAAGGACTTGATGTGTCCCTGGAAGCAGAAGTCCAAGTTTCTGACTTTAACAGTGATGATGGGGGCATTTTAGTATTAAATGCTGTTATAATATTATCTACAAATGGTTTGGCAAGTGGAGAATCAACAAACACTCTATCTCCAACAGCATCTTCAACATAAAGCTGAAAAGAGTTACAATAAATGATATTCAAATTGTACAATAGCAATAATATAATAATAATAATAATAATAATAATACTTACTCTAACAAAAATCTCAGGCCAATTATCAAGTTCTGCATATGCACGAGATAAAAAAGTTAAAAATATCTGATCAACCTGTGGATTCCCCCTATTTACAGGTTTTAATCCAGCATTGACGTCTCTTCTTAATACACTTAACATAGCTGTAACTATCATGTCATGTGTAAATATAGAAGCTTTTAGTGAACATACTAGACCAAGGACTGAATAAACCACTTTGCATGGTTTAGATCTCTGGTTTTTTAGGTTCTTTATAAGACCAAGAATATACCCAACCTAAAAAATTGTACTAAGATTATTATTGTAATACAAAAATATATAACAAACAAATAATGGTCTATCAAAGTACTTAGCTAACAAACGTCTGTCTCAAAAAACTCGTATAAGGCTGTATAGAACACTGATAGTCCCTGTTCTCACATATGGATCAGAGGCATGGACGCTAACTAAAACAGATGAATCTGCTCTGTCTATTTTTGAAAGAAAGGTGCTACGTAAGATATTCGGAGCGGTCTGTGAGAACGGAATATGGAGGCGTAGATATAACTTTGAACTGCAGAATATCTACAAGCATATTCAGACGACGTGGACATTATAACAAGAACTAGGGCGAGAACTGTAGAAATCCTAACCGAGCTAGTAGCAGCAGCAGAACGAATGGGGTTACATATAAATCAAAATAAAACCAAATTCATGGCGACTAACACAAACACAAGAGCTGGAAATGTTGACACAAATTTAATTATCAATGACCAAAACTTTGAAGCAGTCAAAGAGTTCATATATCTAGGGACATCGGTTAACCCCAATAATAACACATCTGAGGAAATAAAAAGGCGAATAATAATTGCAAACAGGTGTTATCATGGTCTATCAAAGTACTTAGCTAACAAACATCTGTCTTAAAAAACTCGTATAAAGCTGTATAGAACACTGATAGTCCCCGTTCTCATATATGGATCAGAGGCATGGATGCTAATGAAAACAGATGAATCCGCTCTATCCATTTTTGAAAGAAAGGTGCTACGCAAGATATTCGGAGCGGTCTATGAGAACGGAATATGGAGGCTTAGATATAACTTTGAACTGCAGAATATCTACAAGCATACATTTGGTCATAAAGATATTATCACTATAATTAAGCGAAACCGCCTGCAGCAGGCAGGACATGTAGCCCGGGCCCCTGAATTGAACATAATAAATAATATTCTAAAAGTATCCCCGTGGATACAAAAAGTATAAAAGCAACCTGTGGGAATGAGAAGGGGTAGACCAAAGCTGAGGTAGATGGACGTGGTAACACAAGATGCCGAGAAGATCGGAGTCGGCAACTGGGAAATGCAAGCAAGGGACAGAACAGAATGGCGTAGAAAGCTTGAGAAGGTCGAGGCCCTCTAAGGGCTGTAGCACGAAGATGATGTAACGAAGATGATGATAACAAACAATTTAAAGTGGATTCTCCATATATATAGTCATAGAAAATAACAGATTACCATAAATTTGTCCTTCTTGCAATCAATTCAACTTATATTTAGATTTATTTATCAGAAAGAATCACCCTTTTTTAAAATTACAGTAGGTGTTCATAAAAAGTACTAATCTATGTCCAAAAGTTACAAAAATAAAACCTGTCAACCTGAATTTTATTCTCAAATGCACCCAACAAGTATTGTTGGTAATTGACAAGGTTTGTTATAGTTGATTTCTCGTTAGAAAAACCATGTTGTTAATCAATAATTATGTTTCTGCTAGCCCAGGTGAGATTTATCTATACCAATTTATCAAAAAGTATCGGGATTGCTCATTGAATAGTTATACCTTTATAATTGTTAACACACTCGCGATTGTCAGATTTATAGGTAGGTGTAGGAAAACTATTTTTCCAATATTGTGGAAATACAGATGATGACAATGATAAATTAAAAATTTACAAAGGGAAAAAATACAGTTCTTAATAAGTGCTGTAGGTATACCATCGGGCCCTGAAGAATATGTGATTTTTAAACTCCTAATCCCCTCAACAGTCAGTAAAGACATCATTCATATGACTACCATTCTTTATCTAATTAATAATATCAATCTGGGTACCAAAAGATTACTAAGCCCTTTTTTACCTTCAAAATTTCAACTAAAAAGCATTAATGTTTGCAAATTCATAGTGTAAAATCATAGCATCAAATGTATGTTATTATGTTTACAATATTAACAGAAAAGAAATAAAAGATCATGGAAGTCATCTGCACCCAAAATAATGGGTTTTCAGCAGAATAATCATTTAAATATGTTTAGAAACTTGTAATGTTTTTTTGAAGTATTCAAGACAAAACTGAAGTGAGTTATAAGTAATTAGTTTTACACTAAAATAAATATACCAATGAATAAAACATAACTAAAATTAAAAAAAAAACATACTGCTTTTTCTGAGTTGTCATTATTAATGTGAGTCGATATGGTCTCAAAAGCATCTGCTGCATCACACTCCACAACAAGAGACTCCCATGGTTCAGTTCCACCTGTCATACGCTCAATTGGTAATAAACCACTACCACTAGCTACATTTAAGCCAGTCCTTGATCCCGGGAGGTTAACTTTGATTTTCTTTGCAGGATTAACTGAAGTTAAAGTTGAAGAACTTCCTTCCCTCTTGAGTTTATCACTTGAAGCTAAAAAATGCCAATATAAAATCTTGGATTACATATTTTAAAATATATTTTAGAAACCTTTTCCAGAAGATCCTACAATATGTGAAGAAACTGATGATTTTGGTAAGGGTACTGTCCTTTTAGAATCATCTCGTGAGGACGACTGTTTTGCTCCTAAGGCAATAAATGAATCTGGCAAAGGTTGTGTTATTTTTGACTTGGGCCCTCTTGTACCGGGCCCACCTTTACCGCGTTCCATGGTATAAATAGAACGTTAACCTTAAAAGATCTACAAATTATTCAATATACAATATAATTTTACGTCACAATAATATAAAATAAGTAAAAGATCTTTCAAATTTAAAATAATCTATCATAACAACATAACCTAGATGTGTATTTGTTGTCCTCTCCTCATCCACAGTATATACCACAAATGGTAGTGTAAGTGGAATAGGACAGCTGGGAAGAGTGAGTTGCATAAGTCCAGCCGTTAATAATAGCGATAGCGCTACTAGTCACGTTAGGTCATCGAATAGATTTTAACTCGATTAGGTTCACAAGTTACTAAATAGATTCTAACTCACTTCACTAGATATCTTTATGCAAATTGCAAATCACCATCGAGTTAGAATCTCAAATCACCTACCTCCACCTACCTCTGAGACGCGTATGACCAAAGAATATAGACGCTTAAGAGTCTATATTCTTTGGTATGACGTTGATGTAAGTGCTGTTGTTATTTGCCATGGTTTCACTAGTTTTGCATATTTACTCAAATAATGATTATACCACAGTATATTACTAATTATTTATAAAACAATATACTGTGATTATACTGTACAATGTTTTCCAAAAAACAACCTAAATCATAACTTAAATTTACAATAACTTATTTCTAAAGAATTTTGTGTAAAGAAAATATTGTAATTGTATCCCAAAACTTAGAAATAGGAGATAAAAGCAGTATACATCAACTTTTATATATCTAACAAACATTTCTAAATGAGAAGAAGGTACAATACCAAAATGGTATAATATTCCAAATAGAAAAAATCAAAAGAATATTGTTTGTGGATGAGTGAAAGTTAAAGTTGGACGAAGGGCTATTAAACATTCTGAGGATTAGAAGTTTATTTTTACAGGCACCGGGTAAGAACAGCACCTAATTATACTAACTTTTGTTAGTAAATACAAACTTAATACTATTTTGTACATTTTGCTTCTGTATTTAAATTAAATAACAGCAAGCTAATAATATTTAAAGTGTCCTTACCCACACCCTGACAAGAGCTTAAGGGATGAAGAAGAGGAGGATATTTGTTGCCAATACATTACCAAAGAAAATTTTACAAATAAAGAAGTATCAGGATATCTGTGTTTTATTTTGTTGTTTTCGGGACTTTGGGACAGAGAGAATGTATTTTTTGGCATAGAATAAGTTTTTATTTTATGACTATATTTTCCATTAAAAGCATACTTTTTGAATTTTGCTGCCTAAAATTCAGAACATATTTTTTGAATTTGTCGCCTAAAATTCAGAATCTACGTTTTAAATTTGCCGCCAAATGAAATTAGTTTCGGCCCGTCCGCATTTGGCGCTAGAAACTCTCTCCCAAATATTTCTATGGGACTTACCTTATTAGAGAGCTGTGTACTGTACTCTCTTCTTTTTATATTTAAAAATATATACAGAAATGTCAAATCTAAAAATGTTTTCAAATGCGAAAATAAAATACCTTTGTATGATAATATTAAGATATTAATCTTAAATATATTAAAACAGTATATACAGTAAAAATTATGAAATATTAAAATCAGGTTACGCTTAATTTAAAAAGGATATGATTTCAACAAAAATTCCAATATGATAAATGACAATAAATGTCATTAGGTTTCTTATACTGTCAAAACATTGTGAAATATGAGGTCATTTAATCAATTTAAAAAAACAAAAGATTAACTGAATATCTATTTTCTGCAGATGTAATACATAGTATTGATGAGTATTAAAATTTAGGCGAACTGTTATCAGATGTAACAATGGGTCCACCTTCCCCAACAAATATAGTGTTATTGGCATGTGGATCTTTTAATCCTCCTACTAATATGCACCTTAGAATGTTTGGTAAATTATTTTAGAAAATTATTCTATTAAAAAGTATTTTGTTAGTAGAAATATACGATATTTCAAACTCTAAAACAAAAATTATCAATCCTGTGCATGTGCCATACATAGTAGTATTATATTTTCATAGTCATTACAATCTAATGAACATCTAAATTAATATTGTAGAACTTGCCAGGGATTATCTTCATCGTATGGGACAATATGTAGTACTAGGGGGAGTAATATCTCCTGTTCATGATGGTTATGGCAAAGAAGATCTCATACATTCCAACCACAGACTTGAGATGGTAAAATTATCCTTGCAAAATCATGATTGGGTCAGTTATTCTAATTGGGAATGTAACCAAGAGTCCTGGACTAGAACTAGAGAAGTTTTGCAATATCACCAAGTAATATACTGTATTAAAATGCAAATGAGATGTAGTGATTGCATATTTGTTTTAGAATCATATAAATGCAGCAGTAAATGAAAGCATTAACAACCTGTATGATATTAATGAAAATGAATTAAGGTGGATTCCAGAAACTATTAGAAATGGTGATACTGGCCCTGTTAGAGTAAAATTATTATGTGGTGCTGACCTTTTAGAATCATTTGGAACACCAGGTTTATGGGCAAATGAAGATGTAAGGAACAGTTAAGTTTAAATATTCTCTTATTGTTAATGTATTTTTCAGTTAGAAGAAATTGTCGGAAGGCATGGGCTTGTAGTTATAACTAGATCAAATTCAAATCCTGCAGAATTCATTTACAATTCAGATTTACTGACAAAATATATGGTAAGATGTTTGTCTTTTAGGTTTTTTTTTAATATGTTTACTTTTTGATTTTCTATATGAATTATTTGTTATCCTGTATAAAAGTAATTCCTAATATATCACTTGATGTATTACAGCAAAGAGCTGACAATAATTTTACCAAAAGACTTGAATTATGTGTGTAACCTTATATTCTATAATTAGAATGGAAAATATAGCTGTGGTTTCAACTTATATTATCGCTAATATACGAATAAAAGTATAAATCAATTGGCAATAATTTTCTATGTAACTACCTCTTGACTACTTGGGAGAGGATTGATACATATACTGGGTGGTGAATCGTCAAACGGACCATAGGAAACTCAATGAGAAATTTTAAATTGTTGAATTGCTGCTTCCCTAATTATTTTAGATCAAAAGTCATAAAAAACTATTTGTAGAGGACTAAAATCTGAATTAAAAACAAATATTAAAACCATTCTACAACTCAAATGTACTTAAAAATTTTGCAAAAATATAATATATTTTTCAGGCCACCCCTAAAAGTTAGGCCACACGTAATGCAAGAATATATTTAGGAGGTTTGTGTTTTATCATATTTATGTCAGATGTTTGACAATTTGAATTGTCAATTTTTTTATTTTATGATTAAATTATAAACAATGAATTTTACTAAATACTACTACTAATGAACATTATTACTTTGTGAACAATAAATTATATTGTTTACAAATCGATCAATATAATGAAATGTACTCAGTTGACGAAAAATCGCGTAATGTTGTATTCAGGCAATAGCGCGAACCTTTTCCTGCCACTACCGGATCTTTATTTAACGTAAGATATTCTAATTCACTAAAATTTAATTCCATGTTAAAATAAGTTATACAACAATTCAATGAATTCCAATATACTGTTACTGTGATCTTTATTCCTAATAATAATATATGATAATTTCTAAACATAAAACTATAACAAATGTTATAATAAAACATTTTTATTATTGATTTTTTCTTCTCAATTGAGTACATTTTTTAATCAACTTAATTTTTTTTAACAATAAATCACAAAATTTTGGCCATTTAAATCATAGATAAATGTAATATAATTGATTTAAATATTGTCAAATATCAGAAACAATAATATGACAAAACGCAACACGTAATACACATTTTTTCACAGAAAAATGTATTATATTTTAGCAAAATTTTGGAATATGTTTAAGTCGTAGAATAATTTTAACAGTTGTTTTCGATACATATTTGAGTCCTCTACAAATAGTTTCCCATGACTTTTGGTGTAAAATAATTAGGGAAGCAGGAATTCAACAATTTAGAATTTCCCATTGAGTTTCCTATGGCCCGTTTGACGATTCACCACCCTGTATATTAACTTTAATGTTTTTATTCACTACTATTTACTAGAGGATAACTTATACTGAAATTATGATTAATAAATGACCACAATTGCTCTCTGTTTACCTTTTTATAACATCAGGATTCTATTACAAACCACTCATTACTAGGCCAAATAGTTTTATAAAACTGCTGAATCTACAAGGTTAACTTAAAATGTAGCGGAAGTATTTTGAAACAAGACACACATGTTATCCAATACATGTGTCCTAGTTTTCTATTGAAAAGCAAATATTTATCACAGGAGTATTTAGTGTAAGCTAATTTACCACTGAAATGAACACATTACTCAGAAAGATGAAGATTTGTTTAAATTACAGATATCAATATCTTATTTAAAACATAATAAGGTTTTTTCCTTCGTGTTTTGTTTTTTGGTTGTTAAATAATAACATTTTAATACAATATTGAGAATTCTGTTTTTAGGCAAACATCACAATTGTAACAGAATGGATAACCAATGAAATTAGTTCAACTAAAGTAAGGAGGGCACTCAGAAGAAATGAATCAGTTAAATACATTTTGCCTGACAAAGTTGTAGATTATATTCACAAAAATGGTTTGTATGGATCACAAAAAACCCTGTAAGTATCGACAAATAATTTTTCATTATATAATAAATTAGCAGATTCATATTTTAATTTCAAATATATTATTTATCCCTATCTATATTCTCTTTTAACTTAAGAAGCTTCTCATACATTTTTAAAATTATTAATATTAGTGAATTACTTACATTGATTCATTTAATTCTATGCTTATTGATTTTACTATATATTAGGAAATTTATAACAACATTATCAAAGCCACCTCTACATCACAAGCTCTGCTATTAGAATTGGTAACGTTGCAATGGCGGTTTAAGATAGGCTGATATCTAGAGATTCTGGTTGAGTAGCATAAATTTTTGTTTTTAAATATCCTTATAAGAGGAAGTATAGGGGTGTTAAATCCGCTGACCTAGGTGGCCAATCCATCATCTGTCCTCTTCTACCTATCCAACGAGCAGGAAAATTTTCGTTTAAAAAATGTCGCACAGGTAGCGCAAAGTGAGGAGGAGCTCCATCATGTTGACATACAACCAAATCTTAAGTTTCCAGTAATAAAAAGGGTTAGATAAAAAAAGATAATCCAAATATAAAATAAAAAAGGGGAAGTAATTAAAAAAAGGGATTATAAGGGGGGTAAGAGGGTGCATTTCCCAGCAACCTTAAATATGACATAATGTCTCCCTCTTCAAATATTAGTTAACGTGACAATGAATACAGTTCGGTTGTATGAAAACAGTACAGTTAAACCTCCACGTTGTCAAATGCAAATCCAAACAACACATAAATAGAGGTGGCTTTGAACATATCGTTTTATGTAATTTTAATATATTCTAAAATGTTTTTCTTTTTTTAATTGCTTTCTTGGAAAACAGTAAGTATTTGCACGTTCCCAACTCAGTATTCCTCACACCTTCACCGACAGACATCACTATGGACTCACCGAGTCCCAAAAACTGCATGTCCATTTGTGATAACAACCTATTCTCGAGACAACAATACGGCACACGCTTATCGATTGACACCGTTGATAGCTTCGTAAAGCCTGGTTTGAAACATCCTGGTCAAGCTGTCAAAGTTGTCAAAGAAAGGCTCAAAGTACATACCATCGTTAACAACCAACCTGAACAGAAGGTACGTAAAGAAGAGAAAACGAAAAATAGCGATAAATACAAGGGCGTTGATAAAGATGAAGATGTTAAAACTAAAATAAATGTAAAACACAGTGACGTAATTAAAGACAATGTCAAATGTAAAAACAAAGACAAAGATAGTGGTAATACTAAAAATAAAGATAAAGATAGTAAAAGTATTAAGGTTTCTAAAAGTTTAGCTAATTTTAAAGAGAAAGATCTAAGTGTGAAACTTAAGTGTAGTGAAAGTATTTCAAACTTAAAAGAAAACAAATTAGATAAAGAACAAGTTAAAGCTAATGAAAATCTGATTAAATTTATTTTCACTGAGAATGGTGTAAAGTTTATTAGTGATATTGAGACAATAGTATAACAATGGTTTATCTAATATAATACGAACGTGATAACTAAGCGCCACAGTTATACAATACGTATACAATCACTAATTACGCATTTAATGTATGTGCATGTGTCTATGTCATTTATTTCCAACAAGTGTCTTCCTTCAGTAAGACCTAACGTAATTTAAATAATATTTAACATAAAAGCCTAACTTTATCTGATCTACTTTCAAAAAATTTTATATTATAACTTTGTAGTATTTAGTAAGTGGCTTAATTGTTGGATTAAATGTGCACTGTCATGTCATAAGTGGCAATGGCGCCTACTCTGCTCGATTTCCACGAAGTATCTACCGCACGCATATGTCTTTCGTCAAAACATTCCAATGTAGAGATGGTCTAATGTGTGATATTTCTACCACAGGTATTCAATGTATTGCTCACTCGTTATAATTATTGAAATAATAATACAATAGTTAGGAATAGCAGTTTACTTCGTCGTTAATTATCAGTATTATCTTTGCTTTCATTCCTATGGAGGATGGACTTTCCTAAATACATTTTACGTATGTTTCTACCGTGTGTGAAGTATCGATATTAATCTATTGTAACGGTTTCTACCATATAGTCTATGCTTTTCCTCCAATATTGTACATTTTTTCTTCCTCAGAAAGATCGCATTTCTTGTTCTCTCAGTTTAAGCGGCGTTCATCACTTAAACTAAGCGGTGACACATTCACTTTACATTGCTCAATCATCAGGTGCAACCTATGACGCAAATTGTGCGATGTAAAGTGGATGTGTCAGCCTGCTTCGCAAAATACGTTCTTAAAGTTTGCTTTTCTTATTGCTCACCTATATCATAAGTCCTCTTCCTTTTAGATACGGCGGTAATGTTCTTACTTACTGTTTCTGCACTACAAAATAGAAAGAGAGATTGTTCATGCACTGTTTGTATTTGTTTGTGTGCATTTATTTATATAAATTGGAGTTGGAAGATTAGATAATAGAACAAGTGATGGAGTTGATATCTAGGCTTCACATTATCTAGCTTCGGAAAGCTTGAAACTGTAGTGGAAGATCGAGTGAATAGAGCAAACAGAGCCGCAGATTGCCTGAATGAAACAATATGGAGAAATAAAAATATCGGGAATGAAATAAAAGACACGAATTTTCAAAACAGTTATCAGATCAATAATCGCATACGCGGCAGACACATTACCTGATACAGAGTACACAAAAAGGATGTTAGCAACAGCAGAGACACTATGGGACAGAGCTAGAAGTACAGATATACGACGAAGATGCAAGGTGGAGAACATCAAGATCTGGGTAAGAAATAGAAGAGTAGACTAGAACGATCATATACGCCAAATGATAACAATTAAAGTAGTAAAGACGGGTTTCCCAAGACGATCAGTAGGAAGGCCAAGAAAACGATGGAACGACAACTTACTGGAGTCACATTGAAAAGTAGACAGAGCCATGTCTACATAATAAGAAGAAGATAATGCTGCCCTTTAAATTGAAATGACAGTAGGGTTTTAGACTCCCATAGTAAATGCGTCTGCGCCATATGTTAAACTCCGACAAAATATATATTTTTCATTGTAACGAGTTGTAGCAATGGTAAAGTAACAGTTGAAATCGCAATTCATCTCAAAGTTACCGTGTTTAGGTAATCCAACAATTAATATACTGAATAAAACAAAATTTATTTTAATATCTTTAAATAAAGTTAATTACAGTCAAGAGGTATTTTGTGTAAAGGTACTTTGTTATCGAGATTTGGTTTCTCCTGAGGTTTAATCTGCAACTGCGGTAGACAGTATCAAAGGCGATGCGAAGACAAATGTAGATATCACTTCGTATCATTTCCGTCAAGGTTAAATAACCTAGGTCACATCTGCCTCACCAGATCAGACCCTCTCCCGCATCGCCTTTGATAATGTCTGTTGCAGACAAAACGTCAGGAACAAAGTGCCTATGAACCCCTATAACAATATACCCTTAGATGCAATGTTTCTCAATTTACAATAACCTATTCCAATAAATGATATTTTATTGAGTGGTATAACTTTGTTATCAGTATTAAAATGATGATTAAATCGTAAGTTGAATGTTTGTGATATAATAACGTTCCTCTTTTTCACGTAGTTTCAATTTCAAAAATAAATTTTACACAAACAACGAAGTATTTTAGTACATTTTTTGGTAATTTAGTTACTTTTGATTTGAATGATAGAGTGATTTAGTTGGAACATCAATAACACGGTTATTTTGCAAATATATGTGGAACTGTATATATTTTGTATAAAAATATTTTAAAAATCAAGTGTAAGCACAGTGTATGATGAATATTAGTGTAAATTTTAGTTGAGATAGCGATTTGTTAGAATTGATTATTGACCAATCGTTACACAGGAAGGAGAGACTAATAGTAACTTGTATTGAAAAACAACACTAATCGTGGTGTCGTATATTATTCGATATTTTAACGAGATAAACAAATTGATTCCAACAGGAGTCGTTACACTGAGTCGAATTATATAAAAGAACGATTTAGTCCAGCTCTATAATTAACACAGTGGTGGTTTAACTAGTTTGAGTACTTTTGTATTCTCAACAATAACGGATAAAGAAGAAATCACTATACGGGAAACAGGGGAAGGTTCAAAGGTGGAAGGAATGTAGAGAAGAATTATTATATAAAAGAATATTTCAAGAAGCAGAATTCGCGTAGAAGAAGGAATGTCATCTACAGAATAGAAAATAATAAATTCTCAGGTCGTGATAAAATATATTTAGAAATATACAAATACAAAACCTGTTCAACAACATTTAGCACAGGAGAGTTTATGTACACGACAGAATATATCCAATCGTCGAACAACAGCTAGATGAAGATTTATTAAGTGTCAATGCAAAAAAACTAGGAATGTAAATTTCTTGTCTGCTTTAGATATTACCAAAAAGTTTCGACAAAATAAACCCCAACAAGCGGAATTATATTCTGAAAAAAGGGGGATTAAAGATAATGATCTGCGGATCGTACAATAAGCCAATTGGCTGCAGTATATAAAAGACTGCAGTATATAACAGGTTGCAGGGTTTATAACAAACGACTTCCGAAAAAAAACTAAAAGTATCAATGTTAGAGTAAAAACGTACCCACTTTTGTTACATATTCACACTAAAATCATTGTCCTTATTGTGGTAAATTATGGTGAATCTGAAGCAAAAGTCAGTACGTTCTTAATCTAACGTTAATACCTTTCGTTTTTTCCTGTCGCGCGTTCCTTAATTTTAAATCCTTTCTTGTGGAAAAATGTTTAATTATACATCCATAATTATCGCTACTATAGAAGATATTACTACTACTATTAAATTGTTGTCTCTCCTGTATTTCAGGCTCTATTAGTGAACGTGAACCAATACAGTCATAGTAGAAACTACAGTTAAAATGCAGTGTTGATCTTACGGCCCGCAGCGATGCCGGCACAGTGGTAGGTGTGTGGTAGTTTGGCGATAGACAGAAATCAGGACCGTACGCGCTTCGTTTTAAAAATCTTTACGCATTAATTTAACTGGGTTAAATAAGTGAATAAATAAAAAAAACAAATTAATTATATACTGGATACCGCAGTATCCAGTAATTCACTTTTTAGGTAATTTTTCTAGAAGAAAATGTTCTTTTAGATTAGCTAATCCTTGATTTACATTTTGTTCCACACTTTTTTGGGAAATCAATATCAAATCAATTCTCAAACCATTCTTCATATATCATATAGGTCCCCGTCCATTTCGTCGTGCTAATCAGCAGTTCCCTTCTTGACCAAGAAAGTTATTTCGGCCAATGCCACAAAATTAGTTTCGCTTCCAGCATGAAGAAGAACAAACCGAGGACCTCTTTGGATTGTAGCTTTCAGTCCAGTAGAGAGTCCTTTTATGAAGGCATCTCGTGGATTCTTGTTCGTTGTGTCCCATCATTTCTTTTTGACTGAAGTACCGACGTTCGTCTAAGACTCATCGCTATAAAAAAGGTTTACATTATCGGTCTTCCTCAATGTTTTTATTTGTCTGAGGTACTTGTGTCTTCAGGATATCTTTTCTTTCCATCTCACCAAGTATTCTCACGTGAATTGGACTGGAAACTGTTTTTCTTCCTTTTTTGTACCGGTTTCACCGGTAGTTTTTTAAGCTAAAATGGTGACCATTTTTTAAGTTCAGATGATAGTTCAATACATTTAACACCACGTGTTTTACGTGCACACTAAGAGTCATACCTTGTTTGAAATTCATGACAGATACTGGCAACGGCTCCATGATGTAGGTACTTTTATCCAGTTGCGAAAATAAAATAGAACTGAGCTTTCATAGTTTTTGCCAACAAGTTTTTGGTGGAATGGCCAGTACCCAAATCGACAAAGAGACATGTTTGCTTTTCGTGGACAATGAGGATTAAAACTGATTCGCTTCTCCTAATGGCTTTATAATGATCTTTATTTCTCAAAGAATGCGTTTACAATGAAAGCTATTGAAAATTGATAAATATAGATGAGCTATCGACAATGAGTTTTTGATATATTTTACTTTTTTATAGTACTTGGTATAGTACTTTACTTCGTGTTATTGTTTAGTTCGACAATATAACTCTCTTACTTATAGATCGATGATTGAATCATGCTTTAGTTGAAACAATAATGATAGTCTTTTATACAACCGTAGGCAACTGTTGTGTGCGCGTATATTGCAGTGCTATGATTTTTAAATCCGGTCCTGAGGCGCCGCTCGGGACAAACCGGCAACATGGTCTGCCGTTCTCCAGTAAGAAATACATTGCCTATTTTACTTGCACTACATTCTAACTTTGGCTTCTACTATAGAGCGTTGCAACCTGTAATGCTCAAATACATCTATCCGATGTCAATTCTATAGGTATGCCGCCAATTTGTACTGGCACAATGTCATGCAAACGGATAGAAATGTTTCATAAACAACACTAATGTGTTTATTTTTTAATATTTTCGTGCATGGATTTAGATCTTGATATACTTATTAGAAAATAAAGATGCCTGTAACGTTAATGTTTAAAAAATTCAGTAAGCTAGTATACAGAGGGTAATCATTGACACAGATTATTATAGTATGAAGAAATTGTAATTTTAGGTTATCGAGATTTTCTACAGTGACAATCTACAAAAAATTTGGGATGACATTAATCGTTATTCAAAATAACTGTCAAAAGTAATAAACGGGGAAAATAATTGATAAAATAGCCATGATTGTTTAATTAACACGTGGTATTTCGACACATTTGAAACTAAGTTTTAATTTAGTATTCCGTTGTCAGAAGGTAATATGACGATCTAGTCAGTATGTAGTGGTCAATTTAACATTACCCAGAGAGTCTCACACGCCAAAATAAAAGATCAATAAGAATTATCTTGACATTTATTTCTAAAAAATGAAAATCTTGCATCAAGTCTGTAGGACAATCTTCTAATGAAAGACGAAGTATGGCAATACCTTTAACAAGATTATACAACGTAATTCTCTTCTTCGTTGACGAAAATTGCCCAACAAAGTGCACAAACTTATACAACAAAAAACGTTTTTTGAAACGTCAATTAATGTTGAAATGTTTACCCTTAACCTAACTTATAAACTTTTGTTTTTTTTTTTAAATTACTTATTGCCGTTTATTTAACACTATTTAGTAAATTTTGAAATGCCAAGACTATTAAAAATAGCCAAATATAAAAGGAAAAAGGCAGTAGCAGCAACAGTAAATTAAGTATTATTATTGCTGCAGCCAGCCTTTTAAAGGATGAGAACGGAGATGGTGGATAAGACCATTGACATTGTGGAAAAATCAAACTTCCTACATTCCCCTACACTTGCAGAGAAAATGGCACCAAACCGGCTATCGCGCAATTGCAAGAAGTTGTAGGAAATGCTGACGACATACTGCGCATGTCTTTAGGCAACTTTCTTGAGTCTTGCAGGTATAATTCCAAGCTGTAAAACGAACTTTAATCCTATGTATTACAAAACTTACTTGAAATTATTTAAACAACCTTTGCATGTCTAATGTATGCTACAATTTTTTTATTAGAAAAGTTTGGAGGATAGTATTTTTTTAATTTACTTTTTATTGAGTAATTATAAATATATATTGGTCTTTTCCTGGTAAATACGTAAGGCACAAAAACATCATCTACGTAGTGCAGTAAAGAGAACAACATTACCGCGGTATTTAGGGGAGAGGACTTATGTTGGAAAAACAGGATGCTAATTTTAGAACCTATTTTCAGAAACAGACTGAGATATCTGTTTTACATTGCGCAATTTGCGCGGTAGATGACACGACTCCGCTTAAACTGAGGAAACAAGAAATGCTCATAATCCACCTGTCTAAGCAAGAAAAATGCGCACCTGGATGAGAACTGAGTCTGCTTAGGCGACATCCAAATGAGATCAGCCATGTCGATAATACAGCGTCGAACTATTGGCTGACATACAGGAAAGACACCCGAATAGAGAATTTTCTATTTGATATTCAGGATCAGGTTATTCCAACCAAAAATTACCAATTAAATATATTATCAAAGACCTGAATTGTGGTGTCATCGAAAAATGTGGAAAATATCTTGGACATAACACTATAAAGAAAAGAAAAATGAGCTACTTTGGTCACATACTAAGAAACGAGAAATACGAATTGATGCAGCTGATATGTGCTTAGGGATGGGGTACGTTAAGAAGAAGAAGATCAAAGACCCTCAGGTCAAAAACGACAAATCCCGATATAAATGAAAGAAACCATCCAACATCTTACCGGAGGCTGCCAGGCGTTTTTCGAAATAATTATAAAGAACTCCATGATTATTTATAAGTAAGAAATAGAGAAGTTCCCGTAAATGTTATAAAAACTATCGAAAACATATACCAAAACAACAAAATGGAAGTCAGAATAGATGGTCAATTTACAGAACCTATAGAAATAGGCAGTAGAATAAGACAAGGGGATTCATTGAGTCCCATGCTCTTCAATTTGATCATGGATGAAATCATCAAAAGCGTTAACAAAGAAAGAGGATACAGAATGGGAAAAGAAATAAAATACTCTGTTGCGCAGACGGCGCAATATAGATAGCCCAAGATGAAGATTGTCTGCAAAGACTAGTCTACAGATTTAACATAAGGGCAAAATAGTCTCTTTAATATGACAATCTCATCTCAGAAAACTAAGTCAGCAAAGAACCAACTAGATGTAAAATAGAAATTGATGGCATCAGTATTGAACAAGTAATGGAAATAAAATACCTGGGAATTACACTGTCTAGCTATGGAGACCTGGAAAAATAAGTGAGAAATCAAGTACAAAAAGCAAATAGTCTTTCAGGATGCTTTAATAATGTAATACACACGCTTTCTGGCTGTCACCAGATGTAATACAAGAGGCGACTCCGCTGTCGCCACTGAAATACTTTATAGACCCTCAAAGGATGCTAACCCTGCGAGCGGCTGCTAGGCTTACTGGCCCCACTGGTCCGAACTGACTGGATCGTCTTCGTGGATTTACGAGAAGATAAGGGATTTTCGGGATAGGGGTAAGGACTCCTAGGTCTCAGGTCCTGTAAAGAGTTGAGGTTACGGGCTTACTTTAGAAGCCGGAGATATGTATAAGCAGAATCTTGTACTCTCCTAGTCTCTGTCTGAATCGGCCGAAAGGAACATTAAAACCAAATTAGAGTCTACAATATATTGAATGTACCCTGTAGTTTACAAATACAATCGTTAATAAGTCATTCGGCGCGCCGGGAGACGAGAAGCAAGAGAGTGAAGAACTGACAATTGTACTATTATAATTACTCAGGTTAGTATATAGAAATCTGTTACCTTATGTGTAGTTAGACTTTCAACAACGACACGTCTTCGGTCCTCCACTAACCTGACTACACGAGAGTTACCACCACTAACCTGACTACACGAGATACTATGTCGCGTGTTAAGCACTCCCCGGAGACATACCGACTGCTCGCGTATTCGACGCTCCCGGAGGCAATTACTGCCTCGGGCAGGCACAGCTGCCCAGCTACTACGGACCGCTTCCGCCGTATTACTACTACTGACTTGGCTGACCAAGTTTTCTAGTTTTTATCGAGCTCGTATTTTCAATGCCGGTTATAGTGCCAAGGTCGTGTTTTCGCTGAGTTGTAGTCCTAGGCGTTATTTGGGCCACGACTATTGTTATTTTTACAACAATAGTTTCTGTTTGACGTGCTTTTTCTACATTTAAACAATTAACAAACAATGCACTAACTAGGTCAATTTCTTTGTGTAACCTAAATGTATACTTTCTGTATGAATTCTCCCTTATTAAATTTGGAATATATAATAATTATCTCGTATAATTATTATCTTTTCTATGCTACTTAGCCCTTTATTCCAACTCCCCACTCACTTGCTACGCTCACATTACAATAACACTATATGGCGAAACAGACACCTTAACACTGAGATAAAGTCAAGAATTTATAAGGCCAGTGTAAGACCAATAATGACATATGCCTCGGAAACAAGACCAGACACAGCCACAACACAAAGGCTACTGAAAACGGCAGAGATGAGAGTACTGCGAAGACATTAGAAGAAAATGTAACGTACAGTGTATAAAGGAATGGACACAAAATAGAAAAAAAAATGGAATAACCACATAAGCAGAATAGAGGAGATCCGTGTCGTCAAAATAGCAAGAGATAAGTCACCAATCGGCAGAAGAAGTATCGGACGACCGCGCAAATGATGAAGTGACAACCTTCCATATAAGTATTAATCCGCCAATGAACAAGCAGAATTGCTTATAAAGAGGAAGAAGAAAAAGAAGAAGACCATGATTATTCACCAAAAACTAGCCAACAAACTAGGACTTCTCCAAACCGAAGATCTCCTTTATTATCAATAGGTCTCACATTCTTGAAAAGACAGAAATCTTAAAAACCACAACTACATGCTATACTGGTACCGTACTATGTTCGCAGACCAAACAGTAGCACACAATAGAACCTTACTAGTTAATAAATTAACAGATGTAGCGATTCTTAACAACAATAATCTAATTGTTATATACAATAAAAAGATCGCCAACTACAGGGATCTAGAAATACAAATATGGAGAATAGAAAGGACCTAGACATTACCTAGTATTCTATCTACTACTGGTGGTATTCCGTGTTATTCTAGTAAACACAAAACAGCTGGATATATTTTTATTCTCCCTTATTTTTCCCTCACAAACTTGAACTCAAGTATACTTGGCAGAGCACATAATGTCAACTGTCAAATTTGTACGCATATGAATCTCCGTGACTTTGGAATATTAGCTCACGGAAATTGTTATAAACTGTTGGTTGTATAACCGCCTAGAAATTTCATTGATGACGTGCAACGAATTTGGGAGGAAAAGATTTATATACCAATTTTTCAGTATATCATGGTAATTTAAGATTCGTATTACAATTTTTGTACTTTCATGTTTTCATAGTATCAATTCTACTCGTATTTAAAAAGTATTTAACTTAATAGTTGTAGATAAAGTTTATATTCCGGAATTAAATATATGAGTAAAAATTATCATATACATTTTAAGTAGCAGTTTTAGGTTTCGAATTATAAAGGGCAGTCTAAAAGAATTTAACTATGGTGTTGTTTTCTTTCTTGGCACCATAAATAAACAGGGTATACAGTAATACAAATAGCTAACCACAAAAAGTAATGCTAAGAATATTTTAGATCGTCCTGAAAACGATATGTGCCTTGTAAAATTTCACGTTTTAAGATTAAATAGATACTCATGTCATTTAGAAGATATATTGTGTTAACAGAAAGCCATTGTATAATCACTCTGGTTCTATAGCACTCAGAAGATAATGTCGGTATATTAACTTTTTTTTATCATACTTTCGATAAATTAGGATAATTTTTTATCAACTATTAGTTCAAATTGATCTTCCAAATAAGACACGGTCCAAATCCGGAAGAGGAACAAACTAGGAAGACGAATAATTATTAATTCTGACTGTGGCTGTGGAAGTCTCCGAGATCATTTAATTCTAATCAAGTTAGGACCTGCTATGCTTTCTGTTTCTCACAACCAATCTTACATATTGGCTTTAAAACGATGAAAACAGATTTGAATAATTATATCATATCATAAGCTCCAGTACAGAGGTCTTTGCACTCATGTACTAAGCGGGAAAGCTGACAGAAACCGCATTGTAGAATTAATGAATAAAATAGAGGATGTTTATTCACAAAAATCAATAGAAATCGTGATGTGTGCCTTTCTAGATATAGAAGAAGCATTTTGACGACACTCCACATGCAAGAGGTATAGATAGTACAACAATCAAGTGGATGACAGAATTGCTGCGTACACGAGTGATACAGATGGTAATAGGGTAAGATACCTTCTCCATCTCAATTACTCTCACTCAGGTGTATTCTGCTTAAATAATTAAAGATATGAATAGTGAAATTGTTCTGAAGCTATTTTCTTGTGGCATTTTAATGCAATTACTATTTTAGTTGAGACTAAGCCACAATTTTTAAGTTTAAATATGTCAAATTATTGAATTACAAGAAGATTTGCCCTTGCACGTTTATAAATCGTATCCGCCGAAGAATTTTGGGCCAAACATGTGCCAGCAAAATATAAAAATTGCAAACAACTTGCAATCAATTCGGCCACTATGTTTGGCTCAACGTATATGTGCGAAACGTCTTTGTCAAAAATGAATTAATTTAAGGTCTTTTATTTTATCATTAAGAATGTACCAAAATAATAAACATCTTGTCATTAAATGTTATCATTTGTTTTTTTTTGGACCTTGTTCAAATTTTCTTCTAGTATCCGGACCTCACATAAAATTACTTGCCCACCCGGCTAACTCATTGTTTGAATACCTTGTTTTTCTGGAAAATGTATGACAATGACTGAAAAACGGAGGATCCGGGATCAAACATCCTTGATTATCCTTTAAAAAAATAGCATTGACGTCATACTGTAGCTTATTAAGATAATTTTTTATGGTTTTCTGTTGACACAACCACAAAATCATTTTTAAATATTATTGTGTAGCATGTTTGTTTTTTGTTTCAGGCCTCTTTAGTGCGACCTGCATGTCTTTAGTTTCTTTCCATATAAGTATCTGTGGTATGCTTGTAAACTACAAGGTGATAATTCAAACTGTGTATGCTACAAATTATGTTTTAGGCTTTTTAGATAGAAAAAAATACCATCACAACTAATGTTAAAATGATGACTTTTATCGTAAGTGATTAAATATTGTAAGTTAATTTGTTGATTTTTTAAATTTCCTTATTGTACTTAAACTTTTATTAAACTGTTATTTTATTTGTTTTGTAATAAAAGTGTCTGTTTATTTTAATATACGAGTTTTATTTATGCCGCTATGTCCAGTTTGTAGTTTTTGAGTATGGTTATTTACAGTTTCTACTTTTTTAACCTTCGTTATTTTGGCCTCATGCCAAATGTTATGGTAAGTACCTTGTAACCTCGGAAAAATGTGTTTTTCGAAATCATTTTTTACTTTTTTTGTAACGGAAATATTTTTAATTAATGTTCAAAAAGTGGTCATGTTTTAATAAAATCGATCACATTTTTTTCCGAATTAACTTTTTGAAATGAAAATTTGGGAGCATATTATTAACCCTGCACTAGATGCGTCTAATTTGATAACTTTAGTAGACGCGCCCAAACTGAGAGTCCGATAACAAAAAACTACTCCAGCTAGTTGTAAAACCGTTTTATATTACTAAAATTATATAAAAAAAACTTTAGTAAGCTAACTTATACATGTGATTTACAAAAATAATACAAAAATTAATGACAACACGTTATAGGTAAAAACATTTCGTATAACCTACTTTTCTTGAGAACAGTTATTACAAATAATACTGGCATGTTCTAAGCACAGATACTTTTTGCAGAAAATACAAAAATGTTTTGTTGGTCGATTTTTCTTAGAATCACAAATACTGCAATGTCCCCTTTTGTTAGCAATCTAACAGGTATACCCTGTTTATTTATATCCTACATATTTCAAGAACTTGTGTTAAACCGTCTCAATTTTTGATATGTAAATATTATAAGAAGGATACTCTAGATGGGGTCTAATTAAAGAACAATATAGTAATTTAATCGCTTTAATATTATTAAAGTCTCTAGTGAATATTTTATTAAAACCAAGCATTTGTAGAGACTTTGAAATTATTGACATATAATGTGATTCAAATAAAAGTTAGAGTCTAAATTATTTCCCAGATCACGAATTTCGGTAACCTAGTCAACAAGAATGTTCTGTATATTAAAATTATATTCCATTGGATCTCTCGATCGACCAAAAGAATCAGCATGACACTTGGATATGTTCAGGGTCATGGCATTCAACACACACCACTCACTCAACCGATCGTGTTGAAAATTAACACAATCTTCTGTATTATTATGTATATCATTGATGAATATGTTAAAGGGGTCCCAAATGAGAACCCTGGGGTACCCCTGAATGAACCTTTATTTCACTGGAAACAAAAATCCCTGATACGCACCATCTGAACTCGGTCAATCAAGTATGTTCTCAGCCATCTAAGAAGTGGCCCATCAACACCCATTTTTTCAAGTTTAACTATTAAAATATTTTGGTTGACCCGATCAAATGCCTTGGAGAAATCATAGTATAGTGCATGTACCCTACAGCCTCTCCCCATGGCCTTCCTCAGGAAGTCCTCAAACGCTAGTATATTACATTCGGTTGATTTGCTATTCTGAAATCCAAATTGTTGGTCTACTAGCTGTTTTTCAAGTGAAGCTTTAAGATAGTCAGATACAAAACATTCAAATATCTTTGGTATTTTTACATTAATTGTACTAATGGGCCTGTAATTATTAGGTGTTGAAAAACAATTTTCCAGCATTCTGGAAATTCACCATTATTTAAGTATAGATTAAAATTGCGAAAAAGAGGTCTGGATAATATAAAACAATAATTCTTGAGAAAGCTGGGAGGCAATCCATCAGGACCAGGACCCTTGTTCACATAAGTTCTGATAATTTTAAATAAATAAAAAATATAATGAATAATATTTGACAAATTACTCAATTTACTATTAAAAAATATTACTCATATTCATTTTATTACAACCCTTTTTATTAACATAAAAAAAATGTACTTAATACTTAGTAAAAGCTGCTTAAAAATTTAAAAAATTTTATTGCAAAAAAATAGTTTTTATTTGTTTATATATTTAAATATATTTTTATTTATAAATTTTTTAATTCACTATAACATTAATATAAATTAATTATTCAATATTTAAACAATATTAAATATTACTTACTTTATGCACGCGCGCAACCAGGAAAGAGTAAACAAAGTGAAAATGGCATTTTTTATTAAATTCCCATAACATTGAAATAATGTTAAAAACAAACATTAAATTTTTAAAATAATACAAAAAAAAATTTTAAAAACCTTCATTACTCCAAAAAAGTATATAGAATGTATAATATAGAAAACAATATATAAAATAAAAAAACAATGTCAATACTACAACATACATTCCTCTCTCTTAGATCGCCCAAACATCTAAACATCATTCGGTTTATTAATTTTCTCAAAACTTCCCAAGTTTTGGTATCATGTTTTTTGCTTAACAGAATTGGTTTCAGTCTTCTTTGTGCAATCGCACCATGGCGTTGCAGTGTGATTGCAGTACAACTTTATGTTCATTACAAGTACAGGAGCGCCCTCTATTTCCATATGTTTTCTACTCACGACTTCGTATTTGACGTCATGCAAGCCCGTTTGGCGGTCTCTGCGTCTTGTTACTTCGCGTTGGTTATAGCACTTCACTGCGTCTCTTTTCCGTTCTTTTCCGTGAATGTGCCTGCAAAAAATCGTTCATTAATATAAAAATACTTTGATATTTTGTGAATTTTATTTAGTTAGACTGTGAATTTGTGTTTGTTCTACTCTGTGGGCTTTTTGTTATAATAGACGACTCATTTCTGTATATTTTATTTATTACACGACAAACTAATACTAATACATCATTATCTCTAAAGTGCCACAAGACCAGTCTATCGACTGTCAATGTCTGTCTTTCTCTTTCACTCCCGGACTTTTTCTTCTATTTGACATGTCACTAATGTTAAGATAGGTTTACAAATATTAAGGTAGATTTACAACGTAACACAACATAACAATTTAAAGGTGAAAAGAGTGCCTTGTAAAAGCCACAGAAGCCAGAAATACTGGGAGCGTCAAGGCTTTTCAACGTATATATCCTTGCTCCGGAATACTGTCGCTGAAAAAGTTACTTAGTTGGCTGTCAATATAAGTGATCATTGTCTTGGAACATATCCAGACAAAATTAATGCTATTTTAAAACACCCCGAACCTCAGAGTACCACCCAGACGCCTTATCGGTTTGATCGAGTATTATCTTTATATTGCCTGCGATGCATGTGACTCTGGAGTTGGGTCACTCCTGTTCCAAAACGAGGATGGTTTTGTGCATCCCATTGCTTATTTAGTAAAACTATCAACAAGTCCCAACGTAAGTAGTATAGCACGACTGACAAAGAGCTTTTGTCTATTTTCTTATCGATCAAGAAATTAAGAAGGCACAGTTTTTTGTGTAATTTCTGATCATGCTTCTCTTCAGTGGCTTTTCATCATTAAAAACCCTTCTCTTATCTGAAGTTATCTTTTTATAAGTTCGATATAGTGCATCGTAGTGGTTCTCTTAAAGGCGTTGCCTTTCCAGAATTCCAAAAACTGCCCCAGATGTTTCAGTTTGTCTGGTGACACTAGGGACAATTGGTATAACACCTTAATAAAGAAGGTTATCAATGACCCACAAAAATATCCTTCGCTTAAAGTTGAAGACAACGTCTTGTACAAGCACGTCTATTCTCATTCTAAATTCTGTAATTCCTATCACAATTGGAAAATTTTTGTTCCCTCTCCTCACAGAAAATATATCTAAATTGTAGATTGGTTCACTAAGTTTATCTTAGTTTACCCCATGTATACAGCGACATCTGTTGGCATCGTGAAATTTATTGAAAGGTCTTCCTAATCTTTGGTGTCCCGCAGATTTTTGCTGTTAACAATAACCCTCAATTAATTTCTATCGAAATTAAGGACCTTATAAAACAATAAAATGTCCAAAAAATCTGATACAATGCCAGATATTTTCCCAGATTAACACGACTTAAAAGGTAAACAAAACTATCGCAACAGCTATTCGCTCATTTATTAAAGGTAACCACAAAGACTGGGATGAAGACATATTTAATATAGCCCAGGCAATTAGGCTCGCAAAACATGATGTTACCTAATTTTCTCCCTCTTTCTTAACTTTCGCCAGGAATATTCCAACTGGCTTCCTTTTATGGAACTGGCTTCCTTCCTTTTATTGAGGACAGGCCGAATCAGGGAAACAGCCTTTTCTCCCCTTGCCTCCCGAAAGCCTGGCTACTATCTTATGAAATCTAGAAAATAATTCGTTATTTCTACACAATCAATAGGGATCGTTATAACTTGCGTAGTTCCTCTTCTACTTATTCCCCTGGAACGAAAATCTGGAAAAGAAATTTCGTCTTGTCTAAAGCTATCGATAATGTTCGACAGTCTAGTGATTTTCTACCGTCTGATCTCTCAAAAAACACTGTGTTAAGCACTCGTATCTTCCTCTGATCTTACCACATGACCTGCCCATCTTATCCGGTTAACTTTTATATTTCGGACTGTGTTTTCAGAACTATAGAGATTCACCAATTCAGCATTGCGGCGCCTTCTCCAACAAATAATAAATGTGAATTCCAAAAATCCTTTCGCATCACAAAATGATCGTTATTTTTCTAACTTATCGGATTCTCTTGGTCTTCTTCAGAGTTTGTTCACCACTGTTGCTCCAATATTTGCACCTTTCATCAACAGTAAAAATAAATATTTTATCACCGTTTCAACTTTCAATCAAACCGGAAAATTTTTTGAAAATATGTTAACAAATAATACATTTAGATAACGACTTACAAAAAGTGAGTTTGTATTTCTATTAATGTGGTACTTTTCCTATGACACATCGCGGAATTTCTTAATAAGTTTCTACAATCTGAATATTAGTGTAATTAGTCCGTGTATGCTTTGTCTGTTGTGTATGTTGCTGTTAATTTCTCAATTTTAAAAAGGACAGACAATATTGTGCAATATATCTCTTAAAATTGTGCAAAAGTAAGCCATTGTTCGGTGCATCCAAATATTATTATTTTTAATAATATCGACATTATCTCAAATTATTTAAATGCAATATCAAATACAGATGTTATTATTCGTATAGATAATATTTCCACTTTTTCTGTTATCACGATAAAGCACAATAAAATTTTTATTATAAGTGTTCGCGGTAGTTGTCAAAAAGCAATATATCATGGAGATAATCAACCATTGACATTATAAAGCTTGTTGTTTAATAAAAAATAATTTTTCTGAGTACCTACTTAAAAAATATTATGTTTACCCTTTGCAACCCCATACATTTTGAACACATTATATCTAGATATAGAGCCAGGTTATGATAAGCTTTTTAAGATTAGAACTTTTCTGAACAAGTTATTCAAAACTTTTTTTACTACCTACTAAAAACTCACTCAGAATCAAATGATCGATGATCTGATTTAAAGAAAATCTTCACTACGTCAATATAAATGCCTATGAAGCCCATAAAACGAGGCTATAGAGTAGGGGTCTGTAATCTGGATATACATGAAAATTTCGAGAATTTAATACCTGAAAGACAGTTACTTAAAAAATTATATTTTGATAATTATTTCTTTTCCTTTTCATTCATGAGTGAATTGAGAAAATAAAAAAATATGGATGTGGTACAGTTTGCAAGGCTAGGAAGCGACTATGGACTGAGTTTCTTGCAGATATAGTAATGATTACAGGACGATTTGACTGGAAAAATACCAACAAAAATGTATTTATGAAGTGAAAAGATAAGAAAACAATATATTTCCTTAGAAATTTCTACAATACACAAAATATTACAATGATAAATCGGAGGCAAAGAGATGGAATGCTTCAAGAAGAGATTTGTTCACTCTTGGTGAAGGATTATAATAATCATATGGGATATGTGAATAAAGCTCAAAATTCTGTTAGGAAATAAGCAGAAATTACAAAAAATGGTGCATCCTCATTTTTTTGGCATTTTGTAGATATTGCCCTCCTAACTTCTTTCATTTTATTAGCAGAAGGAAGTGAACAACAAAAACTAAAATTGAAAGACTTTAGGCTTGTTGTTCACTTTAGGCTTACAGGATTTAAAAATATCAGAAAGAGTGGTAGAAAGAGCTTAGTAACAAGTTATAATAAGTCAAGAATCATGGTCTGGTCAAGGCAAGCTTGACCTCAGCACGAGCTAAAAACAAACCCCATAGAAGTAGATAGTAGTGTTAAACTTTTAATACAGGACTTTGCCTCCATGATAAAAAACTGTATTTTACAAACAAAAGAGCACTCATTATAAAGCCATAAAAGCCTATATTCAACTTTGAACTGTACAAAATATACCAGGATCCGGATATTACAACATTCAGAATACATTCAACATAAAATAGAAGCAGAGATACTTAGAACAAATAGAAAATGAAAAAAAAAAAAAAAAAAAAAAAAAAAAAAAAAAAAAAAAAAAAAAAATTTATAGTTTTAACCGCTGAGTAGAATTCATTTTTTTTTTTTTTTCTTGTGATGTTAACTATTATTCATGTAGATTTTACAGCAATTTAAGTATTCTTCTTTACGAGAATTTCAACAGTTCTTATGAAATAAAAAACTGATTTGAAAGAAGATGAAATGTGGCCTATTAGACAAAGAAAAAGGTCGGGTCCAGGCCCTAGTTATGGATGTTGCTTGATGGGCTTAATCATCCAGTAACATGAGTATTTACTTAAGTGTTAAGTTTTGTAAAAAATTAACCTACAACTTAATTATTGCTTTCAAATTTGGGAGTTGTGGTGGGTGTTTGAGGCTTCAAACACTCAAACTTTCTGATCAATATGTCAAATTTGTTTCTTAATCACACAGAGATCTATTTTTGGAATAACATTAGTTAAAATAATGAAGCTCCAGTAATTCTAGTGATACCACATAAAAGAAGAGAGTTGTACCATGAATATTTACAAATAAAATAAAAAAATGATTGTTTTAAAGCAAAATATTTTCCAAATTACTGTCATTTTTAACTTACAAACACTGAGAATAACTTTTGCTCACAAATGAAATTTTTTTTTTGTATTCAAAAAGCTCACATTTTTACGTAAATTTAGAAGTGAATCAAAAAAGTTGTTCCAGAAAAATTAGGAGAAAAGTTAGATCTTAAAAGATTTTTGCTTATGTTTGTGGGAGAATTGAGGACTTATTTTAGCACATAATGTCACAATATAGGTTACACTATATCTTGTTAATATTTATTAATACTAATAATCATTTTCATATAATTATTTCCAAATCATAAAATAATGAGAAACTATAGATTTGTATATATAAATTAATTGGCCATTGTTATATTACACAATATTCTTGAAAATATGAAAAGTCACATTGCATAATTCTACATTATTAAGTGTGGACTGTGTGGTTGGGATATTGATTATTCTGTAATGTATGCAACCCATACAACTATAAAGCAATGGTGTAATCATTGCATCACACCACAATTTAAAAAATAAAACAAATATGTTACTTCTGCAAAAGTTATGTTCATCATCTTTTTCCTCATATATGTCTAGCATATGAGGCTTATGTCACAATTAATAATATTTTTGATGATTAGTAAGAGTCACCAAAATAAAAAAGCTTTCTAGATCTTGCACAGGGGTGGTGATATACTCTTTATTAGTAGAGAACAAATATAAGAAAAATCAATGAAAAAATAAGGAGTATGTGAGAACAAAACATACTCTAGAGTCATTTGTAAACACAAAATAAAAACTTATAGAATGAACCTACAATTAGTACTTCATAATAAATAAAAGACTGGAATGTATCCAGAAAAGCAATATAGCAGGAGATGCTGTATACAAAAAGTATGATGTGCCTTCTATTAATCACAGTTGTGTTAAGAATCTTTAGCTTAGCATTAAAACTATTTGAGGCAAGTGTACATATTATTCTATCCAGCATTAAAAAACTTCAGTAGGCTCAATTTTATTACCAAAACCACAAAAGTTGTACTTACTTGAATGTATTACTCTGGCCTGTAGTAATATTCACTGGTCTAGTTACATTTAAATGAGCATCTTTTAGACGAACATAAAATTCATCATCTTCCAAGCCCCAACCCCAATATCTATTTGATAATCCTTTGACTAGTTCAAAATGGTGTCTAAAACAGTAAGAACATTACCTAAAAACAGCAAGATAAATTTTTTATATATATGTAAACAGAGAAAATTACACAAAGACCATTACAAAACTATTTACTAGTCTTTTGACACTCATCTTTATCATTACAGCCGGTTAGTTATATAATTTACTGTGGATAATGAATTAATCTTTATTTTTCTTAAAAACTATACTTAAAATTCTTATTTAACACATTGCCTGCTGTCTTGGTCTATGTGGCTGAGAAAAAATTGCCCTGCACACCAGCAAGGTCTGTTGATCTGTGGTGCCGGCACAGTCACTATGGCGGGAACGGAAAGTATTATAAAAATTATATACGCCAGGCAATGTGTTAATATTAGTTATAATAAGAACATTACTATTCTTTGTTTCAAGTTAAGAAAATAACATTAAGCTTATGGAGATCAGTGTTGCCAAAACTCTCAGACACTCTCTTTTGCATGGATGTCCAAGATATTCCCTTTGCTTAATTTTTGAATTTTCATATTCAATTAACATTTAACTGTAAAGTCAGAATAACTACAAAATAAAAGCCTTATTATCATTATGTAGTCAGAGAACGACATAAAATAGCTGACATACGCACATCATATTATTTTAAGTTGCAATTAGTAATTAGATATACGCATTCCAAGCGGTCAATAATTTCTAATGATTTCTATGATTCATGGCATATCGTATTCTCACCGAAAAACAAATAAACTGTCGTTACTATACTTAATTAAAATAAGATAAAATAAAATTATCTTTTGTAAATACTATTTATCTAATTAAAATCATTTTCCCTACTTTTCATATCTCTTGTTTTGAATGGGCACTTTTGGTCAATTACGTTAAAAAACATTAATTTAATTCATGTTTGTGGAAACGAAAATACAAATTATACAACCCTAAATTGTGCTTGTGTGTGTCGTGGCAACGCCGCGTTGCTATCGTCCATAAGAAATACATGGCCCTATCTCCGCAATGTTATTTTCTAAACGTGGAACGTAGTATAGTGCAATGATAATCTTAGCTCGAATCTTGGCTCTTTTGCATCTCTTATTTACTTTTGAATTATCTATCAGCAAGATAGCTTTGATATTTTTAAGTTGTCCCCATTTTTACATTTCTTTCTGCACTTGCTATACACTTAGATCACGATACTGAACTTTGCTTTAGATGTAGTTAAGTTTACTCACTATATCCCTTAATTTTAGTTTTGAGAAATTTTGTATGTATATAGGCATTATGTATATGAAATAATATTGTAATGTATGTTAATTTTTATTGCCTTTCTTCAATGCTGCATAGAATTTTTTCTCAATAGCTTATGCATCTTAGTTTGGGAAATATTTTTATTATTCTATTATGTTTCTTCAACTTTTGCTTCACTTTGCTAACAGCACAGGTGAAATTAAAATAATTACTCACCTATTAATTAATAAAATGCCTCCAATAAATTTTTCATAGTGATATCTAGGATGTAGTGTTGGAGCAGCTATGTGAATAGGTTGTTCTGGATATGTATATACTAGTTGGGTATTAAGAGGTAGCAGATCTACATCATGCATTGCGATATAATCATAACTTGATTTAGTTTCCAAGAATCCTGCATTTATAAGTGATGCTCGATTAAACCTATATTGATCTACTTGATTTAGGACTATAATATCATAGGCTACTTTCTGTTTATTTAAAAAATTGTGCATATAGGGTACAAATTCCATTAATTCTTCAAATCTCTCTCTATATGGTACTAATACTGCGAGTTTATGTTTAGAGCTGATCAATTTCTTTGAACTAACTGTAGTAAAAGTAATTTTTTCATTGGAACAATTACAACCATTAAGTTCTAAAATGTATAATATTAGTTGATAATACTCATTGAAGGACATGTACTACCTGTTAAGATGTAGAATATTAAAATTGCTGAAAAAATAAACATTACAAAAAGACAAATTGTTAAATAATACGGGTAAGAAAGACGTAAAGTTTTAACTCGCATTTTTACTTATTTTTTAAGTAGTTATCTTTCATCTTTATCTTTGCGTCAAAGTTGTAAAAAGAAATATAAATAAAACATTTTAATTTTCTACTAAAACCCAACAACAAGAACCTAATTTTTCAACCCCGAACCTAACATTTTCTTCTTTAAAATTGAATATGAATTGAATGTGCTGAAAATTAGAATGATCAGCGGAAGTGGCCGACAGACGAATATAAAATTATCTAATAAAACAAAATACTGTTCTTGTTCTAATAGAATAAAATGTAAATACCTATCAGATGTTTTTAATAAATTAATACCCTACATTTTTTTGTTAAATTATTTGAATGAATGTGTATTTACAGTGGCAAAATCAAGTTTAAAATTGCCCCAGAATATGAAATATAAGAATTAACATTTACATTTTTTGCTATTGCATTTACTAAACAAATAAATATTTTTAATAAATATTTAACCAAAATAATCAATATTGTGCAATATTACAATTTGGAATTAGACATATTGATCAAAATTTTCTGTGAAACCGTCAGTGAATCAGAGTTCTGCGCAAACGTGCGCTGCACCGAAGCTGCACGAGTCTAAGCGAAAAGTGACAATATAACATTTTTTCGCGGTCAAAAGGAGCGAAGTTGATCACATTCTGTTCAACTGAAACAATGTTATTGAGTTTTACAACAATTTCATCTAAAGTTAAATGTCAAGTGTCGAGTATAGGTGGTCAAAACACTTTAAAAAACAGTCTACCGTCTTGATTAAGTGCTAAATTAGTTGTTTTATTTAGTAAATTTAAGAATAAGTTTATTTAATTTTGTGACCATGCCGAAAGGAAAACGAAAGGGAAGGTCTGGTGAGTATTTTCAGTTACCTACGAAATTCACCTTTATCGACATAGGAAATAAGACGCCAAGTATCTTGTGGTTTACGTCAAACGATAATTTTGCTTTAAAGTTCTACAAATTGGTGGCATATGGCATGCACGTACATATTTTTATATATTGCAATGATTATCATGTCATCAAAACTGGGTTTTCCACTTCAGATCAGTAAATTCGTTCCCAAAATACCATTGCACAACATGCACACATTTAGCTGCAATGTGCAACATTGATTTTCGGAATCAATGTTTTTGAATTGGCAATTTAACGTCTTTCAACAGACATAAACTAATAATTAATTGGGTGATTTCTAATTTAATAATAATATTTCTCACGTATGAACAGGATGATATAATACGTTTGAACAATAAAAAAATTGTCAAGGTTAACTCTAATATCATTATCTACTTATAAATTAATATTTATAGATGTATATCACAAGATACTTTTCTAAATCGAGCTAGTTCCTTAAAATAAGAACAATTTTCAACATTGGAAGGTTACCCAGTTATTTTTAAAAATATGTACTAATTATTTTGGCAAGAAAATTTTTATAAACGTTTCTTAGAACATGACTATTCAATTATTCACATAACACACTTTTTGTTTTTATACCATTCTTTGTGATGAAGTAAAGAAATAAATTGTCAATAATTGGCACAATAATAAATTTGAATATTTTCCATTTAGCTTTGAAATTACTGCTTCCTTTTCCTTTGTTATTTGTATAATTTGTATATAAATCTATTTGGTAAGCTTCCAAAAGAAAACATATGTTTGATATATTACACAATGTGGTAGAAGACAAGATGGATAATTATTTGATGTGTTATTAATTACATAATTTTTATATTGATAAATTTCTTTAACTTTGATACATACATTACTCTGGAAAAGAATTATTTTTAGACAGATTAAATATTTAGAATCAGATGATTCATTGATAAATATATATTGGAGACTCATCTTAATGAATGTTTGTGCTTGAAAGGAATTTGCTTTTTCATGAATTAGATAAACTAGTGTAGATTTTTAATCATTTTATAATTTTTGGATAGGTTGTAGGGCTTTATAGGGGTATAGTAAACTGTTCTTTTACTTTCTTTATTGAACTGGTAAAATAATTTGCATTTCAAAGAGTAGAAAATACAATACACCTTGTGACATATCCCTTCATTTGAATCCAGATTAGTTAATGGTGTTAATTATGCAATGACAAGATGGTAATTGAAACACTGTAACTCCATGTTCTTTTGCTACTTCCTGTATACATTTTCTATTGTGTTCTCGAAAGCAAAGTATAATACATGTAAAAAATTTTCATGATTTGTTTCTTGTAATGTTTAGCAAAGTTTCATCATTATTAATGTTTGCTTAAATTTTTTTCCAAAGTATATTTGGACTACTTACAGGAAAATCAAATGAAGGCACTTCTCTTTGAATTTCTTATGTTCAGTAAGAACAAAAGTGACTGTGCTTCTGCAAATGTTGCTCAATTTCGTTGTTTCAAACCTCTATAACTGGTTGCTTATCATTTGCTCTATTATGGTTGAACATGAAAAATTGTTCTACAAACAATACTAGTGGCAGTGGGGTGTTATTGTACAAGGGCATCCTGTAGATTTAACACTCAATCTTCAAATGTACTAATAAATGATATTTTAATCTCACAGCAGGTGTAAAATTAGACAATTAGATTAATAAGTTCATTCAATATTGCTTTCTTGCTATTAATATGAAATTAACAATTCTACATGTTAAAGTCTAAACAGACAGAATTTTCATTTCTATAAACTGGATTTTTTTACCAATTGCACAAACAACTTTAACACCTTGACGGACACCTAAGTTATTCAAAAATAGTCAATTTGTACAGTGTCCTTTTTGTCGATATTATTACCATAATATATTACGATAATTTACCAGATGGGTAACAGATTGGAAGGTATAGATAGGTATTCTACGACAGTGGATTACGTGTTACCATGTATTTATATTATAAATATAACGCGGTACAGCGTTCTGTCACGATATTAGATTTTGTTAAGGACGCTTCACAGCGTTCTGTCACAACACAATTTTAAAAAAAGACGCTGCACAGCGTCTCTGTCCATCAACGTGTTAATATGCAATTTAATTGTAGATATTATATTTTTTGTGATATTCAGCACAAGAGGTTTAAAAAATAGATATCTGTAACATCTGTTCCACTTTTTCAGTTGAAATGTATTCAAATTCTAGTTAACAACTCTTGGGCAGGCATTTTTCAACCCAGACAGAATCTGTCTGGGCTAATATGTCTTTTTCAAAATTAAAGAAATGTTTTATTTATAAATTTGAAACCTTTTTTAAAATACAAACTTTTCAATTCGAGTTTCTAGTTCTAGCCTACTGTAGGTTGTATTGAATTATTCATTTATTATTATTGAATCCTTAATATTGACCTTGGTTATAGTATTATGTGTTATATTGTTTCAACAGAGAGGAGTATATAAACAGAGACCTTGATCTTTGGTGAATAACCTGCTTAAATTTTCTTTGTTTGATATTTGATAATATCATACATTAGTGAGATGCCAAGCGTTTTTTGAGGTTATCTTGGTTTAATAGGACCCTATTTACTAGTATTGTTCATATTTTTTAAACTGTTTTGTTTATTTTTTAAAATAAATATCATCTATCAGTTAACACATTGCCTGCCTTGTCAGTCTGTGTGATAGAGAAAAATTGTTCTGCAAGCCAGCGAGGTCTATTTGACCTAGAATTTTAAAGTAACTGTGGTACCGTCTCAGTGACTATAGCGTGAACGGAAAGTATTGCAAATTCCTCTATGGCAGGCAAGGTGTTAAAAAGCATCACCTGCGAAAGCCTAAAAGAGGTATTTTGTCAGAAAACAAAGCTATTATAGTTTCTATAATAGCTCAGAGATACTAATTTGGGCATTCCTTTGATCTTCCTGAAACATTGTTTCCATTGTTTATGATTCTAAAGTTATTATTTGTACTATCTTACCTAATGGAGAAATAAATAACCAGATTTGGTGTTGTAGACAAATATCAGTTTAATTTACCTGTAGAGAAACAAATTTTATTAAAAAGGTCTTATCTGGATAACTTGTTGGTTACTGTTATTTATCTCTTAAAACTGATAATAACATACTTTATTTTCAAAACAAAAGTCTGTAAATATTTGGAATTTATGAAAATATTTGTTTGTAAAAGCTTCACATACAATGTGGTTTTTTGTTAAGTTTAAATTGCTGAAAGAGGAATGGAAGGAAGATGATAATAATAATCAATATTTTGCAAAAGGATAGAACAAAATATCAAGACAAGATCTGTAAAGGAATTTATGACAATGTCAGTTCATGGTTCTATGGTTCAAACTAATCTAACATTCCACAAAAACTCTGGCTTATAATATTGTATTCAATGGTTCTAGAAAATATGATAAAGATTGGCCATAATGCCTGTGGTTTTCTCAAGCAAAAGTGAATATGACACTCTAGCATCACAATGTAACTCAGCACAGTACTCATCTGAGTTAAGAGTTCATTCAGATACAATAGGCAATAAAATTGACTTTACCTAGTAACAAGAGATTTATCTCAATTTGAAAGATCCTAATAATAAGTGGAGCACAGAGTCTACTATGTTGCAATACAATTATATATTAGCACAAACTGTGCTACTCTGTCTGCTAATTGATTTTCAACAACTGAGCTGAGTTTTTTCATCCTTTGAAGGCAGCAAAATGACAATTCGAAGAAGATATTGCAATGTTGCCCTGGATTTCTTTTCACACATCAAAATATCCCCAATCAAAATGTTTAATGCATGGATCACATTCTTATCTGAATAAATATAAAACCAATAAGAAAAGAGAAATGTTTTGGCAACCAATAATCTTTGTCACTTCTTCTTCATGTACCATGTCCTTTCAGAACATTGGTTACCATTATAGCTATCTTAATTTTATTCACTGCCACCCTAAATAGCATGCTTGTATCAACACCATACCAATCTCACAAGTTTTTCGACCATGAGGTTCTTCTTCGTCCTGGACTGTGTTTGCCTGATATTTTTTCCTTGCATGATATTTTGTAGCAACCTATATTTGGGACCTCTCATTACATGTCCGAAATACTCCAGCTTTCTCTGCTTGATGCTTTTTATGATCTCAGTAGTCTTACTGAGACATTCTAGTATTGTGGAGTTTCGAATCTTCTCCACCCAGGAAACTTACACATTTCTAAGGCCTCAAAGTGATTTAGATCGATTTTATTCACAATCCAGGACTTGACACCATAAAAAGTAAGACCAAGAACATGAACATGTAGCAGTGAAGTATGCGGATCCTCAATCCAATTTTAGATCTCTGTTACATAACACCAAAAGTAGCTCCAGCCTGCTCTATCCTAGATCTAATTTCGCCGTGATTTTCTGCATTAATTGCTGTCCAAGGTAAATGATTTTATCAACTTGCTCAAGTTTGGTATTATTTACATATATAGACGGTTTTATATGCTGTTGTTTACTTATTACGAGTATTTTGATTTTCCGTATGTTAAGATCCAGACCTGCCTCCCTACAACTCTCAATGACACTATCAAGTAGTGTTTGCAGATCTTCTTGACTAGAAGCTAGGAGAACTGTATCATCCACATATCACAAATTATTGATGACTTCGCCGTTCACAAGTATTCCTTCTTGTTTTTCAGAAAGTGCTTTTCTGAAAAGTCTTTTGGAGTAAACGCTGAAAAGCAGGGGTGATAAGAGGCATCCCTGCCATACTACTCTTTTAATATCGAGAGCCTGCAATTTCACAGCATCTATTAAAACTGATGTTGTTTGATTCCAATATAAATTTGCAATTATTCAAACATCTCTGCCATCCAAGCCAATGTCTTTTAGAGCTTCAATCAATATATAGTGCTTAACACATTCAAATGCCTTTTGGAAGTCAATAAAACAACAGTATATGTCTACAGATATATCTCGACATCTTTGAGCAAGTATGTTCATTCCAAACACATTAATTTGTCACAGAAAAAGAAAAAATATAAAACAGAAACAATGACGGAGGGTTCTTATCAACTTTTTTTTAATAGCTCACAATGGAAGTATATATTCATAGTGACCTTCTTCCCAAAAAGATTACTCAGCCCTCATTTAGAAGAATAATATGAACAAGACAATATTGGAAAGACCATCTGGTCAAAATGAACCCAGGTAAAGATAGTTCAAACACTCCTGACCATGGAGCTGCGCAAAGGCGGATTCAAATTCGTGTAAAGGCAGAAAGGTTCTATTGTAAGTGGAATTATACAGTGCTTTGTACAATGTGTAAAGTGGGGACTAAACCAAATTTCGTCTACTGCGCTGTGGTCAAGAGTGCTTGCACTATCTTTAAGGGGATTGAACCAAAATACAACCTCCAAGGACAATCACTAGGGTCTTCTGGGTTACAAATGTCGCCATGGGAACAATTTATTCTAGTAACACAATGTAACAGGTTTTAAAATAAAAAACTCATTAACAAAATTATTTGATAGATTAAACCTTTATTTTTGAATAAAAACCTAATGTTTTCATTCATTTTAGCATATAATTTTTCAAACACTGGCCAAATACCATAAAAATAAACAAAAACATGTACAGAAATACCTACATCTATTAGAAAACTAATTTATTCATTCACGTGTAGCATTTGTATTTTATTATATTATTTACGACCTTGACTCTTGAATTTTGTAGATTAAACTAAAAGGAGATTGCTAATGTTTAAATAGATACTGGTTAAATGTTTTTATTTGAAAAACTTGTTTTATGATAGACATGGCAATATTCTTATCTCTGTATGTTATTAGTAGAAATTTTTAATCATTAATAGTCATTTTTCAATATTTTTAAACTACAAAATTTTCAAAGCTTTTTATTTGAGTATATATCAATAATCAGGTTTATAACTAAAGTTTTATTACACTTTTATATGCATTTTAATGAATTTCCCTATCAATTTTTGCACTATAAGTAAGTTTCAACAGTTTCTTTATGTATTGAGAAATATTGCCTTTGGATGAAACTAAAAACAAGTATTTTAATGTTAAATATATTGCTGAAAGATGCATAAAACTACCAATTTAATTTAGCAACTCAAGTCACTATTGAAACTTTGTCCAGGGCAATTGATTTTTTTTTAATTATTTAGCATATATATTGAGACTTACCATTCAGCTTGAATGGTTCTACATTGTTCTAATGTATCTAGTACCTTCGTAAATCATTTTTTTATGGCTAGTCTTATTTTAATGTGCCATACCCAATTTTGGTATTGCGGAATACGATGGTTTGGACCCAAATTAGTTTAGACAATTAAGGGTGCTTAATGCTGAAAATTATATCAATAGAAGAACATTTTTTGCCTGTTGCGATACTGGTCATTTTGTGTTAATGTATGGTAATACATAGTTACTTACGTATTGCTCTCGGTACCCTAGAATTTATACAGGAAAGTTACAGAGTACTTACCTTGGTGCTGAGCTGTAAACCAGAACCCCATGAAACATTTATAGGAAATGCTTTGATTTCCTGATTTGATTTTTGAAAATTCTATATCATTGATGCATTTGTATATATTAAAGGGAAATTATCTTACCTTTTGGCCACAAAAAAATGTAGAGAATTTTCGAAAAAATCTGTGTTATTGACTAGCAATTAAAACAGCATTTTTCTCTTTCCAGATCGCGGGCGAAACGACGGCTCCCTAAATTCATCCGACGATGAATCCTTTATGGACAACGTAAGTGTTGTCAGTAACTATTCCGAAAATAAAAGCGGAGAAGAGTGCGAGGACGCTGATCTTCTCGCACAGGAACAATTGGAGGAAAAATTAGTAGAAATCCTCGATGGACTCACTCAGAAATCATCCCAGGGCAGAATCAATTGCTTCGATACTCTAACCAAAGGTTTTATCAAGAAGTGTATGCCTGGATTTATCAGAGATCGGTATGTATAATGTTTAATATTTATTCTATGTTTAATATAATATTTTTTCTATCCTTTAGGACTTTTATAAGATTCAAATTTTTTTTTACTTATCTATTCCATACTTTTCTATATACATATTGCCATTAGATTTGTGTCATAAATGCTTTTTACCTGATTTTCTGACTATTTCCTTCATTTGCTATTAGTTTTTTTTGTGTGGTAACTTCCTTTTCATATTTAAAGTCTAAAAAAATTACTTTTTAGACTTTTGTTTCATCATCCATTCATGTCTGTCTTTACATTACACACCAGTCCTACGTTTCCCTTTTTCCTATTTAGATGTTCCTGATATTCTTCAAAAGAATATCAGGTTTCAGTTTTCTATCGATATTTGTTGCCTGTGATAAGCATATTTTCCATTTGTCTTCTTTGATGGCTTATCTATCATTATGTGCTGTACATTTTCTCCCCAGGCAACTGAAGGCCTTCCCCTTCTTCTTCTTTGTTGTGGTATGTAATTTAAAGATTTCTTTGGTCATTTATCTTCATTCATTTGCTTTATGTGAACCTGCCAAACTTCTGCCCCATATGTCATAATAGGATCTACCAAGGTTCGATAGATTGTCAATTTTGTTTCTTGTCTTTAGACCTTGTCTTCTGTTTCAATCTTTAGACCATAGTAGAGAGTTTAGAATGTTAACCGCTTTTTTCCCTGCTGTGTTCTGTTTTCGATGACTCTTTTGTAGTGCCTTCTTTAGATGTTATAGATCCGAGATATTTATATTCATTGCATGTTTTTGTTTCTAATCTTTGACATATTCATATTGAGGCCCCATTTTTCATATTCTTTCTTTAGTTTTCTAAACATGTAGTCCATGTCTTCCTCATAATTCGCTACAACTACCTGATCATCTGCGAAGAATAAAGTTGTTAGACATTTACCATCGCCTATGTCTATTCCCATTCCAGATACTTGTTTCCGGAGTAGACAACATCCTTGTTTAAGCCCCTTTGTTATTGGAAATGATTCAGATATAAAGTTTCCTTCTTTAATTAACGACACTTCTTGCATTTTTGTATATATTTGCGATAGCATCCACATATTCTCTATTGAGACCTACTTTCGTCAATGTTTGAAACAGCTTTTCAAAGGTACCATATCGTATGCCTTTTCTAAATCTACAAACAATAGGTGGGCAGACAGATTTCTTATTCTAAATATTCCATTCTTATTACAGTCAGTTCACAATATGTGACAGCATAGAAAGAAGTTTGAAAAAAGGAGGAGGTCCCGAAAAAATAGCTGCTGCCGAGTTAGCCACCGTTATTTGTGTCCAGCTCGGAGGCGAAGATGCAACCGAAGACATTTGCCGGCTGCTGAAACCGATCTTGCTTACTTTGATTTGCGACAACTCAGTTGCTGCACCTGTTAGAGCAAAAGTGAGTATTTTATTTTTAATTCCTAAGCATACAATGCTAGATGTAACTGCTTAATTTACATACAATAACACTAAAATAGTTCATAATGTGTATAAACATACTAACCTTAAAAGTAAACAAGATCATACTGCATAACATTTAATCTAGATTGATTCAACATAGTTGCTAGAAGAAAAAAAAAGAGTTCCTTTTACACATTGTGACAGTCACAGATCATTTTGTGCATAAATAGTTCTTCTGTACAAGTATCTGTTTAGTCATTTTTTAGCTGCACTTTAATCTATATTCTAACAGTGTGCCACAAATTACGTTTTAAATCTTGAGATAAACCGAAACATTATATTAATCTGTTGTATTGTCTTTTTAGTGCTGCACTGCTTTAGGAAACATTGTATTCTTATCAGGAGGTGAAATAGGAGACGTTCTTCTTCTGATGCAACAATTGGAGGCTATCTATTCCGTCAGTTACTTAAAAGGTGATGGAACCATTCCAACCATCAGTCCAGATCTTGGAGTACTTCACGCGGCCGCCATCCAAGCTTGGAATTTACTTTTCACCTTACTATCTCCAGGAAATATTGGAACCATGATTAACAACTCTAAAGCTTTACCGTAAGTATAGAATTTTATATCGGTTATGATAGATATTTTATTCATTGTTCGTTATGATATCCAGTTCGTCTACATTATTTTATAATTACTAAAATCTGTTTCAGCTCACTCGAAAAACTCTCAGAATTGTTGGAATCTGCACATCTTGACGTCAGAATGGCTGCAGGCGAATCCTTAGCTTTAATATACGAATTGGGTAGAGAAGAAAGTGAGGACTTCGAAGAAGAATTTGCACTAGATGTCACAGAAACTTTAAAACAATTGGCTACAGATTCTCATAAATACAGGGCGAAGAAAGATAGGAAACAGCAGAGAGCCACGTTTAGGGATATACTACAATTTATAGAGGTAATTACTATTGAAATTTCATTACATTTTTTTTTTGTTGTTCATTTTTTTTTTGACGAATTTTGGCTTGTACTATTTCTACAATGGCTTGTACAATTTCTTTGGCTTGTACTATTGGTGTCTTAATAATTTACGTTTTTCTGAACATCTCGTCGTCTGTATGATAGCAAATCAAAAATAGCATTATCTCATTTGAAAACTAAGCTCTGCAGAAACCAACAATTGGAGACTTTGACGAAAACCAAAGTGCAGGTGAGAGAAGACCAAATCATGGTATCAAAAGGATGAACGTTCTAAACTGGATGGAATAGATAATAATAGATGGAATATTATGCCATCCTCTTGTGTAGGAATGTCAGTCCTTTATAATTTTTAATTGTGTTTATACAAAAGCTTACATTTTGAAGTAGTTTATCCACAATTATACATTTCATGTACAAATACCAATGGTATAAATATAAATATAAAAGTTAGACTTATATTTTAACCCAAGCAGAAGTGAAAAAAAAAGGACCTAAAGGAAAAAAAAATAAGAATTCTAGGAGTCAAAGGAGACTTCTACAGTTAAACTAATACTGAGGTAATGAATTTATATGGGGAATGTTTCTTCTAAATGTTTGTTCTAAATAGATCAGTTGATGTTAGACCAGCCCACTTCCTAAGATTGGCTAGCCGGGATATATGTCTACATCCAGAGTCTCTCTCCCTCAATCTTGCCTTGTAGAATCAACTGCAGAAGTCGGTATTTATCATTACGTATGATGTGGCCGAAGTAAGCAATTTTTTGTTTTTTATGGTGTTAAAAATTTCTTTTAACTTTTCTTAGCCTCTGGAGAATAGTTTGTTACTTGTGAGGTGTACATATGAGACCCTCAGCAATGGGGAACGTACAGTAGCCAAAGAAACGGGACTAAGATGGTTAGGTCATTTGGAAAGAATGTTGTAAAACTAAAAGAAGTTTAAACTAATAATTCAAGAAAAAAATACCTGGCAAAAGTAGTCCTTCAAGAATAACTATTAAGAATAATTATTTCAAATAACCTGAGGAACATGTTCAAACAATTATTACGGAGTTTTTCCGGACCACTGAAAAAGAAATAATAATAATAACCATGATGGTCGCCATATTCTGTGATGAATAAGCACTCACAAAAGAAGAATTCTACATTTGGGGCTTTCAGAAAACAAAATGTTTTGGTACTTTTATTTATCACCTTGTACTCTATTTGTGTCATATTCTACACTTGTAACTCTTGTAAAATGCGTCTCTTGGCGATAATCTTTAGCCCGACTAGTTGGAAAACTGTTACCCCTCCCCATATTTGGTCGCTGGTGCTTCATTTCAGCTCGACTCTTGTTCGTTATGTACTAAAAGTTTCCCCTTTTGTTTCAGAGTGACATAGTACCTGAATTGCAGATTAAATTTGGAAAGGAAACGTTGGTGCTTGATTCGTGGATAAGAAGGAAGCAATACGAGACCTTGTGCAATATCTTAGGACCAAGTATAAATGTGCATTTGACCGAAAATGATCTGCTTAGGGATATTTTCGAAATCGCAATTCCTGCTCCCAGCAGCGAAATGCCCGCCCACCGGCAACACCAAATGGAAAGATATAGAAAGGTAAGTAAAAGCATTATTAAAAAAAGGATGTAAAGCGTTTACAAAGCATTTTTATACGAGACGGTATTTGTAGCAACTCTTTAATTACATAGAATGAATTTAAAAATAAACCATGGACATATAAATAACGTCCATGAAATAAACTCATACTGTTTTGTGAGGTTAAGTTACGTTAAGTGGTCATTTAGCCACTGAATTTTGCAAATAACTAACTCCAGACTCCTCTTTGTTTAAATAAAACACTTTTTAAATAATATGTATTTAATAAATGTAAAATATAACAACGTTTTAATATGTTATTAAGTACTGAGAATATTCTAATTAACACATTTTTTTCTTTTTTACAGCGATTGATAAATGCAGCTAACTTCAAGGCGAGGACTTTATCGAGGGCGAGAAACAGGGACAAACGGTCAGATTTCTAGTTACCATCATCAGCAGGATCTATTTTCTATAAACTTTAATTTAGCACAATTTTTATAGTGATTATTTATTTCTTATATATGATCGCTATTTATTAAATTATTTCAAAGTTATTATGTAACTATTATTTATAGGTGTGACAAATTAATAATTATTGTAAAATCATTTGTTTTGGAATACACAATTTAAAAATTATTTAGTTTGTTTTATTGCGTTTTGTAAAATGAAAATTTTGCCACATAATCCAGTCAAACTAAAAATGATCGATTTCACGGAAAAATTTATTACAGGTAATCGATAGCATAGGTGGGGGAAGAAACTTGTAATTATAGAAAACATAGAACAAATAACCTTCATTCATTTTTAAACTTGGGCAACTCTAGCACATATTAACTAGATAATTTTCATTTCGTCGAAAAATCACAAAGTCAATATACATTTTAAAGATTTCTGCTTTAAAATGTATATTGACTTGTGTGAAGCAGATAAATTAAACGATTGGAACAATTTTTTAGTTACAAGTAACAGAAAACAAAATAATATTATTTTGAGAACTATTTTCGTGTTGAAAATCAATTAATCACAATTGAGCCGATTGCTAAAATAAGGGCCTATGGGCCCGTTCGGAGAACACAGATTGGAACTTTATTTTGTTCTCTGTCAGTCTATTAATTTTTTCTACGATATTACGGTTTTTACGTTGGTACAACACTTTTTTAGTGTTGGCAGAGCTGAGAAAGATTTGTGCCTCTAAATCAACCCTGTTTTGGTGAATTTGACGTCCATTCTGAAGACAGAATGGACAGGAGTATGTTTCAACATTTACGGGAAAACTCTACAGAGTAAGGTATTTTCTGTTGTCCGTAAGTGTTGTTTAGAAAAATGTTTTGCAAAAATAACTTCGGAAGATCAAAAGCGTTTATTTGACTTTTTTATGATAATGGTTCAAAAAAAAACAAGACACTGTTATAGCAGGTTGTATGGCATTAGGGGAACCTCCAGAAAGGTATAGAAAGATTGAGGTGAGTGTGAAATCAAACTAAAAAAGAACCGGAATGGTGAATGCCGTGTTGATTACAATCTCCATAAAACGAGACTCCAAGCTAAAAAATGACTACTTGAGAAAAGCAGCAGATGATAGTGGCATTCTTGTCCTGGAATTTGATTACGCACAAAATCTACCGTTGCCAAAGCTCAGCATAACAAAACAGTTCTATAAAAGACTGTTATGGATGTATGTATTCAATATACATGTGCATAATGATGGCTCATTATATTATGTATATTCCTTCATAGAATCTCAATGTAAAAAGGGAGTAAGTAGTGTTGCTTCATTCATCTTTGACTGTATTCACAATAAATTACCAGATTATTCTAATACCAAGCATATTGTTCTATCAGATGCAGCTGGAGGCCAAAATAAAAATCGGACTTTTTTACGGTTTTGTTCTTGGACATTAAAACTATACAGAGTCGAAGAGACACATATTTATTCTGTTTGTGGATAGCTCTTTAGACAGTGCGACAGAAATTTCCTACCTAGAAACACACCTAGAAAAAATCGTACAGTGCGGACAAACTCCTTTCTGCCTGAAACATGACTCCTCTATATCTATAATATGACTGGGATGCATCACTTCTACCTTATTTTTTGAAGAAGCCCGTGAATAAAGATTGTGAGTTTAAAATATAACAGTATAGCGTAATGAAGTATACACTTTATGGGACACTGGTTGCTTCTAAAACCTACTTTGAAATGTATACCCTTTTTAAATATACAAAAACGTTGCTACTTAACCTTACTCTTACACTTTTGCACCCATTAATCAGTCTAAAATAAAAGACGTGAGAGACTTGTTTCAGTACTTAAGAGAAGAAAGTAGAAACTTTTACTTGAAGAAAGCACACCGCCTGAAAAGGACAATGAGAGTAGTGCTGATGACTCAGATGGTGAGGAAATTTAGCATAATATTACATTAAATTAATGTAGTGTAATAAAAAAAAATAAAAGTTTTCTTGTAAAGAGCTTGATTATTATTTTAAACCTTTGTATGCTATAATATATAACTGTAGCATACTATACAACAGTAACAATTTATAGGACTTTCTTTCGCAGAAAACATTTTAATCTGCCAAATGTGTTCTCCAGAAGAGGGGCTTATGTAAACTTGTTTTAATACTCTTTATTTGAAAAGAAAAAAGCTCATATTTTATAAAGGTGTTCTCTATTATTAATTTTATCAATAGATGGAAAATTCTTAAACCTAAAACACTTAAACAATGCAAGTGTTGGTTCGCCTTAGGCATAGATGTTAAATGTTTGAATACTTGTTTCTCAAAATACACTTTTAGCAGATAGGCCCTTCTAGCTACCGCCTCAATTAAGATTTATTCTCAAAAAATGTAGTTAACACAATTTTTTTGTTCAGTATTTATTTTAATAATCGTTTGGATATGGATCAAATATGCCAAACCAGTCCTGTTCGCACATTCGACGTTATAATGACATTGTGGAATTAGAGCAACCATTTTTAAATTGTTTTTTACTGCAAACAAAAACAATATTTTTTATGTTTGCTGCAATAAAAAATTATGATAAAAGGGTCAATCCATGAAATACGTTTAACAGTTTGACTATACAACTTTAATCAGTTAGCTAACAAATAAAATAACGTAATAAAATAAAAAAAAATAACATGGAATGTTTAGAACATAAAATACATCGAACAAAAACATTATTCAGGCAGATAAATAATTAAGGCTAGTAAAAAATTAAATTATTACTAGAAAATATATTTACATATATGGGAAACATAAATAAACAGGGTATTGTTACGTTAATAACTTTTTTAAAAATAAACTTAGAACCTTCTTATTACATCGAATGTTGCGCCTTGTAGTGCTTAAAATATAATCAAAATTTCAAAGCCATCGGTCACATTGTTTAAAAGTTATTTTATTTTTCTTATCTCAAATTAAATTTTTTTGCAACAATAAAGTCAGAAAACGGTGAAATTACTGTAATTCATAAACAGGGCACTTTTTTTGCTTATTTCCCTGGTCTACAATTGACACCAGAATAAATTGGTGCTCTGATTTGCTGCACATAAAACTATCGCCCTGCAAATAATAGCCAATTAGGTATAGTCAGATTAACGGGGCTATGTAAAGTCGCTCAAATGTGTTATGTGATGATGTACTCCTTGATATTTTATGTGCTTCACAATTTTTAGTGTATTATAAACTTAATATTCGTGAGTAAGGAATACTTTAAAAATACGGATTCTTCTAAAAACATTTGTTTATAATTAACATAACTAATATCTTTTATTAATATCTACAATATGAACCTATATACCACAGTTACAATAGATAGAGCGTTATACCTAATATCAAGATCGAATATATTCAATTTTTAATAATAATTTTGAAATACATTGTTCAACAATGGACAATATTCCGAGTAATACTTTTTATATGTTTATTAAGGTTATAAAACGGTATATAGCAAAGTATAATATATTGTTTTTTTCTACAACGCGTTTAATCCTCATCAATGACGTAAATGTGTCATAGACCTACGAACCTAAACGTTGTACGAAAAATGTTATTGGTGAAGAGTAACATAAGTTGTATGAAAAATCCTATGTAAACATTCGGTTACATTAAAGGTTAAATAAAATTTATTTTATAAATGAAGGGATTAGAAGCAAAATCAATTTAATAACTTTCGAACTAGGTAAATGTTAGTTTCATTTTCGAACGATTTCTTCTAATGCGTCTAGTCTTATTTAGACAAGTTTTAGTTGTAATTGAAGACAAGAATATATCGAAAAGCTAATGGATCAGACGGCATCCCAACAGTGATGTTGAAACTGATGAATAACGAAAGAATTCAGTTTCTTATGATATCTACAACGTTGGTGAGATCCTCATCCTCAAAACATATCCTAGTTTTGTTACAAGGCCACATACAAGAACCTTGAAGATCTAGATCGTTAAACAGAACAAGAAGATTTAAAACTCATTCACGTCACAAGTTAGATCCATTCATCAGTGGTCGATAATTGGAGGATATATAATATGATATACCCAAAATTCTTTGGTTAGCGAAACAATTGTATATAGCATTTCAAAGTGGTGAATATAGCCCTATCATTGATGAGGTTATAGGTATTGTGTCTTCTTAGACAGCTACTTTCTAACGCAGTTTTAATTAAAAAAAAACAAGTGAGTCTCCTTTATTAAAGACCTGGATAAAGACGCAAATTGCAAGCTGTTCTGCGCATCAAAGACGTAACTTCATGCATCAGCATCGTTTGCATTTGTTGACAACGTGAAGACAGAGTCACGAAGTCACATACTCGAGGATGCCGCATAAGTTCGGACTAACGGGCTTACCTACAAACTTATTCAAAGAGTACAAGGCTAAGTTTGAGATAGATCCATTTTCTGATGATCCCTGACTGGGGGTTGAAAAGAAAAATGCACCCTATTGAACGATCTCAACATGAAACGGAACATCAGGTGGGCATAGAAGCTGATTAAAAACCTGATTAACGACACTGTTGCACCACCTGTAGAGTTTTCAAATATAACTCCAGACCAAATAGCTAGCCTGCAATTACTAAATAGTAAGTCTGACGGCAAGAAACAGGGAAGGACTACAACAATAATTCATCTATTTCCAAATAATAATTAATTTTTTGCTGGAAATTATTATGAACCAAGTTAAGTGGGAATCCGTTATTAAATGATCGTTACACGATATGACATGTATCACAATAAAGAGACTTTAAACAGAAAAGATTATTTTTAAATAAAAAAAAACTAGATTCTTTTCTTTCTTTATTTGAATTAAAAAGCACGAGTGAGACTGAACAAATCAACCAACACAGAAGAATTTGAAATTTTAAGAGGGGTGCGTCAGGGGTTTATTTTGTCTCCTATGCTCTTCAATCTCTATGTAGAGAACATTTTTGCAGAAGCACTGGAAGGTGCTGAAGTGTGGAATAAAGGCCAACGGGTTCCCGATAAATAACATTCGTTACACCGACGACACCGCGATAATAACAGACAGCGAACATGATATGAAGTTAATGTTAAATAAAATAAACACCGTAAGAAAAATATATGGCTTGAAGACAAATACTGGAAAAACTAAATGCATAGAAATAAAAAACACACTTTTAAGAATACAACTTCAAGTAGATAATGCTCCAATCGGTTAAGTGAAAACATTTAAATACTTAAAGACAAGCTTTTATCAAATTTAAACCGCTACTATGTAACCGCAATCTTTCCTTCAATCTCCGCTACAGGATGGTTAAATGCTATGTATGGTCCATATCGTTATACGGCATGGAAACATGGACGTTAATAGTACCTTCCATTAATAAGTTGGAGGCCTTCGAAATGTGGACGTTGCGAAGAATGTTCCGCATACCATGGACAGATAGGGTGAGAAACGAGGAAGTCTTAAGAAAGGCAAATACTGAGAGAGACCTACTTAATTTGATCAAGGTACGAAAAATTGAATACCTCGGCCATATTCTGAGAGGAAAAAAATACGCAATCCCTCAACTAATCATCCAGGTGAAAGATTGAAGGCAAGAGAGGAGTAGATCGCAAACAAATGTCGTGGCTACGGAACATAAAGAACTAGGAACATACGGAACATAAACAGGCATAAATAACACTGGCGATATTTAGCATGCCGCAAAAGACATGCGTCTGGCCTTAAGATAATTCGCCAACGCCTCTATAGGTACACGGCACTATAAGAAAAAGAAGATTCTTTTACTTTCAGAGTATTTTGCTAGTAACACTAGAATTTTTCATCTTGTTCTCGTGATTTCAACAAATTTAATTCATTCAAACATATCAAGTATTTGACAATATACCCAAAATTATTAATAATGTATGATTTTGTTTCTAGTCCGTTCATTTATAAGTAAGAGATAACATACTCGTATGGGTAACTGGCGTGATATTAAAGCTATTCATGATATATCACTGGTAATACAATACAAAATAATTAATTCGAGGTTCCCAGGTTCTTTTTTAAACTATTATCGACGGAAAAAATTCAAGAGCATATTGTAACGAACGAAAACACTTGGTAACGCCACATTTTTGTCTCTCTTAGCGCTTAAAGCGAGAAAGTTCTCGCAAACCAGTGAAAACTCAAAGTAATTTTGAGCGGCACCATCTTTTTCGTTCACATAAATACTAATAAGTGAAATGATTTTATAGTTAAATACACAATTTTTTTTTAACAAGTTTTAGTAAATATAAGATATTAACAACGGGACCAATATCGACAAGAATAATAACTGGGGATAATTTCAACAATGTCTAATGTATATATAGTCTGTTCGCTGGTTCTATGCACATGAATGGTTTTATTAATGAATTATTTTTATATAATACGTCTCTTTTCACAGAATCTTAAACCATGAAATTCACACTTGTGTCTTAACGATAAAGTACATCAAACAAATCCAGCAATATGACGAAGAACTAAGATTGAATCAAACACTGGCCACAGAAAATTTCTTGTTTTTACAAGGTTGTTTTTTTACAGCTAATTTTCCTATTATTTAAATTTTAAATTAATTTTCGTGCCTTGAAAGTATAATGATTTTCAAAACATTTTGTGAAAAGGTATATTTTTTCAAGGGTATTTTTGGAATATTATTGAAAAATCATTAAATCCTAAAGCGCAGCAACTTGCGCTGGACGTGTAAAATACTTTGAATTGGAAATCAGAAATGGAGAACCTTTGCAATTTTTTCCTGTGTTCAAGAGGTAACATATTGAAATATATATTTGTTTATCAGCATATCATTCAACAATTATTCTTCTTTAAGAGAGAAGCACAGTTTTACTTGTGCCTGTCCTTTCAAGCACAAACAAGAGTAGAACTTATCCTTATAGCTATAGAGAATGTCACACTGAGAGTGCAGTACGGGTAAGATACGGCAATGCTTTTCTTATGGAGAATAAACGCGCAGGGTTGTCGGTTTTCTCCAGCTGTTGATTCTCCAGCTCATTGTCTCACAGGACCGGCTTTGATAAAATGCATCTGCCGGCAGTACGAGTAAAATATTTTATATCATATATACGTATACAGTAGAATAAAAAGGCATTGATGAGTTATTGACAACGAAAACTATGAATTTTGCATATAAAACGTCAACATGAGATATACAATTGAATCATATTCATAAGAGTAACATTTGAACACCTCTTTACAAGAACAACATACAATAAATGTAGTTTTAATGTTTTACATAAAATAGAAAAAACCTACATAATTTCTAGGAAATGGATGCCGCATATTTTGAGTCGTGGTTTAAGGAGACATTAATATCAAATTTACCAAATAATGGTCGCAGGAATGTCATTGTAATGGACAATGCATCGTACCACTCCCGTACAGAGAGATTCCCTAACAATTCCTGGAATAAAGCTGCAATCAAGGAATGGCTAGTGATAAAAGACATTTTTTTCGAGGAGTGTTATTTGAAATCCGAGCTATTAGAAGCAGCGCGTGCTTTTAAAGATCAATACGATAAGTATCATCTTGATGAGTATGCTTCACAACATAATGTTGATATTTTAAGGCTTCCTCCATATCACTGCGAATTGAATCCTATAGAAATGGTGTGGAACCAAGTTAAGCGATATGTAGGTACGAATAATACCACTTTTAAAAACGACGAGGTACGCCAGTTGATCGACGACGGTTTCGCACGCGTCACAGAACAAAATTGGCGCAATTATGTCACTCATGTTGTTGAGAAAACGGAAACTGAGATGTGGACTGCGGACAACCTGCAAGATGACGTAGACCAATTGATAATACATGCGAACACAGGTAAGAGTAGCGAAAGCGAATCCGACATCTCGGATGTAGAGGACGACTTTAGTATAATTAATTGAATATCTGTGAGTAATCTCGATTATTTTACACTGGATAACCAATAAAATGCATTTACCAGTCCAATCAGAGTATGGGCTTTTCGGATATTGGGCTGGGTGCACGGAAATCGAGTTCCCGGAGGTTCCACCCTGTATATTTATAGCTATCAAGAAATGTAATTTAAAATGTATTTGTTAGTTTAATAAAGTATAAATATAATATAATGTTAAATAACTTACACTATAAACCTTATACCTGCTCATCTGGTCAAGTGTGGGCAAGGAAAATCATTATCCCATATGGAATAACACAAGGTTTCGCTGAAAACTACCAGGTTACTATGCCAAGGAACTAGGTAAACTTATGTTGTGTGTAAAAAATGCGAGACTGCATTATGTTTTAACATGGACAAAAACTGCACTTCAGATTTCCACAAAAAAAATTTCATAGGTGTTAAAATTTCGTAGTGATTCAAGTGCGCAACTTATTTTTTTAATAACATCGCCGGGATTAAGAAATGTGCAAAGCTTTTTGGATATTCCCGTTCCTGATAATTTTTCACATATTTACAAAAGAAAAAGTTTTTCTTGGGTATTGGGCTGGGTGCACGGAAATCGAGTTACCGGAGGTTCCACCCGGTATATTTATAGCTATCAAGAAATATAATTTAAAATACATTTGTTTGTTTAATAAAGTATACAGTTTTATAATAAAATTCTCGTTAAAAACTTAAGGTCTTTTTATTCAAATGCATGCCTCTTATTTGGCTACTTGAAGGCAATTATTTTATCAATATATTATTTTATAATAAATAACAGAGCCCGGCGTAGAGATCTGGGTACGGTTCTGTGTACCACTTGGACCTGTTTGTATCTCCAAGCACAAGGCGTGAAATCCGGTAATTGTACATTCCTATATTAGCCGTACTGCACTCTCGGTGTGACATTTTCTATAGACAAACTAGTTTTATATAACAATCCAAAAAGCTATTTATATTAGTTTACTATTCACAACAAAACAATTCCTGGATTCTCATTTCATCTCTGGATAGGTTGAACATTTCATCTAGTGTGCTTCAATCTCGTTGCGGCTGTTTGTTGTCACCTCTGGGTACGTCAATTACTTGAGTAACCGTGACTCCCAGCCATCCCCTACTCCTGAAGACGAGGTCATCAAAAAAGACAAAGACAAAAACGATAAACTAACCATGATTCCTGTTTTTTTAAGAATATTGTAATTATCTGAGGACTGTCTACCAGGAACTTGGTACTCATGTTAATATCAGTACTTTTTGCCTCAATTTTAGTGATCACCAGACCAAGTGAGAACAAAGGCCCTCAATTCTAGTGATCATAGTTAACTTTCAATATCAGAAGATTCAAGATCAAATATTCCTGATAAATATTTTAAATAAACCTAAACCTTCGTCAACAATGTATTAGTGAAAGTAACTTCAGATTATCATGGTTTAAATATAATTTCGCTAAGAACATAGATTTTGGAAACCTGTATGTTTCAGACCGTTTTAAACTCACCTTTGTAAATCTATACCAAGATTTCAATCAATAAATTATACTGTGGCTATCCCGGGTCTCTAACAGAAAAATAGTGAGTAGAATTCGGAACAGCTCAAACGCAATGAACCGGTAGGCGTCATACATGAATGTTTGGCCAAAGGCTGGATGAATGAAGAGTTATTCCTGATTTGGCTTAAGCATTTTAATAAGCACGCATTCACTTCGAAGGACAACCCAGCATGCTGTTGCTTGATAATCACAGTAGTCATTGTTCTTTATCTGCTTATGAATTTTGCCGTGAAAATGGGATCATTGTGTTATCGTTCCCGCCTACACGTGATTTGATTATAGTTCTTCAAGCGCTTGAATTGATGATCCCAACAGCGACATAGGAGAAGAGTGTATATGTTGTGGTGAATATGGTAAATCAGAAATGTGGTACAGATGCAGAGTTTGCCATAGATGGGCGCATAAAGAATTTAGCGGTTACGATAATCACAAAAGTTTTATATGCGATTATTGCAAAAATACTAGCTTGAAATGTTTTTATATTAGTTTTTTTACATAACAATTTCTTTGAATATGTTTTTTTTATATAAAAAAATATATAGATCTCGTAATAATGTATGTATATGTAATGTATGGCGGTATTATACCACCACTTGGCGCAATTACTCGCATGCTCTGATAATTCCGCCCGAGTGTAAGTTTGTGAAAACAAAAATAAAATAAAAGAACACTTTTAGGATTAAATAATTAGAAGTCGATAACATAACCGTATTTTGACAGTTGACATTTTATTAAGACCTACAGTTTTTGTTAAAGTTAATAAATTGCTTAACTGGGCGGCAATATCCGCACTTCCCCTAAACATTTTGATTTAATTCGTATAAATTGAATGATGAAGTACATGCAAAGAACCAACGGACTGAGTATATCGATATTTTATATATTGTATGATATTCATGCAACAAATCTTTGAAGCAAGCAGCGCGGTCTTTACAGAACCTTAAGTAAGTAAAATCTATACAATGAAGAGTACTCAGGCACCAGTAACACAGGTACCAGCTACTACAAAAATATATGATAATAGTTTAAAAAGAAATATATCCATATAACCAACAAAAAACTTTCGTGATTCGAATATCATCGACTTAAATAAACACGAAACTCTTAAGGCTTTAAAATGACTATTATTTCGAGTTGTTTCGCAAAGATTGATTCTGCTTGTTAATCTCACTAGTAACGTACTCCCAAGAGTTCACGGTGGCTTGGTAATAATTGATTTGTTTATTAACGAAGTCTAGTAATATCTTCTTCAAGCACTGTTGCTTTTCCGAATGCCATCGCTGAAGATCGCTTCGCAAGGATTCGTTGGCGCATTCGAGATTATCCTGATTCGATTCGACTTTCTTAATCAGCTGAGGAATGTATGAGCCTAATTTTTCTAGTTTATCATCACAACTTGACTGCTTCCAGAGAGAGAAACCGGCTGCTGCTTGGGACGGATTTTGGGAAATGGCCACCAGCTGAAATAATAATTAATAATATTACAATATTCATTTCAATGCTCTTTACAATCAATATACGGGGCTAGTTTTACATAAATTTGTAATAATTCTAGAGCAAAAATGTAGTATTTTACTACACTAACGACCGATTTTAGTGGTTGCAATTAAAAAAAAAAAATCTGAAGTTTATTTATAATTTATTTAAAAACGTAATGAATTGTCAGCAAACAACAAGAAGCATATTGAAGATAATACAATTAATATAGAAAAAATACCACACTCTACCATATATTGAAACATTTCATGGAATATTAAAAATATATTCATCAGTTCAAAAGCTAAGTTGACCACTCTGTATCTAATACATCCTATTGTTATCAAGGACTAAGAAAAGTGATAGTCTAAACAGTTTCCTAATTATTTTACAACTCAATTGTTTAGTTGTGTACATAGATAATTTAGGAATTACTTATAATTTATATCATTGTTACTTTAACCTTGCTAATCAGTTGATGTAATCACTTTATTTTTTTTTTCAGTGCCAATGTTACACTTACGCAAATATTAAAAGTAATCAAGCAAGTCAAGGTAAAGGAAAACAACAGAAGTGTAATGATACTTCATTATTACAACCCCTTTTTAAGGATTAATTAAGCTTTCAATATATAATTATATATTGCTATGTTCCTATTTGAAATCAAAAATAAAATAAAAATTGCATCTTCATAGACCACGATCTTGTAAATTTTCAATGCCCTGTATATGACAAAATTTGTAAAAATAATTATAGCTAGTTCTAATAAAGTGTTTTCGCCGAAATATGAATGTTTGGTAAGGCGTCACAACAATAAGAGATTATTCAGATAGTCATTTATAGGGTGGAAAATCCAGTAACCCGTATATATTTCAAAGAGCGATAATTGTATAAAGTATACAGCTTTTAAAATATTCTTTTGTATTAGTTTCTTAAAAATAGATAACACAATTTTTGAAAAGTGTAGAATTAAGTTGTGGTTGTATTGGTATAAGGAATTTTATTTATTCTTGGAACTCCAGAAAAAAACAAAGAAATACGAAAGTTTGAGAATTTCTTTAGAATTACAAGAGAGGTTGAATTTGGTAAATTATATGGTATGGTTGAAAGTTTTTTTTTTGATGCGATGAGAAATAATGATGGAAGGGGAGAACGAGCCGATGTCTGGAATGAATGAGTAGATTTTGGCAGTGGTGTTTGTTCAATTGAAAGGAGAAGTCCAGTTTTGAAGACCGTGTGTTGGAAATGTACCGCAGGTTGAGTTATAAGTTACAAGTGTTATTAGCAGAATAGTGAAACGGGTGACAGACCAAGTAGAGAGGTTCTTTTGAAAACTCCTTGGAGTCGGATGTGTCCAGTTGTGTAAGTATCGAGGAAACATTTGTTTGAATTTGTGGCATCAAGTCGATAAAAGAGATCCTTGGGTAATAAAAAGTAGAACTGATTCAGAAAAAGAAAAGGTGGAGAATTGCATCAGGAGAAGATAGGAAAGAGCACTGTGGGAAGCAGTGAACAAGAAGGAAAGCAGAATTTGCAGAGTAGCAGAAACACATTGTTGGGGAATATGGATGAGTTCTTTTGGTTACAACACAATCCAGGAAGGAAAAATTTTATGTGTGCAGACATTGTTTTTCGTATTAAATACCATATTGCATATTAAATTCCATAAACTTTTATTATTATAAAATTATCCAAATTCAATCAGATTTGTTTGTTATAAATTGTTAAAGTTGGTTTTGTTACAAAGAAGGCAATAAGAAATAAGATTCTCTATTCGTGTTTTTAGTATGATATAAATATATTAGTGTTACGATAATTATGGCGTTTAAAACTGTAAATATATTATGACTAATTCTGTTTTTGTTCTAGTCATTTCGACGCTTGTTTACCAGAAACCTCTAGACCCCAATTTTGATGAGTCATCCACAACTAGAGGTTTTTCAAGCAGTTGAAAAACTAGTTTCAGCCGTCGACCGCCCTCTAGTACCTTCACCGAAATACCAGTCTATTCGATGGGGTCCCGTTCTAATGAAGAAGGTCATCAATCTTTCTAGATAACGACAGTTTGTGTATATAAATGAAACATTTTATTTGGAAGGGCAGTTAATATCTGAAGATCGCGCGCCGCGTTTTTTAAATTGTAACGCACGTATTATAAAAAATTAATTTTAAAATAAATTAGTACAAATAAAGACTTTGATCAATTTGTAAGTGTTATAAATAGAAGCTTTAATAAATAAATTAGAAATAATAAAAACGTTATACTAGGATTAAGAATTGCAATATTTAATATTTTAATTCCTTTTGATAAAATAAATGGTATTGATAATTTCTATTGAATTTATGTGTGTATTTTTTTTTCTGTGTCTATACCGATAAGGAAACACCTCAGAAATACTAGAAGCCACGAATGAAGGTGATTTATATAAAAATTGAGCCCTGACATTTGTTTTTTGTTTATGTTTTGATTTGCTTAATTAATAAAATTTTTAGAATTTTTACAAAAAATTTAAAAATAAAAATCAATTTTTTTGATTAATTAATTAAAGTAGTTTTTTTTTCAGTCCTCCCTCCTTTTCAGTACCACTAACCCTTAATTTGAAATAGGAAATAGACCATGTATGAGACATCATTAGATAATTATTTCACAGGAGAATTCCAAAATGGGAAAAAACAAAAGAATGTAATAAATTTAAATTGGTTTACAATGAAAATCAATAGAGATTCTGCAGTCATTTTAATCAATGAAAACAATATCTTTACATACTACTATATATTATATAGAATGTAGTAGGATTCATTTCTTGATGTTAATAGAAATTATTAAAATAATAAACCATTGGAAAAACTGGAAATATTAATAAAAATAATAAATGATGACTGCAATACATGAAAGAAATGAAAAAAAAAAAAAATATCCCTAGCTAAGGATTGATAAAGAGAAACAGAAAACATAATTCTTGTTGTCAAAAAATTCATTTTGTTTTGAAACAAAAATTGGCTCCTATTAAATATGTTCATGAATAAAATTACAGCTGTAATATATCAAAAGTAATCTTAAATCACATACATCTAAAAATTATCTTTTAAACAACTTTATTTTGCTTTTTCCTTAAAACTAAAACATATGGTAAAACTGTTGTGTTAACTTACTTTATCCTTCTCACTATGTCTTTTATTTAAATCCTCAACAGAAACCTCATAGGCATACTGGTAGGATTCCCTTTTCCTCAAAGTCTCTTGAGCTATATCAATGTATGACAAAAAGTCCTTAATAGGATTACCTACAGTATTACTATAACTTTGTACTAGAGCATTTTGTGCTGCAGAACTCCTCTCCATTGCACTACCAATATTTTGTAACATTTCTGACAGTTCAGGTTCTGAGGTAGCCCAAGTGGTGAATATAGGGTGGTAGCTATTCAGTTCTGAAACATACTCACACCTTTCTTTATTAATACGACTAGATATCTTTTCTATTGAAGAAAGTTTTTCTGATAGAGTTGTTAAGTATGCTTTGGTTTTATCAAATTCCATATGTTTATTCTTTAAGACACTATGGGATGAGTTACCATGGTTGAATGTCCTTATTTTCTGTTGGACGGGATGCCTTTGTCTTCTGTGTAATGTGAAGTCCTGAAAAATAATTATTATACAATTTTGACATTGTGTCTCTATAATTTCTTATTAAACAAGTAAATTAAATGTTACAATGTAATTAAAGTTTGTAAATAACTTTAATTAGCATCTTAAAAAGATTGCACAGTAAATATTGCCTTAATAAAATTCAGAAATGAACAATTTTAAACATTAATATTACTGCACACAGAAAGATACCTTCCTCTATTTTTAGTTTGATGGAAGAGTGTAGTTCGTATGTTAGTAATAGATAGAAAATAGCTTGTTTTTGCCTATATTTAGTTTTTTTTTTGTGTTAATTTACAGATCTGCTCTTTTTGTTGAGGTTGTTTATCAGTAGAAAGAATATGTAACACCATTCATCTTCTTGGTATTATTACTAATAACTGTTGATATTTGAAAATGTTCTTTGCTCTTCTTAAAATCAATCTTTTGACAATACTGGTATTAGACTGGATTTTGTATAATTTTAGCCTCACGCAAATTTAAAATCAATCAATATTAGAGTGCCTGTTTATATTGAAATTCATTTTCACACTTTGCTCGACATAAATGTATTTAATCTTAATAATAAAACAATTTGCAGATGCTCTGAGTGTTCATTTACTTAGAAATGGAACTGGAGCATTCAGGTAAATTCTTAAATATAACAGATCTTGTTAATAGTGTTATATGTAATACTTACTGCAGATTTTGCCGTTAAAAATACTTTAAAGTGTTCATTGCAGCTTAAAATGGGATGCTTTGTAACTCTCGTTATAAAAACATTTAAAGCTTTCATTCTTAAAAGTATAAAGTCTTTGGAATATCTATCTAACTGACCTATTAACGAGTGCTTACCAGGCAATGGCTGAAAAGTAAACTCACATTAATATATCGAATATGAGTGAAAAATAAAGAATACTTACTGGTACAATGCAAAATGGATGGCATTCTACTAGTTTTTGACGCAGCCACAAAAAATCATTGTATCTTCTATGTGCTACATATTCATTATCAGAAAATTCTATTCTAGCTACCTTCGTTGTTATTCTAAATGTTATATATGTTTCTAACGTTTCTAAATGCTTCTGAGGATTGTCAATTTTTACACATAAATCCGAATTCTCGTCCATATTAAGTTCGGCCAAATTTTCAATATCATGTATTGTTGAAAAGCTTTCTATGCTTGGAGATTGTACCTAGAACATTGACATTGAATAAAAAACGAAAGAAATATATTAGTCATATCTTACGAGCGAATTATCAAAGGTGGAATCTCCACTACAAACACTACTGGGATCGACGTCTTTATCTTTTGCCGCTCCCGTGGATATTTCTTTATTTTCTACTACTACATCCAACACCGCTGAAGCACTACTGGCCATACTTATTAATATTAACGATTATTTTGATTATATATTATTAATATTTTTTATTTAAATAATTAGAAGGTTAGATTAAGAAATATCAAATATCACCAAACGTCAAAATATACACAGTAGCTGTTTGCTTACGTTTACATAGGACGTTTTCTGACACCTCGACACCTGAAAACTAAACAGTCAGACTTTATCAGGACCGTAATATAAAACCAGACATAATAATTGGCCATTTTTACCGCACTAAATAAAAAATATTAAAATGGAATAACTATCTTTCTTGTATTTAATAATAATAAACATTAGGTCAGTTTAATCGATGAAATTTCTGAAAGGTTAATTGGTTCGATCTCTTTTTCATAATTAGGAGCATCTCAACTAGCTACAATCACTATTTCCTTTTCTGGAGGTTTCTGTTGTCTTTTCTATATGGCTTAGATTAATGAAATCATTTCATTAATCCAAAGTTCTGTGTACTAATATAGTTATTTAAGGTTTTTCATTTATTTTAAGTTCTATCCAAGTCAACTATTTATTTTCAACATAAGAAGGTTCAGCGTATTTATAGGTACAACTCAGCATTTGTGAATAAGAGTTTTTATTTCCTGAACTATGTACAAACAAATAATCTATTTACAATGTAAACAAATCTAAGGGTTTACTATTATCAAAAGGTCAACAAGGATTATATTATACAGCGTTGTAGGTAGGTGATGATGGGCCTAACTACAGATTTATATAGGCGTGTTTTCGATTCTAAGTTCAATTGTTTATTTCTGCATATTTTCTCGTTAAGGTATCCTGCTGTTTTACTTGATTTTGCCATTTATTCCCTGACTTCTTCCTCAATATTGTTCTCACTTGATTCATACCATTTTATTTTCGATCTCTATTTGTACCTTATTGTTTTATTGATATTACTAGACTTTTTGCGGCTATATTTTCATATTCAATCCCTTGTCTCTTAGAACCTCCCTTAGATCTCCGAAGACAATTTTTATCTGAAAAGTTTATTCTGAGATCCTATATAAAAGATCCCAGTGTAAGTAATAAAATTTTTGTATTAAACTGCTTCGATTTAATAATAAAATATTAGACTAAAAAATCCTCCCCATCGTATCTTAATACTTGTAATATTAGCAAAATTATTAAAAAACCACCTCAATCGGATTTCTTTCAGGTCTTGAAATATCGATAATTCAAATTCCCTATACAAATATATGTATACCAATGCTCCAAAACAAAATTATGGTGTCAACGAACTATACCTGGACTACTAATTCTCCCACTATTGACATATCCCTTACGGTCTATACACAGTTACAAATCCTATAATGAGTAACAACAAGCTATAATCGGTTCACAATTTGTCGATAGCTCACTACAAGTTTAATCCTAATTAGAGAACTGAAATACAGAGAGGATAGGTACTACGATATAATACTAAAAACCAACCTGAAACTGACGGTTTAAGATGTTTTTGACTAACCCAGCTTGTATCTAAAGGAATACAATACAGCGGTCAACCTTATAATCCGATTACGAAGGTATTTTGGTTACAGATGACCGACCAGCGTCGTAGAGTATATGATTGAAACATTTATTTGAACTAAATAAATATATTTTTTAAATTGTATTTTTATTTTAATAAAACTTCTTTATTTTATTCAAAAATAAAAAGTTTATGCCATTTGTAAAAGATATATTTATTTAATTAAGGGGAAAGGCGCCAAATGTCGCCTGGCAAAATTTTCAATGTGTTTTAAATGTATCCATTATTTTCGAATCCGGAGAAAACTAATATTTTTGAAAAATTTAATGAAACGCAGAATGAAAGATTACATTATTACTGAGGGCAGAAAGTCCCTGAAAACTTCTACAATGTTTAAAACAGGGGTGAAAATAAAAGAGAAAATATAGTATAACTTTTAATTGAAAATATTGCATACAAAAGAAACTTTTTATTTATTCTAATAAATATTTCATTCTGCCTTTAAATTTTTCAAAAATGCTTTTTAGTTTTCTCAGGATTTGAAAAAAAATGGATACATTTAAAACACATTGAACATTTTGACAGGCGACATTTTGCACCTTTCCCCTTTAATACCCTACGATTACAACTACTATTACTTACCTTATATAATTACGATTAGAAAACTATTCAAATTCAAAATAATTTAGGATCAACTTCGTAATCCGAGTCGTCTTGAGGGTTAATAATTAGCGGTTGTGTCTCTACGGTCGCATCAATTATGTTATCAAGATCCCACATTGTTTGTTCTTCTTCTATTACATGTCTTACTGCATCTTTCCAATTTTGTTCTGTAATATGTTGTAAAGACTCGTATAACAATTCACGTACAGCATGTATTTTATATGACGTATTTTTTCTAGTCACATAACTTTTCATTTGTGCCCAAATGAGTTCAATTGGATTTATTTCGCAGTGGTACGGTGGAAGTCTAAGGACTGTGATGTTTCGCCTTTCCGCCATTTTGTCAACTACGTATTTCTTGAACTTAGATTTGTGTTGCCGGACAATTTTTAAAAGTTCTGCTTTTATCATTCCATCTTCGTAAGGCAGATACTTATTCCGCAGCCAGTCAAGAATATTCTGTTTCTTCCACGCAGTCGTTGGAAGTCTTTTTACTAGTCGTGAATGATAAGGTGCATTATCTAATACTATAATTGAATTTGGTGGTATGTGTTCAATCATCTGCTCAAAATACTCTTCGAAAACATCAGCTGTCATCTCCTCGTGATAGTCTTTTGTGCTTTTGGACTGAAATTCCAACAAACCATGCTTAACAAATCCTTTTTCACTGCCAATGTGAGAAATTATTAATCTACCGCCTTTACCAGAAGGTGGGGAGATACCAGTAGACCAACCTCCCATAAAGGCTTGCCTGCAGCTTAATATATTCTTATCTGACCAATTTTTTTTAGAGTATGACCTAAGTTTATCCACGTATCTCTTCCAGGTCAATCAAAAGTGATTTTCGGTCTGATTTCTCCCACCGTAAATTTAATTCTTTTAAAACTTGCCACAAATTCATCAATTTTAATAGGCTTTTTCCCTCTCTTTAAGCGTTCGTTTGTGTTAGCTATACCGTGTTTTTTCTTTCTGATAGGAACCTATATATATATATATATATATATATATATATATATATATATATATATATATATATATATATATATATATATAGTTGACTCCCCTACGCCAGTCACGTTGGCACAACTTTCGACTATGTTGCGAACAGTGTCTGTGGGATTCTGAGAAACCAGAGCATCGTGAACATTCAGGACAATAGTCTTCTCTCTTGGTGAATAGACAGACTTACTGACTGTACGCAACAGTACCGGTGTAAAACTTGATGATGAAGCCATCACAAACAATCCAACAAAACGAGCACGAGTGAAAGGTAAGGATATGTTCGTAGGTATATGGAATAAAAAAGCACTCACGCACTGCATATAATTCGCAAAAGAAATATTCGGGACGCTAATTACTGCCGTAGACGCGGAAACACCGACAAGCCATAAATACATGCGATCAAAAACGTACTAAACAAAAAATTGTTTTAGTTCGTAATAACTTCACCCTTTCAAGTTAAGCTTCGAATATAAACTGAACAGACGAGACACGTGGCCAAAGCCGGCATCTTTATACCCATTATATTATTAAAAATCTGGGGAATTCCATCCTAATTATCTTGCAACGAATAGTACCTTCGGATATGAATTCCAGGTTTTCTAGTAAAGTGATTAAACGCGAAGATTATTATTGAAATATCCAAAGAGATAAGGTATTCTCATTTACAAAATTGTAAATGGTTAAATTCTTATTTTTATTAATATAATATAATAACCAATATTAGCCGTGTTTTAATTGATTTTTGCTAAATATATTCGTGTTAAAACATTATTAATATTAATTTTAATGAATAAACACCTCAGGAATGCCTATGATGATACAAATTTTACGACCGTTTTATAACTTTGAGACACATTTCGTGCTATCAACAATTTGTGAACGGATTATATATCAAGAACGGATTTCAGAATACACTGGCTATACCTGAACTGGACATGCAGCGGCAGTTATACTAGGAAATACTGAATATGCAATTCGTATCTCTTAATTCTGCAGCATTTTTACGGGAGAAGCAAACGCCATTTTAAAAGCATTAGACATCTGTAAGAATCATGCAAGCTCAAACTTTCTTCTCATTACTGACTCTTTATCGCAGAACATGAAAAAATGGATAAATTGGCAAAGAAAGCTGTTACTGATGAGCAAACTGAACTAATAACAATTCCTTTCGGTGATATCCCGCTCAATATTAAACAGCATTGTATAAAAAATTGGCAACAAATGTAGAATTCTACTACAGCTTAACTTAAAAATGTTAAAACTAGGATTGGCACTAAACTGTAATTTCCAAAAAATAAAAGGCAACAGATGATTATAAACCGATAAAGAATTGTTTATGTTAACTCACCAGCCTTTCATAGCTGGTGAATTAAAGTGGTAGTAAAAGAGCTACCACCTGTATATTCCTACTATCTGTTCACACCTAACTGTCTATTCAACATATATTGATTGAATGCCCTCTTCATTCTTACGAATGAGCCATCTACAACATACCAGAAGAATCAAATAAACTTAGATATTTTAAACTGTAATGTATCAAATTCCTTAAAGAAGGACATACTTTTATTAAATAAAATTTAATAATTATACACATTATTTTGTAATTTATTATTTGTAATTAGTATATTTTGTTACTGTAAAACCCGCTAATAACCTTTAATGGTTAATGCGGCAATTATAAATAATAATAAAAAAAAATTATGGTGTGGGTTTTACTTTAAAATTAGGTTAATTTGACGTTTCTATTTCCACTTCAAGGATTGGTCTCAAAATACAAATCATTAATAAATTAAACACATTTTGTTGCTTGGTAAAAAAATCTTCTAATTTATTTTATCTGACTCACTCATAGTGACAACTCACCATATATTATACATTTTAAAGTAGATGACTTTAAAATAATATTGCCAATATTTTTAAGTTGCGTTCCTGGAACGACTTTATCGTAAGATAGTTTATTCGATTACATGAAATCAACTTTACTTAAGAATATCCTTCAGAAAAATCATAGCATGTGATTTGTCTTTAAAATATTAACTTCAAACTCTAATTTTTTTATGTATGTTATTTTAAAACATGATGAAGGCATGAACAATATGGGAATATGTGCTTGGCGGATGAAGGCGATGGATAAGGACGACTGGAAAGAAATTCTTGAGGAGGATAGGACAACGAAGGGTTGCAAAGCTAGAATGATGATGATATTTTAAAATATAAATGATGTATCCTCGATATTTTATTGATTTACTTATAGTGGTATTTTCTTTCTATTGATTTCCTCTTTTAATATGGTTAATCAGATCCTACTGCGTTCTGCTGAGGAATTTGTGACACAATTGGGTTCATTTAACGTAATTAGAGTAGTTTCTTTGATTTTTTTCTTTTATCAATAAATAGAAAAACTAAAGAAGCGGTTCTAATTATGTTAAATGAACCCAAAAGCGGCTTTCCTTCTGTGACTGCGTTTGACATGATCTGCACATGACAACTTACTTCAATTTTAATTCTTTGTCAGAGAGGCCGCCTAGGTTTGCTGCCGCCTTCGGGACATACTAATGTACAGCTGTTCCATCGAGTAAAAAGACAAAAGAGGGAATCTAATCCTTATGAAAAGTAGACCAAAAAAGTGGCCTCTAATTTAAATTTTCCGACACTTATTAACAGTAACTATATAATATTTTTCAGAATGTGTCTTGGACGAGAAAGTTTTAATTAATTATTAACGGTAATAGTCTAAAATGCGACACAATTGTTAAAAAACTTCAATATAAATAAGATTTCATGTGACATTTGGGAGAAACAATAACATAACCCAACTAAATTTGATGTCAAACAAAGAGTGAGACTCTCTTTCCTTGTTTAATGTGGCCTCTAAAGATCGCACTTCCGTCTAACAATATTTTTGCCCCCACTACCTTTACATTCGCTCTATTGTCCTTTTGCTCGATGAGCTGTTCCCTTGGTTTAACCAGACTCTCAAATGTGATTTTTCTTTCAAATTTTAAATGGGTTTAACCCCAAAAACAAAGGCTTTGGATTTTTATGGTTTTTTTTGTATTGACACTTACTTTTCTATGAGGTATTTACAAACTCCTATAAGACATAAGTTGTTGATCTTTGTAATTAATATAAAAAAATACTCTTAAATTATTGTTCTTTATAGGAAGCTCTGAAGATGGCATGCGACATGATCAAAATACTTCGATGATGCTAATAAAAAAAATTTGCACTATCAAATTTTTGAAAACATACACCTGTTGCCAACTTAACCTATATTTCAGAATCGTGTAGAAGCCATAGAGTCATTTTTACAATTTGATTAAATTTATACTGCCACTTTAGTGATAGGAGAGGTAATGGGATCATCGGTTTGGACAAACAGTATGTGACTAGTATTCGTGATTATACTATTTTAAAGACTTCTAGCACGTCGTAACTATTTTTAAGAACGAGTTATCTATCTCGTATTCGGTAGCTAACGTCTTAAATACGTAATTTCTGATTTCATCAAAATTACTTGAGTCCTTTGTATTTTTTGTGACAAGGAATACTGAAAAAGGAAAAGAAACAACACCGAGACAAACAATTTTATTTTGAATATTGCAACATCCACGTAAAACTGGAATCTTCTGAACTTCTCTCAACAAAAAATAAACATTTTAAAATTCTTACCTAAAAAACGTATGAACACAGTCACAATATAAAAATAGAATATATTGTAAACATAAAATGTCTCTAGATATATTTAACGCAAATTAATATCATAAATTTTGTTTATTTTTAACAATTTCAACCTCTAAAGTATTAGCGAAGATACATTGTCACTAGACAATCAAACTTTAGAAAAACTAAATTGCTTCTTAACACAGGTTTTTTCTTTGTTTCATAACAAATGGCGTTTTAGATAAAGCAGAGTAAATATAACAAGCCTAGATCACATATTGTAGACCTGTTGTACATAATATTGAATTGATATTGATATCACGGTCCTAGTTGGCAAAATTGTACAAAATATTTCATTAGGGACGTTTTATATCATTGAGGACTTTTACAATATGTGTCAACAAGTGTCGATTCACACTATCCCAGAGGACCGACTGTTTTACCTACCCTTCGAAGCACGGTGACGGCTCGTATTATTTTTAAAAATAAAAATGACGTTGTTGGTGCCGAGAATCGGTCTAGAAATTACTGATATTCATACGGTATTTGTGTTGTTGCCAGGTTTTCCTGTATATTTTAAGATTTTTAGAATACCTGCATTTCGTGTGTTGACTAGGTTAAGTATTTTTTATGTCTTTTAATTTACAAATTTCATTCTGCATAGCTTTTAGAGCATAACAGTACCTCCAAATGATGGAGCTCCTCTATATACTGTTGAAGTGAGAGAATATTTAACCAGAACGTGTTGACTATGAAGTGGTTTTATCAACGAGTCTCCAAGATTACCTGATATGAATTCGTTGGATTATTTTCTGTGGGGCCACTTAAACACAGTGTACAAAATAAATCCTGACAATATTCAAGAATTAAAAGATCGCATAACATCAGGAGAATACAGGAGACATACGAGTTACAAAATGTAAGTAGTTTCAAAGGTTGGATGACTTGCTGTATGGTAATAAAAAGGCATTTTATTATCTGTCATATTTAGATATATGCAGCGTTAAATGACAAATATTTATGAAATATACAAGGCGACTCATTAGAAGGAACAAATTCGCTGTATTATTGAAAAAACGGAGGATCTGACAACAAAATAAACACCATATGAAGCCATACCCATATTATACAACTCATATAAAAACAAATTTATTAATTCTCATCGTAGTGGCTTCTAAAATAATTTGAGTATTCCACACATTTGCCCCACACTGTATAAAATACTTATTTTATTACAGTCATGTCAGCTTTCACTTTCAATATGAAGTGTCACTTATTTGCGATATGATTTGTTATTCTGAGCATGTACATTTTCTGTTCGTTTAACACAGATAATAGAATGGATAGCGTTGAATTTCATGTGTAAGTACTTTGTTATTTTTAAAAATAAATTTCTTATGGATTTTTAACTATATTCACACCTATACGTTTGTAGGTTATGTTATGATTATGTTGTAACATAATATATAAAAAGACACTAGTCATAAGCGTAGTGAGGGGTCCTCGGCACACAACAGTACCAGCTAGACTTTAAAAGTGGGTTTGAAAGAAATCCACGAACGTTTCTTTCCTATTAACTTACTTACTTTTTTCTTTAAAAAATAAAATTCATTTGTCGAAACTATCCGGCTTGCATTCATCAATGCAATCCGGATAGTTATAGAAGTGAGAAGACTTTTCATTCAAAAATTCCTTCCTGTAGTTATTGATTAAGGATCTAATGATGGTTTGTAGATCTTACTGTACTATTTTTATTGGGAATTAACTACAATTTTACTTTCAAATATTTTTATTTTGACGTTTCGATTTTCACTTCGAGTGGAAATTTACGAAATGAGAGAACGACTTATACATGTATATCTATCTTGCTTTTTGAGTAACTAAACTAGACTTTAAAATTAATATTAATTAACGCACCATTGTTTTGTTGACAGTATTTTAGTAGTAAGCAGTTTGCGCTCTGCGCACGCTTTTTAGTAACAGCGCATGCCTGACTCAGTTTGAGACAAAATCTACTCGCTCGATCCTCAGTACGGCCCTGTCTCATTTGACTTTCACGTTCCTATATTTTTATAGTTAAACATTTGTTGTGCGAATATAAATTAACTATTTGCTTAGAAAAATGCCATTTGTCATCGAAACATTACTGAGTACGGTCCTCACTTTAGAGCTACAGTTAAAAATACGTATTTATGAGTAGTAGATACGGAAACGCGGCTAGGTCTAAAATAAATAGCTTCTTTAAATAATAAATTATAAGTTACTGGAATGTTTTAAAATAGTAAAATATTAGATAGATATCTAGGAATTATGTTAGTTAAGAAAACATGTTTTGCTGAGTAGCGTCGTTTTCGAAATCGCTCCAAGCATTGTTCAGTTCCATAAATATGAGCTTCGCCAAGTTTTCATTATCCGTGCCGGTTTGCTACAACAAATAAGTATGGTATGATAGATCAACAATATAACAGAAAACAAAAAAATCAATTGTATATATTAAGATTAATTATAATTATATTTAGGTTCATTTATAATTAAGTATCCTGTAGTAACGCAATCCTAAAAGTACTTGGAGTATTTTAAGAAAAACTTTTTATATTAATCCGTTATGATGGATGAAATAAATATTGATCAAGACACACCGAAAACCAAATACTAGTCTAAGCAGTAGATTTAAACCAGTTATTCACTTCCAATTAAGGTCAGAACGCCTTTTCGGACTGTTCAAATATATTGAAAAAGGAAAAGCCAGGACTAAAAAATGCTAACCTTGATCTGTAATAAAATTGGAAGCAAGCATGCGTGAAAACAGACCCACTTAGCACAATCCACTTACTCACAAAAGTGTTTGGTAGCGGGAAAATTGAGATATATGTGCACTATGAAGTGCTGAATTTTATTAAAAAATGTGAAAAATTACAAATTCAATAACAGTGAGGGATCCACACTATGAAGTACTGAAACATCCACTCTACTCACTAGATTTGACTACCTCGGACACATATTTATTCTCTATCAGAAAAATCTCCTCACTGAGCAGCACTTTTCGACCAATCAAGAAGCCATTACGAATGTGATAAGTACCTATTCTGCCACACTTCCATGGGAATACTAACTATGTCACACTTTCAGGAGAATACTACAGATAAAAAATAACGGCAATTTGATTTTTCAAAATTGAGTTCCAAGATGTTTTTAGACCACCCTCGTAACTAAATTAGAAAATAATTTCTTTTTCATTGATAACACTGCACTACACTGTTAAATGAATTGAACACTTCTGAAAAACTACAAATAGTAAACAACCAAATCAATAATTGAATAAAAGTGATAGCTAAGACTGAGTTATCATCAAATAAATTTAAATAACATAATGGGAAAAGAGAATAGAAGAAAAAGAAAGAGAAATAAATATATCAAGCAAGGACAAGGAAAAGAAAATATAAAAAAGAAAGGAATAACACCAGCTTTTAGAGCAATCAACAACTTAGGCAAATATATTAAAAATAATAAGAGCCAAAATAAAAAGAACTTACACAACGATGTATACAACCTTAAATGTGGCGACTACCCAAAAACTTACATCGGTCAAACTGGTAGAAACTGGGCTTTTTATAATAGAAAAACAGATTCTAGATACGCACTTCACCTTCCATTTCAAATTCTTCACATTTTATTATTATCACGTTTTATTATTATATAAAATGAATTTCCATCAAGTAACGGTCGAATACATCACAAAGAAAATTGTTACATTAACATAAAAATTTTAAAAATACATAAAATTATAATTAAAAGATGGAAAGAACAGGGTAAAAATGATCCATAAACCAAAGCGATTAAAATTGAATTAAAATGATGATGACGACAAAATGATAACAGATGCAGTATGATTTTTCAAAATTGGATTACAAGATCTTGTTAGACCACCCTCGTAACTAAATCAGAAAAAAATAGGGAAAAACAATTTCCTTGTCATGGATAATACTGCACTACACTGTTCGATGAAGGGCACACTGCTAAAAAACTACAAAATAGTTGGCAACCAAATCAATAATTTAATAAAAATGGTAGATAAGACTGAGTTAGCACCAAAGAGTCAAATCACGTAATAGGAAAAGAGAATAGAAGTAAAAAGAATGGGAAGTAAATAAAGCAGAAAATGAAAACAGACGGAAAAATAAAATAATTTTACTAGAGTATGTGCACAATTACAAACCGAAGAGAAGGAAACTACTATCAACATCTGGATCAACATTTGCATTCAAACTTTGCAGAATAGACGAATGTAAAAAGAAGAAGAAAAAGTGTACACCCAAAAATATCACGTTTATATCGTAATAAAATAAAATAAACTAGAGTTCTATAATGCTTACCTTATCTGGATGAACTGCTAAACACGCCTTTCTATAAGCCTTCTTAACATCAGCGGGAGAAACCAGTGTGTGCATTTCACATTTGTTCCATTTCGCTCCTTCCCAAAGAATTGTGTGCATCGAACATAGAAGGGCTCTTATATTATTTTTCTTTCCTTCTTGCTATAAAAAAACTCATGTTCGTACTTCAATAAATTTATGTATACATTATCAATAGTATAAACTGATTAATAACCAAAAAAATAAATATGACATTTTAATTGTCTATTTGTCTAATTTATAAAATTCTTGTTAGAGTTTTCAAAAACCGTATACAGGGTATAAAAAGACTTTTTATACGAACAACTAGAACAAACAACCCGACAAGTAAACCAAGGTGATATACTAATAGTGATAGCGATATGAACGCTAAAGTTGGAGAAGACAATGTTAACTTAGAAACCGTATTGGGCAAACATGGCCTGGGAGTGATGAATGAAAACGGAGAGCATTTTACAAATTTTTGTTCCAGTCATAGCTTAGTTAATGGTGAAACCAACTTCCCATATAAAAATATCCACAAGGTTACATGGACTACATCAGGTTATATAAGAGAAAATCAAATAGACCACATCGCCATATCAAAAAAATGGAGATCATCTCTTTTTAATGTACGTAATAAAAGAGGAGCAGACATCGCAAGTGACCATCATCTCGTAATCGGTACCATTAAAATCAAGATGACAAAAAACAAAATCACGCGAAACACCAACAGACCAACATACAGACAAATTAAAGGAACTCCAACTCAAAACAAGAAAACGTGAAGTAAATAGCTGGAAAGATTTGGCAGATGTTTTGACAGAAATAGCTGCAGATAAACTGGGTAAAAAGAGAAACATAGAAAAGAATAGAAATGGCAGATGAAACTTGGAATCTTATCGCGGAAAGAAAACAGCAAAAGAAAGATATTTGGCAAGCAAGAACTGTAGAAGAAAGAGCGAACCGACCACAAGAATATAAAACAATAAATAAAGCAGTTAAAGAAATGTAAGAAGAGATAAAAGAAGGGCTGAAGAACTGACACAACAAGCTGAAACAACTGCACAATACAATATATTATTACTAGACGATTAACAAAAAATGGGCCCAACTGTTCAAATATTATAAGATCCAAGACAGGCGAATTACTTACTACAACAAATGACCAAGTAGAGAGATGGAAAGAACATTTTCAGGAGATGCTAGGCACGCCTAGGAAATTGTCGAAAACCCGCAGAATGTAGACTTGCGTATATCTTGGAAAGCCCCTTCCAAAACGGAGATATTGACGGCTATCAAATTTCTGAGAAATAACAAGTATCCGGGAATCGATAACATTGCTGCTGAAATACTTAAAACTGATCCGCATCTAACTGCTGAACTTTTGCTCCCTATAATCCGAGAGGTGTGAGAAACAAACCGCATTCCAGCGGACAGGAAAAGGGGTAACAACCTCACACTGTGCAAACATTGGAAAGGAATAACCTTGCTTACCGCAATAAATAAAATTTTCACGACCATCATACTTAAAAGATTAACAAACAAGATTGAATTTCGAGCTGGTCAAGCATGCTTTAGACCAGAATCCTCCTACATAGACCACATTAATACTGTGAGGGTAATGGAACAATCGGTTGAATGGAACACACACCTACACATGGTTTTTGTTGACTTCGAGTGTACCTTTGACAACTTATCTCATGCTGCTTTATGCAAAATTTTAGAGCTAAGAAACATCCCGCATAAAATAATTTCCATTTTCCATTCCAAGTCACTGTACACGAAATGCAACGTGACACACAATGAAATCAACAGCGACGAATTTGACATACCCGTCAGACAGGGAAGCGTGCTTTCTCAGTTTCTTTTTAACATATCAGTAGACTTTCAATAGACAAGTTAGGATATAGGATTATTATCCCTGTTAGGACAAAGGTTACAAGATGTGGCTGATCAATTGGAAACACTTTCCACTGAAGCCAATAAAGTAGGTTTGAAAATCAATATTAGTAAAACCAAATCCATGAGAGTAACTGCAAGAAACCACACGCTATTTACTATCAACAACATGCGGATTGAAAATGTGGGAAACTTTACGTATCTTATCATAACAGAAAGCGGAGGTACAGAGGACGATATTCGTATGAGGATACGAAAAACTCAACAAGCATTCAGCATGCTCAACCCTGTTTGGAGATCTAGCGAGTATACTACAAAGACAAAGATCCGCATATTCCAGAAACCTGGAAAGTGACAAAAAACTTTACAGATAAACTGCAGGTCTTTATTAATAAATGTCTACGACGAATTGTTCGTATTTTTTGGCCTAATATTATCAGAAACGAAGATCTACTACACCTGACTGAACAAAAAAGTATAGAACATCAAATAAAGTGCAGAAAGGTTGGATTGGTCACATACTCAGAAAAAATAATTCCAGTATTCCAGAAAGTCTTGGAATGAGGTGAAGGCCTTAGCACAAAATAGAACCCGATGGCGCGTTTTCACTGAAGATCTATGCTCCACTTAGTTCAAGAACCTTTTTTCGGACCAAAGGCCAGATAGACTATCCATTTATTTATCTATTTATGACATTTGTAACAAATATCACTGTCCTCCTCCTCAGTCCTAATCCTTAGTTACCATAATTGTAACACCATTTCTTCCTGTGTTCTTTGCTAACGATATGTATACAACATGATCTGCCGTTTGGAAGTGTCCTTGTCCTTTCCAATGAGTCTACGAAAGTCCGCATATTTCTATATCCACTCTTTCGACTTCTCTTTGTAGTATATGCAGTTTATCTGGTTGCAATAATCCTCGAACATTCCAGGTTGCTATTCCCATTGCTTTTCTTTACTGAAAATCTGATTTTCTTCCAAGCGCCAATGTCGCATGTGTTGCCTGGTTGCTAACAAACACATGCCCGGTAGCCCATTTGACACTAGTTGGCCCTGAACCAACTGAGCGCCGATCGCTAATCGGATCGCTAAGCATATCTAACCGATTGGATACATTCATGATGGTGTAGTCACGGGAATATAATCAGGCAGTTTCCCCTTGCCTGTTGATCGCAGTAAATGAAAATCGCAGTAAAGTAAAATATCACTGTGCAGATCTGCAAATTTCAACAATACTGAATCTGTACAGATAAACTTTAAATATTTCTATTTGTTCTGTTAAACTTAAAAATCTATTTTCTCTATTAATTTTATTATGCCGATTATATATATATATATATATATATATATATATATATATATATATATATATATATATATATATATATATATATATATATATATATTATATAGTACAGGTTGTTTACAACTGTCGTTGTCTTCCTGTCCCTAGTTTCCATCGTTTCCTATCTCGGGTGTCGGCTTCATTTAGCTGTCTTCCTTCCATGGCTTCATTCACGTCATCTCGCCAGCTTCTTCTTGAACGCCCTCTTTTCCTTCTTTCGGTTGGGATCCATTTTAATATTTTCTTTGGCCACCTCTCGTCTGCCATTCTGTTTACATGACCGAACCAAGTTAGTTGTTTTTTCTGGACTTCCTCTATAATGTCTTTTTCTTGCTGTCCATCCTTGTCAATCTACAGCTTCTTCTCATAAAATCCATCTCGGTAGCTTGTAATTTTTTCCTGTTTCTTATACTAGTGTCCCATATCTCTGCTCCGTATGTTACCACCGGCTCAACCATCGTCTTATATATTCATTTTTTCGTCGTTCTTGTGATTTTTTTATCCCAGAGAATGGAGTTTAGGCACTTGGTATGCCTTGTTTCTGCCTTTGTTTATTTATTCTTGTATTTGTTTATTCTTGTATTTGTTTATTCTTGTATTTATTTCTTCATGGCTATTTCCGTCTTTTGTAAACACTACTCCTAGGTATTTTGCTCTATTTGTTCTTTTGATTTTGTCACTCTCCAATGTCAGGTCTTCGACTGTATTTTTCCCCACTGAGAGATATTCGCATTTTTGTAAGTTCATTGTCAGTCCACATTCTTCGTACGCTGTTTGTAGTTTCCTAACCATATAGCTGAGATCGTCTATATCTTCTGCTACCACCAGTTGGTCATCAGCGAAGAATAGTGTATAGAGAATATCCTCATCTATTTGTATTCCCATATTTCTGCATTGTCTTTGCCACTTTTGTAGAGATCGATCCAGATATATTTTAAACAGCGTAGGTGATAAACAACATCCCTGTCGTAGCCCTTTCGTAGTGTTGAATTTCTCACTAAGTTTGCCACCTATTTTAATTGATGCTGTGTTGTTTACATACCACTTTTGAATTGCTATTATTAACGAAGGTTTTATTTCCATGTTTTGCATTTCACTCCATAAATTATTTATCGGCACGTTATCATATGCCTTTTCAAGATTTATCAGGGCTATATGTGTTTCTTTGTTGTCACTTTTGTATTTAATAAATTCTGGTGAGATGTTTCCTGGGCCTGGCGCTTTTTTTAAGTTTAAAAGATCTTATCGCTTCTACGATATTTGTCATATTCAATTCAATGAATTCTGATCGTATGTCTCTGTTTACATTTTCGTATTGAAAATTTTGTCGTCCTTCTTGTAGTAACTGTTTAAAGTAGTCTACCAGTCTTTTTCTGTTATGTTACTTAAATCTAATTTATTGTTGGTTGACGTTTTCATAGATTTTAGCGTTCTCCAGGCTTCTGAACTTTTCGATCCTCCAATCATTTGTTCTATGTATTCGCATTTCTTTTCCCAAGATCTATTTTTCCTTTTTGTTACTTCCGTCTTCACCAGTTTATTTACGTTTTTTTATATATTTCTTTAGAGGGGTCGTCTTTTTTATCTAGATATGTTAGGTATGCTTCTTTTTTCTTCTTTATCATTTCATCTATTCCCTCATCCCAGCAATATGGTTTTTGTTTTGCGCGTCTTTGAGTGCCTATTGCCTCTTCTGCTGCTTCTTCAATACTATGTACTATGTGCTTGTATTCTTCTTCTATTGTTCTATTTTCTATTACCAGTTTTCCATCTAACCTTCTTTGGTATAAATACTGCACGCTGTTATCTTCTAGACTTTGTAATTTATAGTGCTCTTTATTTGTTGTTACGTTCTTATTTACATTTGCTGTTTCGTATTTTCCCAATCTCGGTATGGTCATATTTCCGATTACTAGGTAATGATCACTTCCACAGTCAGCTCTTCTCTTTACCCTAACGTCTAAAACTGTTAGTGTTGGTTTTTGTCTCATTATAATATAGTCGATGATGGATTTCTGGTCTCTAGAGCGGTGTTTCCAGGTATATTTGTGTATATCTTTGTGTGCATAGAAGGTGTTTGTGATTCTTAAATTGTATTGTTCGCACAGATCTATCAGTCTTTCGCCATTATTATGCCGATTTTAATAATATTTAAAGGTTGCTCCTCAACTGAATACCATCAAAAAATTTATCAACTCATATATCATACAACTTTAACGTCATATAAATAAATACAGTTCACTGATACGTCAAAATGTTAAACATTAAATAATTATTGCAACGTAGATTGCAAATATAAAAACAGTGTAATAATACTAGTACTTACCCATTCCATAACTTTCATCTTTTCTGGATCCATATAAGTAGCCATCTCTTCTTTCCTCATGGCATTCATAGTTCTCGGAGTATTATCCTTCTTTCCAGTAAAACTGTACCCCTGAGAACCCAACAAATCTCCGAACACGTCGTCGCTTTTCACCTTTCCTTTAGGCTCGTTTTGTTGTTGCTGCTGCTGCTGTTGCTGGTTCTTGTTTAAAGTGTCGAAGTGTGCACGGTTGTAATCTGCTCCACCTAAAGGTGACCGAGCCTGGTGTTTGGGGGTGGCCGTATTCGAGCTCGGAATGTGCTGGGGCGTCGTTGGTGGCACTGTATTAGGGGTTTGAGATCCGCTGGTTGGAGTTGTCGATGGTGGGACCGTGGATCCGAAGTTTAGGCCTCCACCCAAATTACCTACAGTAATAATAACGAAATTGATATATAATAATCGATTTCACACCGTTACACGCCGGTCTCCAATACTCAATCACTACTAGGCTTCTCTATTTTTTACGTCTATTGGAAAATTAACAAATTTGGAGAATTAATTATTGGATCATTTCTCCTATTCGCCAGGTTTGCTTCCCTTATGACATTTTTTTATTTCAAAATCTTGAAAATTTGCCATTGTGACGCAATCTGTGATTGGACAAGCATATTGGACCGAGTGTTTTGAAGTAAAGTTAGATTTTATTGAGGAAAAAATCCATTTTTTAATATATATATTGAAAAAGTTGTATTTTATTATTTTTATTTTTATTTATAATAAATGTAATTTTTAAAATATGTGGTTCTTTGTTTAATTTAATATTCGTTTAATATTTAATTTAATACTCGGCTAGCTCAATTATGTGTTCTAAGCAATCTGTCACTGTGTGACGTCGACTCTGTAGTCTCCTGGTAGAGTTCAAAAAGAAATTAAACCAAAATTTACTTTAGACTTTTGATAAATTAACCCAAATGAAGCACGTTATTTATTAATATTGAACAAATTTAATATAAACAATAAAATTCGTCTGCAACTTCAGTTGCCTTTAAAAATTTACAAAAATAGGAATCGTTTAAATCTTAACGTGGTTTAGTGACGTGACAATAAAAATGTATTACAAAATGTGGAGACTCTCTACAAGTACCTAAAAACTAAATAAATTTTTAACCTGTCTTAAAAATTATAGACACCTAAGAAAGGCCTCTAGTATTACTTGTAAAGAAAGATAACATCAATTTACACCTAATTACATATTAATTACACTGTTTTTTCTTTCCATTCTCTGTATGAGTTAATATACACCAGTAAAACATGCCATCAATCAAGTTTTACTATTTTTACAACAAATTTTAAAAATTTTATTATGTATTATGTCCATAATTGTATATTTTAATGTGTGGTATAAATGTTGAGTGTTCAATGCTTACAAAAATAATCTCAACGACTAGTAAGTTACACTGAAGAATTGTGATATTTTTTAAATATTTACATAATTGTCTTTTACAGTGTCTTGAAAAAGGAATAAAAATATTCCGAAAGCTCGACAAAAAGTCAAAAGAGTGTTTTTTTAACATCCCGGCCAATATTTCTGACTGCAACCCTAATAAACTGTGTTGTTTGTTTATATCGACAGTCAATATTATCCAGTATTTCTTATATATATATATATATATATATATATATATATATATATATATATATATATATATATATATATATATATATATATATGCTAATATTTTTACTATTGAGTCGAGAATTTTTCCCCTTGTCCTTATAACTATAAACTTACCGAAATCTGCAAACGGATCAGTGGGTTTTTGTTCCTTCGCGTGATTCTGAGGCGTCGCGTTTTGAGCTGGAGCAGGTGTCGGAGTTGTAAAGTTGCTCCATCCACCTAAAAGATTATTGCCATCGCCAGCGCCACCTAACGACGCGAACGGATCGAATTCATTGCTGGTGTTGCCGTTCGTGTTGGGTTTATTGATTGGAGCCGAATTAAAACTAGCAAAATCTTCGTTTCCGGAGTCACCTCCCAGCTGGCTTAATAGGTCAAAGTTGGAACTTGGAGAGGGCGAGATTTTAGCCGCTGGAGGCTCTGCGCTTGAGGAAGAATTGAGATTCAGTAGATCGACGGCTTCGATTAATGGTTCTGGTTGGCTCGGCTTTGGAGGTGGAGGGGGCTATAATAAAAAATATATTGAAAATTAAGATTTCAAAACTTGTTTTCAGTAGCAGTTTTCAGTCTAATATCTATTTAACAATCAAAAGACTGATATTTTTTTGTACACACTTATGACAAGTCGAAAGAAAATGTAAAAAAGTATTTTTGAAGTGTGTATATTTTAGGCAATTCCTAGCTGAGCGCTTTCGGCTTTACAAAGCCATCATCAGAGCTATGCTACAATAAAATGTTCTTATAAGTACTAATTGGTAAAGATTATAATTTTAACTTACGTCAATTTTTTAAATACCACTACAAAGGAGAGATCTCATTTCCTTATATTTCAAAATTATGATTTTTGTTGAAATTCTTAAAACATATAAAAAAACATATAAAAAGCCGACACTGGACTTCACAAACACGTTAAAAAAATTGAAAAAATTTTTTGTCATGGTACGGGTGATTTTTTTTCGACTAATATCTATTTTACAGTGACACAGAAAGCAAAATCCTACACAACGGCATAACATCTGACCCAATAGCTATGCTAAACGGAGTAAAGCAGGGCTGTGTTTTATCCCCCATACTATTTAACATTGTACTGGACTCCGTACTAACAAAGGTAAACTCTAATAGAGGAATTTACTGGGGATTAACAAACAGACTGGAAGACCTAGATTACGCTGATGATATATGAATCCTAGCACATACAAAACAGGACATGCAACTCCAAGTAAACAAAGTACAAGAAGAATCAAAGAAGGTTGGTCTAGAAATAAACATCAACAAAAACAAAGAAATGCGATTTGGTACCAGAAACAACCAACCTATTATGATCAACGACCAGAAAATTGAGAGAGTAGCGGAATTTGTATATCTGGGCAGCATAATGGACTGTAATGGGGGTACAGAGCGTGATGTACATGAAAGAATAAATAAGGCTCGCAACGCCTACAACATGCTTAACAACATATGGAAATCCAGGATTTACCCAACTAAAACGAAATTAAAAATCTTCAACACAAATGTAAAAGCTGTATTACTGTATGGCTGCGAAACGTAGAAGATATCAGCACCCATAGTACACCAATTACAAGTTTTCATCAATAGAGCGTTACGAAAAATCCTTCGTATATTTTGGCCATCTCCAATGAAAATTTATGGAACCAAAGCAACCAAGAAAATGTCATAAAGCAAATAAGGCGAAGAAAATGGAGATGGCTGGGCCACACACTCCGTAGACCGCCAAATGACATTGCCAGGACAGCGCTGGATTGGAATCCCCAAGGCTGACGGAAAGTAGGCAGACCTAAGGGAACTTGGAGAAGGACAGTACTGGACGAAGGGAGAAAAATGGGAAAATCCTGGCTTGAAATCAAAGCACTAGCCAGAAATAGAGTTCGCTGGAGACACTTTGTGGAAGCCCTATGTTCCTCTTAGGAATCTTGGGACTATATATATATATATATTTTACACGTAATTCGCGTAGTAGATTACATAACATCACTTTACTTAAGATAAAATGAAATAGTGTAGACCTGCGCAGTACAGCGTTGAACTATTGGTGGTCATAAGGAAATCTGTTTCCCAAATAACTTGACAGTAAGGTTAAGGTAAAACTATCTGAACCATATCGAAGATCCTCGTGTGGAAACGACAAATGGCTTTATGGATGCCAAGCTCAATAAATCATCCAACATCACTGGAGCTGAAAAGCATTTACTGCAATTAAATATAAGGAACGTCTGAACTAAGTCCCGCACAGAAAGCTTGAGAAATGACAAATACCAGCTACACTGCGACTGTACTATACTTCGACTTAACATATCGTTTTTAATTAAAGAAACAAGGCTTATTCATGTGGCGATAACAACAGAGCTTGATTGGAGGCAAATCATTAATCAGGTTTGAAATATACTGTTTTTGCATCTCTGTTATACTTTGACTGTTTTTGCATCTCTGCATGTAAAAGTAGACCCATATTAAATGCCGACTATTAAAACCAATGTAATGGTTATTTTTGCTTGAAATTCTTACAAGCCTCATGCGTTGGACGACAAATGTCAAAATTGAGAGCAATTCGTCCTCAAGTAACGCCATCTATGGCTGAATTATTGTCAAACAATCTACGCTTGTAAATTTACAAAAATCATACTAATGAGTTCGAAAGATACTTACAGCTTGTTCTACATCTGAAGAGGAATCCTCATTATCTTGAAGAATACTGGTAGGTGGAGGAGGTGGTCGAACAGGCCTCTCTGGCGGCCTTTTTGGTGGCATTTCCGGTTTATTCACGGGGGCCGGTGTGCTAACTACAAAATAAGACAAATATTCAATAAAAGACATTTAATATTTAAAAGACAATTATTTGGGGATAAATAATTGCAAGACAATATAAAAGTTCTCCTCTGTCTTATTGAATAAAAGGGGATGACAAGAAAAAGAAGAAGGCACATAAAAAACAATTTGACAAACACGACAGAGGAATGACAGAGGACATTTGACAGGCACCATTTTTAGTCCAATAAAATAGAATAATATAGTTACCATTTTTAGTACATAATAAATCAGATAAATAAGCCTGCAATGTCAGTATGGGAGGAGTTTACAACGCCATTGAGATAAAAAAAATCACAAGCTCGAGTGGTCCATGTTCAGCTTCCCGTGCTTTAAAACACTTTAAAATATCAGGAAAAACTAACAACAATCAAATGACTGGCAAAATTGTTTTTTAAGTAACCTTTAACTTAATACATTTTCTTGTTATACAGGGTATTTTAAAAAAGAGTAACACCGTTTCTCTGTTTGAAACATATGCAGGGTTACGGCAGGGAGACGCGCTGGCGTGCCTTCTCTTTAATATAGCGTTAGAAAAGACTATAAGAGATGCCGAGTTACACAATAGGGGAACAATCTTTAATAAATCAACGCAGATTATGGCGTACGCTGACGATTTGGATTTGATTGCACGTACTACACGAGGACTTAAAGAGATGACTTCCACCTTCTTGACAGCCGCACAAAATATGGGCCTTAAAATAAACGAGGAAAAAACCAAAATGCTAGCATCTATTCCAAATAACAGAGATAGAGCTAGAAACGCCGAACAAAACTTCAGTATAGGCCAATATAATTTTGAGGTAGTAAATAAGTTTACATATTTGGGTTCTCTCCTAACAAACGATAATGACACATCTGAAGAAGTTAAACGGAGAGTACTGCTAGCAAACAAATGTTATTTTGGACTAAGCAAGCAGCTAAAAAACAGAAACTTAAGCCAGAAAACCAAACTAATAATATATCGAACACTCATCCTACCAGTGCTGACATATGGGTCAGAAACATGGACCATCTCCAAAACAGACGCAAATCTTCTGCTCGTCTTCGAAAGGAAGATACTAAGAAGAATAATGGGCGCATTCTGTGAGAATGGTATTTGGAGAAGGCGATATAATTTCGAATTGTACGAGAAATATAAAAAAATAGTAAATGGTAGAGATGTAATATCCTTCATAAAAATAGGCAGGCTTAGATGGGCTGGACATGTGTCAAGAGCAAATGAAAATTACCCACCCAGACGAACTCTATTATCGGTCCCAGTGGGAAATAGGAGTAGAGGCAGACCACGACTGAGATGGAGGGACGGTGTTGACGAGGACGCAAGGAACATCGGCGCGGCAAATTGGCAACGGTTGGCGATGAACAGAAACGACTGGCGAAATAGACTGGGGAAGGTCAAGGCTCAACTAGAGCTGTAGCACCACTGATGATGATGATAACACCGTTTCTAGGACAGGTAAAAAATGAAAAATAATCGTGGTTTGCTTAGTAAAAAAAATTTGTAACGCCAACCATTTTCAACACAAAAGGCGATTTAGTAGAGATTTGGCGGATTGGAAGAGATGTAGCGACAAGCTAATTACGATTAATTAAACTTTTGTATTCAAAAATTAAATAAAACAATCTCATATTAAAATTTACATTTTCGCAATTGGTTATACACTTAAGAAATAGAAATGAAATAAAAATCGAAATGTGTTCCTCAATATATTTATTTAAGTACTACAGATATGCTGGACACTTTAATTATACATTTTGAGTACGATGCATTTATGGGAAATGAAATATAATATAACGACCAGCCCGATAATAAAAGTTTATCGTCTGGCTTTTAAAAACAAAGAACGTGTGTTCTGTGTTGAGTTTTAGTTTTAGTAAGTAATCATTTAGACACAATTGGCATCGATCCGCGATACATACAATCCCTTCGAGAATTATTTACGCTTTACGATAATAAATATTATTAACAGTTTTTTTCTACGTTTTATTCGATTCCATTATATTTTATTTTTGTTTCCGGGGTAAATAAGTTTATCACACACGCATCCGCACAACCACAGAATAGAGCTATAGAAGCTCCGATTCATTGGCCTCCTCGGTCAAGCGATTTTAATCCTTTGGACTACACAGTTTGGTCGTATGTTAAGGAAAACGTATATGCTACAGAGGTAAATTCATGTCAAGAATTGGAAGACAGAATTCGACGTCACTTTAATGACATCATAGCTGATCCACAACCGTTTAGAACATTAATGGATTCTTTAGAAAAAAGGATAGACTTGTGTATTCGTGAAAATGGAGGACATGTTGAACACTTCCTCTAATTGAATTTTATTTTATGTTCTTAGTCTTATTTTAATTTTCTTCTTGTGATTTTTTTTAATGAATAACTTTATCATTACTTTATACCAGCAACGGTTATTTACTTCATAATTTTCAAATCAAAATATTCCGAAAACGGTATGCAGTATCGAGTTTTACAAAGAGTACCTTTTTGGTGTAAAATCGTATGATGTTAAGGTCATTTGGAATTTCGATTAATACATAACTCTACCTTTAAAATAGTTACGTTGAATAATACTTGGTACGAACCTTGTAACCAGCACCCTGCGTGAAAGTAAGATATAAAAACAAATTCAAGGGATGTATCAGCTTCCAAAACATAATTCGTATAAAATTTTATTACAATGTTGCCAGTAGTTTCGACAAAATCTTAAAAAATGCGTAAAATTTTTTTTCTTCAACGCCCTGTACCTTGAAAACCGATGGCGTTACAAAAATTTTTTACTAAGCAAACCCCAATTATTTTTCAGTTTTTTACCTATCCTAGATACAGTGTTACCTTTTTTCGAAACACAGGCATATAACACGGGGAAATAAGGTACGTTCTGGCATACTTTTGTTATTTTCTCTTTTTTCTTTATGAGTTCATTTTAAAATATATCTGGAAAAATTCGTTTCACTACAAACTTTCACAATAAAATTTAAAAATTGTTATCTCAATGAACTTTCTGTTTTGAGTAGTAGGTTGTTTACTCCACGTCATGAGTAAACAAAAAGAACTATTTAAAATCATTAAAAAGTATTAAATCGAATGGGCAGAGAACGAGAATTGCTGCCAATAATAAAAAGAAGAAAAATTTGGGACATATATTTCGAAATTCCAAGTACCAGTTCTTAAAGCTTATTCGGAAGAAAGAAATACTCATGGCTTAAAAACTTAAGGAATTGGACAAACCTCGAGGCCCATGCCAGAATTGTCGCAAACATTCACTAATTGGATAGGGTAATATGAGAAGAAAAAATAGAAAAACGCAATAGTCGGGTCACATATTAAAAGGTGAAAGATACAAGCTACTTAGATTCATAATAGGGCATCAAAGATCATTAGGACAACGCCAAAATGTTCAGTTAAAAAAGTTTAAAGATCTGGTTAGTCTCATAATTCTCCATAAGCAATATATAGAGCAGACAAGACAGTTGCGAAAATAAATGTAGCGATAAAGTTCCTAAAAAATATTTAAATAACTAATGTAGCGTAAGACGACCAGACCACAGCAAACTGGTATATATCGAGAAGCTACGGGATTATGAGTCACGTTCGCAGCGTCAGCGGCAGAAGTCTCCAGATATAGGTATTTAAATCCGATTTTTTGGTTATTATAGAGCCAATATGTAAAGGCATTTCAAGAACCAATTCTACAAGTAAATAAAAGTTGTAAATAAATAGTAAAATATTACAGTTTTTTCGTGCATCACTAGAGTTACAAAATAAAAATATCCTTGCTAAGAATTCTCCACTACCCTATTTGAATTTAACAGTTACTAGTATAATGTAGAAGAAACCTACCAAAATTATCTACAGTTTCGTCTTTTTCGATTTGTGAAGTGAACATCGTATCGACCACTCGTTTGGTTTGATCAGTCTGCCATGGAGCTGGTTGTGAAGGTTTTCGTTCCGTATCCGTGACGAATACGTTAAGTGACACCGTGAATCTGTCCTGGAAATGATCCTGGCCCTCCGCTAAATCATCTAAATCCGATCTAAAAACCAATAATAATATCTTATAGGACTTTGTGAGACTCGAATGATTGTAGCGACTTCTATACAAAGGAATATGAAGTCAACAGACTTCTTTCTCATCGATTTCGATTTATGAGTGTAGGTTCAAAATTTCGGGCCAATGCTTTTTAAATGCATTAATTTTTTTCTAATCCTAAGAAAACTAACAAATATTTTTGAAAAATTTAAACGCAGAATAAAAGATTACATTATTACTAAGGGCCAAAAGTCCCTTAGAATAAACGAAAAGTTTTTTTGAATGAGATATTTGAAATTAAAAATCACACCCAATTTTCTCTTTTTTTTTTCACCCCTGTAACTTATTAAAATAAACATTATAGAAGTTTTCAGGGACTTTCGACCCTCGGTAATAATGTATTCTTTCATTCTGCGTTCAAATTTTTCAAAAATATTTATTAGTTTTCTCAGGATCCGAAAAAAATGAATGCATTTATAAAGCATTTGTCCGAAATTTTGCACCTATGCCCTTAAGTACACTGCAAAATACTTTATTCCACATTGGAAACCCATGAAATACGTATAAGGAAATGATGAGAGTCGAACTAACGGTTAACTTTAATAAACATTCAAGCTGAATATAGCGGCAAATGTCAACCATTTTGATTATATTATGTTATAAATTCTGCAATTTTTAATTAATATGATTGATTTGTCGTTTTACTTTACGCAGTTTTAATTTGTCAATAAATTGCATGTGAATAAATGTTTGTTTACAATTAATATAGGCTATGAGCACGTGTGCTTGGTTATATAATAATTCCTAGCCACTTCTAGTCTGTCAAAATGTAACTAACTTCGCTTCGTTAAATTCGCGTTTAGAATAAAGTTAACCTGAACCAACTAAAATGGAAATATAATAGTCATATAAATTTGAATGATAGACCTAATTTAGAAATGAAATTCCAATATAATTACAGCGGCATTGTTACACCGTGGAAGTTAATAAGAAATCGTGATACCTATATAGAATGGGCACTATTTATCTTTTAAAAACTTCTTTAGGACAGGATTAGAAAGCTTGAATTAATTTGGTTTTGAAATGGTTTCTGGAAAGTTACTGAGTGTTTAGGGAATTAGAAAATTTTAATTCGTTTAATTTGGAACTTGATTAGACTAAGAAAGACAACAATAAATAAAAAGCAGATATTTGAAATAAACATGAAAATATTCAAAAGAAAAGCAACCAACAAGAAACAAAATAGATAAGAATCTATTTTCTGGGAAAATGATTATCAGTTAGCAACAGATTAACAATAAATCTACAGGTACTAATGGTACTAATTTTTAAGGGTCATCTGTCAAAAGTTGAGGCATTATTTTAGAAATTACAGGCGTTAGTGACGTTACTTTTGCAATTTTAAAAACAACGGAAAAATCAGAATTTTGTAAATTGATGCTTTTTTATGGGGAAAATACTGTTCAAACAAAGACTTGATAAGTGTTATTTGGAACAACGGTTAAGAGGTGGTATGTTATGGTCACCCAAATTCCTGCAGTTGTTCCGGAAACAATAACATCAATACAACGGTTTTGGCCGATCGTTAATTGACGTTGTCCTAGAAGCAGGAGGTTGTAGATAAGAGGATATTTTTATAATATATATACATAGTTCATTAATATTCTAATACGTAATACTCACTTCATATATTTTATACAGGTGTCTTCTTCTGGTATATAACCCGTATGTAGTTGAATTTGAAAAATTTTGATACCGGTTGCTTTGCCCTGCGTCATTACACCACCCAGTATATTTCTGGCATGGTATACTATTACAGATACATCTCCACAAACAGTGGCGTTAATTGGAAGGAAACACTAAAAAACAAACATCTTAAAGTTGTATATTAAAATCGACCATTTAATAACTTGTGTAAATTAAGTAATTGGTTTAATTCAATGACTAGAGTGAAGGCAAACCACCCTTGTATAAAACTTTGTAAATGACATTATTAACGCTCACCTTTCCTTCTGCTATATTAAAAAGCCTCATTCTTTCATAATCTTGTAAAGTAGATAAAATACATCTATTCTCACTATAAACTTCTACGTAAGGCCTGCAACCATCCCTGTAAAACATAATTGGAGAATTATTTGAAGATATCAATTTTAGTCGATATAAATAGTTTTTTCTGCAAGGGTAGGTAGATTACCTACACAAACTCATTAATCTGACAACTCAATTTATAACGTCAATCTGCGAACGAAACAATGAAATCAGATTGTTAAAATTGTCAATGTTTTTAGGATTAATTTTTTTCGGCCAAGGTTTCCAAGGTTCATGGGGTTTTGCACAAACTCTACCCGAAAATGCTATTGTACAAATTAAAAGCCTAATAGTGAAGGAGCTGAAACTCGCCTTGAGATATACGATGTAGGAAAATGTAAAGATACAAATAGGAATTAAACCAGCCTCCAAGTTTGGAAACAAAACATATCTGTTGTGGTTGGAAAACCAAGAAGAGAAGATTAAATGAATACACAGCAATAACTAAAACGGTTTAAAGAAGAAAGATGATTTGAAAGTATCAGAGAAGAAAATGCAGAATGAATTAAATAAAATTACCAAGAAACTCGAAATGAAAGTTACTCTGTATAAAAGACAATACATGGCAGACTATGAAGATGCTTAGGAAACGGAAATGAAAAATCCGAGGTGGAAATCGAAACGTCAAAAATGAATCAATTGTGGTTAATTCCCATGCAACATATAAATTTGTAGTGGCGTTGTAGTCCATATCTGATAGAACTTGTATGTTGAAGCAATAAAAAATTAGGTTTAAGACCAGGTTCCTCAAAAAACGTGTTTTTTAAATAAATTTTATTTATGGTACAAAAGATATTTCAAAATCAAACTTTTTACAGGTGAAAGTACAGACAAGTATCTTCTTCTTAAGGTGCCGTGCATTTCTGCGTAGGCGTCCACCGTACATCGTCTTGTCAGGTGAGATGTTAAATATTCTGGATTAAATAATTCTGTTTTTAGCAGCATTGCGAAGCATTTCATAGCTGTGGATTCCTGTCCATTGTCGAATATTGCGCAGCCATGACATTTTTTTACGTCCGAGACCTCTCCTACCCTCTATCTTCCCTTCGAGTATCAGTTGCTGAAAAGTGTATCGTTCTCCTCGTATAATATGCCCCAAGTATGCAGTCTTCTTACTTTTTACATAATTAAAAAGTTCCCTATCCTGTAAGCCCGCTCTTCTGAGTACTTCCTCATTTCTGACCCTGTCCGTCAGGGACAGGGTCAGACAGACAAGTATAGTAGCTCTGAAAATGGCTGCTCAAACTCGTCCAAAATGCAAATCATTTCTTGGGAATGAATTATCCGAAATCAAAAAACAAAATGATTTCATATTCTGTATCGAAGGAGTTCTGAAGGATATTCTGAAAAGATCAGGAGTTCAAGACGTCATCGAAAGAACCACGTCGCTTAAGTGGAACTGGGCAGGGCACTTAGCCAGAGCACAAGATGGACGGTGGACAAGACGTATTATGGAATGGAGGCCCAGAAACTATAAAAGAAGCCGAGGACGACCACCGACTAGATGGACCGATGATATAAAACGTGTAGCGGGAAACTGGCTACAAGCGGCCCAGTGTAGAGAACACTGGAAAGAACTGAGGGAGGCCTATGTCCAGCAGTGGACGCGATTGGCTGATTGATGATCGAATTGGCTATGGATGGTACTGCAATGAAACAAATCAGCAAAAAAAACAAAATGGCAAAATTTTCCAACCTTTTTTTTTAGTTATAACTTTTTTAAATAACAATGAATATTTTTGGTTGGAGTACCGATCATAGAGAGACATGTAAAGAGTAAAATACCATTTAGTTCATGTTGATACGTGCAATAGTTAGCCAATAGTATATACATATTAAGTATATATAGTAAGTGAGAGGCATATAATACAAATAGACTCAGTGCTACAACACACTCGCGTTCCCCTAGTGCGACAGAGAAAACTGACGCCAAGCGATACCTGCATCTCCTTCTAATGGGCTACGTTTATAGATCACGTGACCTTCTCATTGGTCATTTGGTTTGCGTGGTCGATAAACCTGGCAAATTAGAGCGATATGCGGGAACTGCTTTTAGTCAGTTTTCTCTGTCGCACTGGGGGGAACGCGGCTGTATGACAGCAATGAGTCTATTTGTATTATAATGTCTATGGCTGGGCGGCCGGATTAACAGCTTGGCGCGCAGCAGTCTCCCCACCTCTATCTACTTCAAGGTCACATCAGTCTTCGGGAATAATTATTTACTATATTCTTAAATATCCAGGATCGAAATATCACGTAAGGCTTTTATGACCTGGAAACCAGTTTTATGCAACAGAAACCTGTCAATGAATATTCGTAAGAAGGTCCTGAAATGTTATGTGTGGTCGATCCTATTGTATGGTTGTGAGACATGGACGTTAAAAACCACAATGCTAAACAAGTTAGAAGCATTTGAATTGTGGTGCTATAGACGAATCCTAAAGATATCGTGGGTTTCGCACACTTCCAATGAAGATGTCCTTCAAATAATCAACTCAGAACGTCTGCTCATAAACACCATAAAGAGGAGAAAAACAGAATACTTCGGCCATATAATTAGAGGACCTAAATACCATTTACTTCGCCTTATAATACAAGGAAAAGTGGAAGGAAAGAGATGGATTGGTCGAAAGAAACTTTCATGGCTGCGTAATATTAGACAATGGTGTGGTTCCACAGTAGAAGAATTATTTCGCGCAGCAGCCGACAGAGAAAGGTTTCAGGAAATTGTAAACATGATGGCGGCCAACGTCTGAATACGGACACGGCACCCAAAGAAGAAGATATTCTTGAAGTGTATTTTTTAGCAATAAAAAAAAATCGATTTTTTGAAAATTGTTTGGAGGCACCTGGCCTTAATAGACATGCATACTTCATCAGAGAATACATATCAGGATATAAAATGGGAATGTTATAGTAACATTCTGATAGTATAAATGATATTATAATAAAATACCAAATATCTAACATAATACATCTGTCAAAATTCAAAGCCAACTTACCTTATTTTTGTAAAAAGCGGAACAGGTTGCATTTGTATCGAAACTAAAGTTACGGGGTTATAATGCGGATAGAGAGGCGGGTTTCGGACAATGTCAGCCAGGTAATAAAGGTACCTAAGTTCAGATGGTCTCATGTTAGGAGGGCATCGTTTTACGGCGAACATTTGAAGAGCGTCTTCTGGCACTTGAAACAATCCTGAGTATATCAATAACGCACACACTAGTGTCGCTGAAGTTGCCTTTCCGTCCTACAAAAAAAAATCAATGTACAAATTAAATAATACCGAAAATATCCAGTTTTCCATGACTGGCGCATAAATCAGGCGGAATTTCACAGATGACATAGTTTGTGGTTTATTTGCGTAGACCTGCTACTTAAGAAAACCCCACAAGTAAGAGTCTAACGGAGTCAATTCGTACAAATTCGGTGGCCAGTTCACATTACCTCCATGTTAGGTGACAATGCCTTCAAATAGCTCGTGCAGAATGTCCAGAGAAACATCCTTTGACACCACATGTCGTTGGTGTCCATATCATCCAATTCAGGCCAAAGGAAGTTGGTAATCATTTGTCTATAGCGGTCGCTGTGACGGCGATGACTTGGCCTACGCCATTCTAAAAGAAATATGTGAAAGAAACGGTGACTTTTTCGGACGTCACCGCTGAAGATGATTTTTTTATGAAAATTACTAAGTTGAAACTTAAGTGCAAGGGAGCACTTTCTGATGTTACGATGACCAATAAAGTCAACAAAGCTGTGATTAGAGTGCTCTTCAGTACTGGTCGAGGTAGTCTCAAGGAGCTTTTTTTTGTAGAGATTCCATTACTTTTGGGTTAGTGGTGGACACGAGATCGAGAAATTTTTCCACAGGATACAGTTTGGTTGGTTTAACTGGAAATGCATGAGCGAGGTACCCTGCGATCGAAGAATAGAGGAAGGGCTGAAAGGAAAGATACAAGAATATAAGAGTGTGATGAGACCTCCATATCACAAATCCATCAACTTTTCTGGTAGTGTGACCAAATGCAGGGATTATGCAAGACTTTCCAACGACTCATACCACAAATCCAATAATTTTTCTAACATAGGGACTAATTGTAGGGATTATGTAGGTTTTTCACTGAGACCTACTTCAAATCCATAAATTTTCATATTCCACTGCAAATAATGAAAAAAATTTTAACCCGTTAAAAACAATTATTTATAAAGTTAAAAATTTCTTATTTCTACTATATATACGAGTTTTCTACAACCAATAGGAGCCGAGTTGACATAATTTTTTTAAGAAATCACAGAAGCTTTATTAATAACAATTAAGAAACGAATCTAGCGACGCTCGGAAAAATTTGTAATATCTCGGTGAAAAATGAACCGGTTTTGATGAGTTTTTTTTAATCTGAGGTAGCTCGTCGAAATAATAACATCTGGAATACTTTCACCCTTAAAAAATCACCCCAACCCGATAAAATGTTGTTTTTTAATATTTAATCTTTTCAATTCTTTTACTTTTACAATACTATTAAACGTAATCTACTACCAAATTATTATCGAGAGCATCCCCATTTCTAAAAAAATCTAATATTCTAAAATATAGACTACTATTATTTCAGTATTTATCTTTATTTTTAAAATACTTACACTCTGCTTCGCTGTGTAATCTTTTATCAGTGAAAAATGATGTTATAAAGTGAAGTTCAAATGATTAAAATTTCTATTTAAAAACAATCTAGTTTCCAAAAAAAAAACTCATAATTGGTTTAATAAATTAAAATAAACATCATATATGTATGCGTATATCTTAAATTGCAAATTACTTTGATAGAAGGAATAAATTAGTAAAACAAAGATATAAACAGTAAAATAATTGTAATTTATTTATATAGTTTTAAAATGAGATTCAATATTTATAAAATCAGAAATATGCTTAGTTTTTATTTATTTTCCTTTGTTTAGTAGGTTGTACAATTTCCTCAAAATCATATAACAATTCATCCAAAAAATCCATCTCACTCTCACATTCTTTTTCTGCGTCATCTAGTTCATATTCAGCAGTATGACAATTTTCGCAATTCTCTCCATTACAATTTTCGCACATTCTCGTACATTTTAGGCGATGCTTACGGCATCCGCAATGTTTGCCACATGCGGTTTCGATGCTACATTGAAAAAGATAAACTTTATTCGTCATTTTTAAAAATAAATAATGATTTTAATTTAAGGAAAATACAAATACTTAAAAATATAGGTTTTTAAGTAGTAAATGACGCCAGATTAGTTTCTTAATTGTTGTTATTAAAGCCACTGTTATTAAAAAAAAAACAAAGTCCAAAAATAATTTTTTTTTAATCTGGAAAAAGTCTCTTGTCATTTTTCTCTAAAGTTGATAGTTTTCGAGTTATTTAAAGTCTGAAAAACGCGAAAATACGCATTTTTGAGGCTTGAAAACACATATGTAAATTATTATTTTTGAGGTTACCAAGTGTCTAAATTAAAGTTTAAACATTCAACTTCAAGATTGTGAAGAGTAATCGGGGCTTATTTTAATTTAGACCGTTGTTTTTTAATTGTTAAGTATGCGCGTACACTCGATTTTTCAGCAGCCGCGGCGCCGCGCGCTATCGTGCGCCTCTATCGTACTTATGCATAGTTTACATATACTTACAAATAATTATTATTTATTGAGTATATATTTATTTATATCAATTGAGTTATAATATAAATTTCGTCTAAAGTCTAATAATAGTTACATAAAATAATTGTACAAAAGATTGTTAAATAACACACTAATATCACTCAGTAAAAGTATCTTTGTTTTCACAAAAATCTAAATCACATCCACATAATGGTACACAGTTGACATGATTTTTCTTGCAGTTGCAAGCATTAGTTTTGCAAGTCTTTTTGCATTTGCACGGTTTCCCAACCCACCACTATCAGACATATAATATCCATATTGTGTAAAATCGAGAGTTTGATAGCGGGAATATATGGCATTTCGCCAAATATATGTTTTAGCGAAAGCTCTTAACAAGTGTTGGTAAAGTGCGTCAGAGGTACAAGGTATATTGGCTAGATTAAATTAAATTTTTCAGTCACACTGTCTTTTCGTCGAAGAGCAGCATTTTGTATTGTTATGTAAAAATCTACTTTAGGTTTTTGCACTAACTTAATATTGTTGATGTTATTACAAAAAATACAAACTAAATTTTCTTCGGTAAGTTTTCATTTAAGAAGAGGTACGGAAAAAGACATTTTAAATCCATTCACAATTTTTTTAATAAAACATTAATAATATAATACCCTTTTAATGGGCATTAAACAATAGTCTTCCTAATGATCGTTTAAGTAATAACAAATCAAGTATGAGCGCGCGATTGTTAAACAGGTAAAAACTTGCATTTTTGCGATAGTATATTGTTTTTAAACACCGCGCAATTTAAAATCAAGTTTACTAATATTAATATTTACTGCATTGTATTATTTAAATAATAATTATATTGTTCAAATTTGGAAGAAAACAAACTATATACGGTTATTACATTGCGATGATTGATTTATTTAATTAGCCAAATGACAATAATTAATACCTACATAAATAAATTATGGAAAAAACTATGTTAATAAACTTCAAGGATTTGTTCGGGTTTTTTTTGCGTAAGTGTATATGTAAACTATGCATAAGTACGATAGAAGCGCACTCTAGCGCGCCGCGCGGCTGAAAAATCGAGTGTACGCGCATATTTAACAATTAAAAAACAACGGTCTAAATTAAAATAAGCTCCGATTACTCTTCACAATCTTGAAGTTGAATGTTTAAACTTCAATTTAGACACTTGGTAACCTCAAAAATAATAATTTACATATGTGTTTTCAAGCCTCAAAAATGCGTATTTTCGCGTTTTTCACACTTTAAATCGCTTATAACTCGAAAACTATCAACTTTAGAGAAAAATGACAAGAGACCTTTTTTATTTAAAATGACCCAAAAAACCTAAAAAAACGTTTTCCAGATTAAAAAAACATTTTTGGAATTTGTTTTAAAAAAATTGTTTAAACAATTTCTGCCCAAAAATTTCGCCCGGAACCCTTCAGATTTGTTTAAAGGGGACATTTTTGAACCGGAATCCGCGAAGAAACCGAATCAGAAACATTTTCCCAACGGGAGCGGCCTCACAGCCTGGACTAATAACAAATAAATTAAATTGAACGTATACTGGCTCAAATTGAAGGCCTTTTAGAGTACTTTCATAATCTACACAGAAATTACCAATAACCAATTACAACAGTAACCAAAAAATTTTTGTTGAATGAACTGGGGGATTGCTCCTGAGGTTGCTCTTTATAACCTAGGCCTCATTACATAAATTCCTGGATTAGAGAGTAGTTTTTCCCCCATAGCCTGAGCTATAATGAAATAATTAAAATACTAATACACTTACCGTACAATGTATCACAACTACATTTCTACTATCTCCCGCTAAGTACTGATAAATATCCTCGCACAATTGATACATGGAATTCAAAAGTGGAGCCCTAAACGTTTCCGGATAAGCGAAAGAACAGTCTACGATTCTGGCTTGTCCGAATTTTGAGTGGTAAGGTTTGCGGCTTAAATTATACACGGAATATTTGAAGTTCGGGTGTCTAGAGTCCAAAAACAGTCGAACATCCTCGATGTGGTTGGTTTTGTACGTAGATTCGAATCCTTCCGAAGGATACGGCATCACTATTATTCTAGAACTTATGTAGTGGATGTCCAAGTCAGTCCGCGCCATGCTCCTGAAAAATTTAATATGTTCTTAGTACGTACAATATATCTAAACAGCTAAAATATTACAAATTTAAAATATCCAAAAAACCAGACATAGAGATACGTAGCAGGATTGAGCAAACCAGAACAGCATTTACTACTATGAGAACCTTGCTAAGCAACAATAGCCTTAACTTAACGCTTCGATATCGCTTTGTAAAATGTTACATTTACTGCATACTGCTGTATGCTGTAAAAAACTGGACCATAAAGGCCAATGTGATACACCGATTGGACGCCTTTGAAGTGTGGATATTTAGAAGACTACTTAAAATTCCCTGGACAGATTACACAAGAAATGTCGAAGTATTAAATCGAATGGGCAGAGAACGTGAATTGCAACCAATAAAAAATAGAAGAAAAATTTGGGTCATATATTTCGAAATTCCAAGTACCAGTTGTTAAAATTATGGAAGGGAAGATAGAAGGAAAATGAGGCATCGGAAGAAATAAATATTCATGGTTTAAAAACATAAAGGATTGAAAAAACCTCGATGCCCATGCACTCTTTAGAGCCACACAAGATCGAGAGGAATATGCCAGAATTGTCGCCAACATCCACTAATTGGATAGGGCATCATAAGAAGAAGATTGAAATTAAGTATCAATTACAAAAAATCCATCGACTTCCATAGGCCTTTTCATTGGCCGCCGTGTTTTTCGTACTGTTTTTATCAATGACATATAACATTATAGTATATATATATGAGAGTATAACAATATTATATGTCATACGTCACTACACACTATATTAAATAATAAATTTCTAATCAAATAAAGAAATAACATTGTATATAAATAAAGGCTTTGGAAAATTTATAAAATAATATGTATTGTCTTTAAATGAATTAGAGCGTGTACGAATCTTACATATCTTATACATACTCCATAAGGACATCCTTGATTGTTCCTTTTCGTACAAGTATCATACTAATAATCGTTTAAAAAATGGATTTTTAATTGAGGCACTTTTTTCCTTTTCCAATTTTATGAAGAACTGGAAAGTATCATACAACATTGTCCTAGAAATGACGTAAAGGTATTAATAGGAGATTTTAATGCAAAGATAGGTAAGGAGAGGAAATACATGAAAACCATTGAAATTCACAGTTTACATGAAGAGTCAAACAACAGCGGAACTCGACTAATACATTTAGCCTCCACAATGAACATGGTGATTGCCAGCACATTCTTCAGGCACAAAGATATACATAAGGGAACATGGGGAAGTCCAGATGGGAATACAGTAAACTAAATCGACCATGAAAATGAGTTAAAGAGGAAAGGTTTAAAGTAGAAGCGTTGAAGATCCCCGAGGTAGCTAAGAGTTTCCAGCTATTCTCGAAATCAGGCTGGAAGGCTGCACGGATGTTATAATTGAAGATATTAACAACTATTGGAGGCAGTGTAGTGCCATATTGGAAGAATGGGCAACTGAAGTTATCGGAAAGCAAACACATGATAAATTAAAATCAGACTGGTACGATGAGGAATGCGCACAAGCAAGGTAAAGAAATAATCAGGCATATAGAAGACTCCAAGGGCGAAGAACGAGACAAACATAGGAAGAGTATAGGAAGCTGAGACGAGAAGAAAAACGAACACTTAAAAAAAAGAAGAAAGAGCATATAGGGAGCCAACTAAAAGAAGAAAGAGCATATAGAGAGCCAACTAAAAAAACTAGAGAACTATAAGGACAAGCAAAAACGCGAAAGTTCTACAAGAGGATTAACCAGAACAGGAAATAATTCAAACGTAGATTATCAATCGTTAGAAATAGAACAGGGGAGATTATTGGTGATCAGGACCAGATACTATATAGATGGGCAGAAAACTTCGAGGAAAGGCTAAATATAAGAGGCGAGACAGGGCTACACGAATCAGAAATCCAACTCGAGGACATTAACGATGAAAGAGAGAAAGATAACATCGCAACAGATGTAGAAGTCATCCAAGCTATACAGAAGTTGAAAGAAAACAAAGCTCCTGCGGCAGACGACATTCCTTCAGAACTTTTAAAGCATGGCAAAAAAACCTGACATACTGTATATGTAGACTGGTAGAACTGATCTGGAAGCAAATAAAGTTGCCAGAAGACTGGAATGTAGGTATAATTATACCTATCCATAAGAAAGGAGATCAAACAATATGTGACAACTACAGAGGAATAACCCTAATAAACGTAACATACAAAATATTGGCATATATTATTTGCGACCGACTATCGGGATATTGTGAAGATATACTAGGTAAATATCAGTATGGGTTTCGTAAAGAAAGATAAACGAACGATCAAATATTCAAGGAGCTTGAAGCAGCAACAAAAATAATGGGACTAGAGGTTAACACTAGTAAGACGAAGTATTTGAAAGTATCAAATTATATACAGGCTGCACAATCCGAAGATCTAACGATCGGAACATATACTTTCGAAGGAGTAAGAGAGTTTATATAACTAGGCCCACAAATTGATCATAATAATGCAGTAAGTGCAGAAATTAACAGACTGATATATCTGACAAATAGAGCCTATTATGGATTAAAAAATTTTTAACAACAAGCTTAGTTACAAAAAAAAAACGAAACTAGTGAGATAAAAAACTCTTTCAAGCCCATCCTCACCTACGCGTGGGAAACATGGGCGATAACAAAGAGCGATGAAGAAGATCCTTTGAACGTAAAATCCTCCGGCATATCTAGGGAGGAGTACGGCGTAGACGCTATAATTTCGAACCTTACCGCCTGTATGACACAAGCCTGATATTATTAAGTGCATCAAAATAAACCGGCTGCGGTGGTTAGAGAGAATGCATGACATGGAGCCGCCAAAACATATTTATAAACAAAGAATAGATGGAGTGAGAAGGAAAGGCAGACCTAGAGGACGATTTAAGGATCAGGTGGAGAGAATGTTGGGAGTATGAAACTAGAAAACCGAGGCGAAGAATATGAGAGAATGGAGACATCCTTGAGCAGGCCAAGACCCACCATGGGTTGGGGAGCCAATGATAATGATGAGTTTCTTCCTTATTTTTGTATGTTTTTTTTTAATAACTAGACTTTGGTATTTTTATCTTAATTATGTGTTCACTTGCACTTTATTGTTATTTATATTACTAACCTAACCTAACATGTTTGTTTACAAAAAACTGTACGAAAAAAATGGCTACTACAAAACACTATTTTGTAATGAAAAGTATTATTGCTTAAACTGTAGTTTTGATTCTGATGCAAATTTGTGAATTTAAATTTAACCTATCATAACCAGTACGTAGGATTCTTTTTAAAGCCACAAAAACATTGCTAAAAGGTCCTAATTTGTTTTTGATCAACATTAAACAAAAGACTTTTCATGTTATGTTCGTCGGTGATAACGTGTTTATACATTCTCTGATGATCTATATAATCTGTATGATCCTATAACCATATTCTCTTTCTTTTATGTATCGGCATTTTTTTTACTGGTGGATGGTTTTGACCATCCTCTCAAGATAATTTTTAATCGAAGTATGAAGTACGACTACGTATGCATTCGGTTATCTTTTTTTTTGGTTTGATAACGAAAGGTATAAACTGTTTAGACAATTTCACAAACTTTGGCGATAAACCTTTAAAACGAAAAATTTTCGGACTGCACCGAATATGTTTCACCTTATTCCGTATTTAGAACAAATTTGGTGGAAATTGCACATTTTTCGCTAGTGCCATACATGGACTGCGCAGAAAACTTTTCACCTTACCTCCTCATATGGAACATTTTATTTTCGGGAAAGACAGGTTCAAAAACGAAAAATTTTTGTCGTAACGATATTGAAGTATATTAATTTCATCAAAAATATGAGATGTAGTGCCATCTATGGATTGTGCCAAAAAGTTTTCATCTTACCTCCTATATGGAACAAATTTTAGTGGAAACTGCATACATTTCTCAATGGGGGGACTATTGTTTTTATCGTAGCAAACGGGAAAAAACCAAATATATGTTGGTTTCTAAAAACCCTTGAAATATCCAACAGAGTACAGAGAATTTAAATTAAAAACCATACCTTTGAGCAAGTCAAAGAATTCACATATCTTGTATCACTAGTAAACGCAACAAACACAACAAGCGACGAAATAAAAAGACGCATAGCAATAGAAAACAGAACTCTTCACGGTCTCCAGAAACATTTAAAAAATAAAAATATAAAACGTGCAGTAAAGCTCAATATATACAAGACCTTAATAAGACCGGTTTTGATATATGGGGCTGAAACGTGGACCTTATCTCAAAATGATGAAAGACTTCTTGGTATATTGGAGAGAAAAGTTCTTAGAAATATTTTTGGTACCGTAAATTAAAATGGGCTATGGCGTCGAAGATACAACTTTGAACTATCATCAGTTATACACCGATCCAGATATTGTGAAATTCGTTAAAGTGCAAACACTTAGATAACCTGGCCACATTGCTAGGATGACAGATCGCGAATGCAAGAAGAGATTAACATTTTCAAAACCAGAGGGCACAAGAAGCAGAGACCACGAAGAAGATGGATTGATGATGTGGAAGAAGACTTACAGGTTCTAAGAGTCAGAATATGGAGGAAAGTTGCCAGAAATCAACAGGAGTGTCGACTTCTTTGTGAACAGGCCAAGATCCACAACAGATTGTCGAGCCACTTATGATGATGATTATCGCTTTTCTTCTAATTTCACAAACTTTGGCGATATAATTATCAAAAACGAAGAATTTTTTTGTTACGATATTGAACTTTCATTAATTATATCAAAAATATGCAACATGTGCCATTTAAGGAGTGCACCGAAAACTTCACCTTACCTCCTATATGGAACAAATTTTGGTGAGAACTGCACATTTTTTAATGAAGGTTCTTATGTGTTTGTTCCTCTGACCCTTATTCTATATGACATAAATTACACGATAAATCAAATTAAAGCTATACGCTATGAAGCACAAAATAAAAAAAAATTAAAAGTTTTCTTACTGTTGCACTGTCGCCATCACTTTACTACTAGTGTCTTTGAGATTTTTCAAAAAGCTACCAGCCCCTCCTTTAATAGACGAGAACAATCCGGATTGTTTAGCTTCCACGGGTCTTTGTTGTTGCTGCTGCTGCTGTTGTTGTTGTTGAGGTGGAGCGTGTCTTTGCGGAGGTGGAGTCGGTCTGGGAGGAGCCTGAAATACTTTTTGTTTAAAATAGTATAAAGTACTGAGTGCTAGAAGTGATTACAATTACCTAGTTGCAGTACGAACTAGGAAGAAATAGATTTCCTTTTTTTTGGTCCCATCCAGCCCGGACGCTTTGATAACAAGACGACACTTTGTTAACAATATCTCTTCAGCATCTTTTAAAAATATATATATTTCCACCAATTATATATTTAGAAAATTGAAGATATGGAAATAGAAGCTTGAAGCTAGATTTAAGAACAAATGTAGAAAAATCTGAACATATTGGCAGCGCAAAACTGAAAAACCAAACCAATAATAGGGTGAATGGAAACTGATCCTAGAACAGAGCAACAACAATGGTTTCTAGAAGCAAGGATTAAGAGATTGGTGTACATTTTTTTTAATAAAACCTTTTCTTGATCTGTTTAGTAAAACATTCGTTCTTTAGGTACAATCTAAGTTCGAACTTATTAAGCTTTATCATTATGTAGAGGTAGGATTGAATGACTGAGATTTCCTTCAGCTTCATGAGAATTTTTCTTACACAAAACACCAGTCGCTTCCTTGCACTTTATTCATCCCCCTTAATTCTAGTGCATACATCTCCATCTATTTCCCCATTACTCTCTAATACCGATCCTAGACACTTAAAATTATTTCTTTTCAAAACTTACTTTTCACAATCATGTCACCATTTAAAGTTATCATTTATTTGAAGTAAATATCGTGACCAAACTGGTAAAGTAGCGAATATGCAAAATTGACCTATCTGAGCTAATACACTAAACAGCTGTGGCTTCTCAAGATGTATATTCCAGTAAAACAGCGAATGTACTTGCCCAATATTTACGTCATTGTTGACTATTTTTAGTTTAACGAATCTACACCTACTTCATTATTCACAACGCTAAACAGTCGAATATGAATATTCTATAGGTAACGAAGCGAATGTGTCACATTCGCACTTTTACCAAAGTGTATTTCAACCTTTACAGATCGTCAAAATAACGAAAGTGGCATATAATAGTTTCCATCAATTATAATATTTCAGACTTACTTCTACTACTACCAATATTTCAGATATACTGTAAATATTTCAGAGTCACTTAAGAGGGGCTCTTAAAAAGGTTAACTCTAGTGGAATTCTACTATCTGACTTACGAAGGAAAAAAGATCCACCAAATAAAGTAAACCCTCTAAATGAAAAATTCATAAGAGATCACATTTTATCGTTCCCAAGAATGGAATAACCAATCATCAAAATACCAATATTTAGTCAGTGACTTAAATGTAACAATTATGCACAACTTGTATAAACAAAAGTGCATTGAAAAAAACATAAATTCAGTATCTTTAGAAAAGCACAGACGAATTTTTCGTGAGTACAAACTAAAATTTCACAAACCTGCTAAAGATCGTTGTAAGAAATGTATTGCTCGTGAATAGCAAAAAAGAAGATACAAACTATGATGATACTCTCTATACTGAGCATATTAAACGCAAGGAAGCAGCACGAAAAATTAGAGATCAAGACAAAGTTGGGGGGGTGCCAAATAATTCGCACTGCTAGAAGTAAGCCAACACTATTTCAAATACTAATAAGATTGATTTTGAGGACCCTGACAGAGGCAATAAAAAATATAACCATTTACCCTTTAAAAAATTCATTTGGTTTAAGTACACCTGTCAACTCATCCAGATGCTGTATTCGTGAGGATGGATTACTTAGATGACGCACCTTTTGTGAAGTACATTGCAAAATGGATAAAAAACAAATGGGGAAGACCCTCTTCTAATAATTCTCCAATAAAACCTTATAAATTGAGGTTCCCATTGCTGCCAAAAAACTAAAGGACCTTCAAAAGCTTTGTAAGGATCTTCAAATACCACGTGTTTACCATGATTTCTACACAAATCTTTCCTCTGAGGTTAATAACCATATAAGTTATAAGTTCCATAACCATACATAAGTTCATTCTCCTTTAACACAAATGCAGATTCGCTATTTTTTATAGAATAACATTCTAACAATAGTCACTTAGGTAAACTAACGAATGTGACTATTTAAGTAACTATGGTTACCTAGCCTATTTTCCATCGAGAACTTGATGCTATTTTCGTTATTAACCTTTTTTAGGCATTTTTTTAAGGTTTCCAGATCAGGTGCGTAAAGACAAACAGATTTTTAGTCGAAGTCCAAAGTATTTTTTAAATCTCATTAATAGTAGCGAATATGCACATTCGCTACTTTACCCATTTGGTCAGGATATAAAACATTACATTAAAAAGAAAAATATTAGTAATAAATCGGCAAAGGAGCTATACAAAATCTTAAAAAATATTAAATTAATAATACAAAACCTAAGGCAAAAAACAAACAAATATAATGTAACCTAACCTAACCAAACCTACAATAGTTGCTTTATAAAAAATACTTTGGCTACAGACATTCTTAGAAGCACATCCTAATAAAACAAGGTCTATTTTATTTCCATTTAGAATCATCCTGTTCATTGGAGATTGCGTTAAGTGCTTTATGTTTGATGATATTTTAGCGAGCATTAGTTACCATAATATATCTATACTCATTTGATTAGATTAGATTAGATGTAAACAAATAATTAGTGTTAAATATTACCTGTTGTGGAGGCGGTCTTGACGCATCAACAGCTGCAGCTGGAGGGGCAGGTCTAGAGGGTGGCACCTTCGTAGCGTTATTAGAAGGTCCATCGTAAAAGGTAGACTGTGATTGAGGTTCTGAGCTTTTGTGATGTGGAGTCGATAAGATAAGGGGTGCCTTAAGATCGTAACCGTTAGATTCGGCTATGGCAGCAAGTCTTTCTAGAATATCTGATACTGTGATTCTTTGTTGTGGGTTGGCTTGCAGACATCCTCCTAATAATGACAGGGTTAGTTAAAGAGCACTTTTCTAAATTATTTTAATTTAATAAATTTGTACATCCAAAGGTAAATACATATAAGTTCTGCGGCCAGAACTTTTTTATTTATATAAATGCTATTTGCATTGTCACAGAGACTTGCAAAAGTCATCTTGACAAAAAAAATTCGATTAATGCAACCACGTTGCAGATTATCAACTATCAACTAAGAATGATGAAAAACCAATATTTTCCACAGCTTATTTGCTAAATTTCTGATTTCGTGAAGATAGACCAACATCGACTGTTGCTTTAATAAACATTGATGCTGTGCGTGAGGTAACATTGCAAAATCGTCATGTTACTACCATGAGATTGAAGCATGTTTGGGTATGTGTTCTACTTGAGTAAATTTAGTATCAAATGTGGTTGTTAAAAAGATTTGAATGAAAAGACTCATGTAGATGAATTTAAATTAAAAAAATACTAGTATAACATATTAAAAAGAGGCCTAAAAGATTGTAACAAATAAGCAGACATTGGAAAGCACTTGGTCGCCTATTTCTTCAGCAAACTCGGACATACCGCCAAGATACAATTAAAACAAGATACACATATGAATTCTGAATTGTACATAATTTTCTGCCCACGGGTATTAAAAAATTACAATTTTACGATGCTCTTTTATTTATTATCACCATTGTGTTAAAATTTTGGAAAACTGAACTTTTTGTGGCTTTTTTCTTGAAATAGTTATTATGCGTGCTACATTTGCTCATATTGTAAATAAAAGGTTCTTTTAGCCTCATATACTGTTACTATGTTTGTGGCTTTCAGATAGGTTTAAGTGCCTGCTGCTGAGTTTTTTTTTAGATGGCATTTTGCTTCAACAGGTACTTAAACCATTGCACAGCTCATGTGCGCTTGCATTTTAGTCCTTTATAGCCTACATTGTGATTTATTTATGTGTTCTTTAACTTGTGAAGAGAAACTGAATATAAGAAATAAGATAAATACACAAGAAGCAGAAATACAGCTGGATAACATGAAAGATGAAAGAGAGAAATATGACATCCTAACAGAGGAATAAGTAATTAAGGCAATTAAAAACCTCACAGAGCACAAATCAGCTTGAGCAGAAGGCATTCCTAAGCCTGCTTTGAATGTAAAATTCAAACATATATATAAAGGATGACGAGTTCTTTCATCTTTATGGTGAATCTAATTTAATAGATTCATCAAACTAAATATGCTGTATATCAACAAAAGATTTTTTCCTTGTGTGTTAGCTTCTTTAACTATTTTTTCTACTGGTTAATTGGCTGTGCCAAAGCCCTTCAATCCCTTCTCTCTTGTTAAACATTAATATTTTTTATCCTCATACACTGCCAGTTCTCCATCATGTCTTTTTTGGGTACCACTCACTAATAATTGTATTTTTTACACAATTTCTGTTTTCTACTAAAATTTCTGGCAACAATTCAAATAATAAACACTAAATGTTCTTTTTTTAACGCAATGTCAGCTGCAACAATAAAACTATAATTACACATTTTAAAGCCTGAATTAAGTAAGGTATATGATAAGAATTAAGTAAGTATACATTTTATAGCCTGAGCTGAGTAAGCATTGTTGCCAAACAACCATTATCTAGTTATTTTCCATAACAAATTAGCTGGTATAATGTTTCTCTTTATCTTTAGAAATATGAGACAAAAAAACAACTGTTGAATTAATAGGTAGGTATCAGTCTTTGATTATAACTAAATTACTTCTACTAACTACTAAATATAGCCTCAGAAATTTACTATAATCTGTATTTACTTTATCTATTTTCTTCTAAATTATCAAACAATTTATAAAGAAAATGCTGCAACATTTGAACAGTCACTGCAAATGTAGCAACAACTGTAGATATAAAACAATATAATTAATGTTATGTACCATATTATAGCAATCTATGATCAACTCTAAAATTGGACAAATCATCCTTATACTTACTAATTATTTCATGAAAGCAAGAGAACCTAGGATCTGGAGGAATACTGTAATTTGCATTCATTATCCTTAACTTTGCACTGTCTTCAAATGGATGTCTCATAAAACACAAGGTATACAAGATACATCCCAAGGCCCATGTATCAACAGGAGTACCAACAAAATAATTGTTCCAAGTATCAACCATTTCTGGAGCTCTATACATTGGTGTTGTGAATTTGGCCATCTAAATAAAGCAATTAAATATTTTGTGTCAAAAACATATATACCACCTTTGGAAATGTCAATTTAGAACTTGGTTTAATTCATATAAGTATCTACTGATTTTATATTAAACTGAGATACTCAATACATTTTACACCATTAAAAACAAATATTTATTACAAGTAAAAAAGCAATAATTGATATATATTATATTCAATATTAAACTTTTAATAAATAACAATAGAATTTTATGAGTTTTCAGTCATCACTATATTATATTTGTATAATGCAATAAAAATATTAATAGTGATTCACTTAAATTAGAAGTATTTAAGTACATACATTTTCTTCAAGACCAGCATGTTGGTTGGCAGTCCATGATATGTCAGGCCTATACACTTCAGTTGTAGCAGATCCAAAGTCACATAATTTTATACTACTTTCTGCACTAATTAAAAGATTTTCAATTTTCAAATCTCTATGGATAATGGGAGGATTTTGTGAGTGCATATGGGCTACAGCTCTGCATGTTTGGTAAAAAATTCTTGTTATTAAATCAACATCAAAAGCAGAAGTACGTGCTTGCAAAATTTCGACTAAAGATCCACCTAAAAGACAAATTCCGATATATCTTCTCTAAAGTCTAAAATATCACAACAGCTTAAACATACCAGGGCATAGTTCTGTTACCAATAAAAATTCTGATTGGCCATGTTGCGTTTGGGATTTATCAATAAAAGAAGCTGTTAAATATTGAATTATATTTGGATGACCAGATACTTTCTTTAATATATTTATTTCTCTTATAATATTATTCTTGCTTTCTTCATCAGCTGCTAACAGTCTCTATAACAAAGGATATTTATACCATAAGTAATTTATAAAAAGCTTTGATAATACCTTTAAAGCATAGTCTTTTCCTGTTGTTACATCTTGTGCTACAAAAACTACAGCAAATCCACCTAAAAAGTGTCTAATTTATTTAAAATGTTTAAAAATCAATATTAAAAATACCTTCTGCAATAACTTTTTTTATTTTTAGTTGAACATTGGATATTTCTATAGTTTGTCCCACAAAACTGTTTTCAATCTGCCCGTTCGTAGGACCGCTAAAATACTCGAAGGCAGATTTAAATAATTCACTCATTTTTGTTCACAAATTCATATTACTGATAAATATATTTGAGACTATCCTGCCTCCTACTAACCGTCAATGTCAATGTCAGTGAGGAATGACAGTTTTCTGTTTGACAGCTCCACTACTGCATAAGAATAAAGTGCATTAATGTGAAGGTCACCATGGGCGTAGTGAAATTTTAAAAATGAAAAAAATTAAATTAATAAATTTACACACATGAAGTTAAATTATATGTATAAATATATTCATATTATATATACATAAACATTATCTACAAATAACTCGAACCACAAATAGGTTATTTTGCATTAGTTTCTTGAGAGGTATTACTGTACAGCTGAATGATCAAGTCTCTTATTGATGTTTGAAACCACTTGAAACTTTTTTCACGTAAGTAACAGCTGTCATGTTTCAGTAATGTCATCATAAGTCATAGTAGTCAGTGTCCACAGATCACCTACCTCCCATGTCTGTCAGTGTCATAACTTTATCTATGGTCATAACTCTGTCAACAAGACAAATAGTCGGTGTTGCATATGCCTATATGTTATATTAATGATTTTCATGTTATTGATATAAAACAGATTATTATGAATCTATAGACATTTCCCAGTATGTCTTCTGAACAAACTCAATTTAAACCCGTCTTAAAGAAACATGGACAAGTAATAATAGAAGACGTTCCTGGACTTGTATTTTGTAAACCCCGTTTGATACCCCTTAAAAGCTATACATTGGAAAAACTAGAGAAGATGCAACAAGAAGCTCAGAAAGTTCAAGAAGAAAATAACACACAATAAGTTATAAGTGATCGTACTCTTAGTAAATTGTATTTTATTTCAAAATGAGCTATACACCTTTGGTATCAACAATATTGTTATCTTTTATATTATCGTCGTCAGTTTTGTACCGATATGGGAATTGGTTTAGGCATCGTTTATTTGTAACATTAGTCGTGCTACTAGCTTGGTATTGCAGTTTTCTTATTATATTCGCTTTGCCTTTGGATGTTATTTCAGTAAGTATATTGACAACTACTAAAAACCAACAAAATTAATTTAGATCATAATAATAAGAATTTAAAACATATTATTTATACTTCAGATTTAAATGAAATACAAATGATCAATTTTAAATAGTCTGTTATATATATTTAGGACAAGGACATAAGTACAGATATATTTTTATAGATAATATTGTCTATTTGTTATATTAATATATTTGAGTGACATAGTTATTTGATATAATGAAATCTACAGTCTGTTAAACATTTTATTAATCAACCAAACCTTTTTGAGATTACTTCTCAGCTATTTCTTTAGGATATGATGTCAATTGGCCAAATACTGCCTGATAATTTATTTTATTATTTATTGGCAATGTTCTATGCTTTCTTTGTTAGTAAAATGAATAATAAAGTAATAAAAAAATTTGACATTTTTTTCGAATTTATCAGATATCCATGATCATAATCAGCAGGCCAATTGTGTGTTGAGTTGTGCTTCCAAATTATTGAATTAGTCTGATTCATATAAAATAACAGTGATGCGATAATATGGGACTCATAAGCTATTAACTGTACAATACAAGCGCAAAATGAGTTCAACAAAGAAAAGTAAAATGAACCATTTTAATATTATTGTGAGAAGAAATTATTGTTTGTTATGGTCTATATATAATTTAAGGTATTTATCTCTTCCTTCAATTCCGTTGTTATATTTCAAACAAATGTGAAAATCATTTTCTGTAAAAAAGTTAAAAAAAAAGAAAGATCCAAGAGTTGAAAACTAGTTTAAAGAGAGGGCAATCCATATTTACTAAAAATCAATTTGTTGAATTGTGTCAAGATAACAAAGAATTTCTATTATTTTTCTCATTGGGGTTCATCAACTAGCTCTATGTTCGAAAATACTAAGTGTGAGTGCTGTTTTGAATATTTCACTATATTTGACATAGTGGTTGCAGTTAAAGACAGACTCTAGAGAGAAAAGCAAGATTCTTAAGAAAAAGCCCCACATAATAGAGTGATAGTGCCATCAACTTTAAATGACAGAAAATAGAAACTGCTCTGTGTCTCTGAACTTCATAAATGCCTGAGTTTTTTCAATTTTTCACAGCACCAGAAATTTTTCATTTCTAATTTAACTGCTACCATGCTTTGAAGGCCACATACAACCATCAGTCCCTGGCTACCTAGGTGCTTTTAACACTCAAAACACCTGAGTCAGTTGGTTATATGGATAAAAAATGTACAATAAGAATATTGGCTGAAGTATGACCAGTTATAAAACGCTTCCTAAAAAAGATGGTATGAGCTGTAAGAGCTGCAAGTGGGCTATGAAGCCCAAACCAGAGATCAGTGTTCATGACTCTGGTTCATCGGGTGTGGAATGGAGTAAATATTAAAAATAATTCATCCATTTTATGCTATAAACAGTTGATAGACTTAATCTTGTTAACAAAAAATTTATTGACTACAAAGTTTGTTATTATAGCAAATATCTGCAAAAAATTAAAAAATTGTGTAATTCCAATCACTTGTCATTTACCTAACAGTACAAAACTAAATTGATTCCCTTTAAATGGAATGAAATGGATGAAATTATCAAAGCTGAGATTGGAAATAAGTTCCCAAATCTACATATTGATAATAAACTTAAATTTGACTGCCATATTATATTTTTTATGGGGTAGAATCTACAAAATAATGGATTACAATCAAGATGAATTTTGATATGGCTACAATTAAATACATCTGAGATATGTATAACTTTCTGGAGTGGTTTTTCATTAAATCTATTTCAGAAAATGCTGACCTATATTTCTAAAACACCACTTTTTGTTAACTTGTTAACTTTATTAGTTAAGAAGTTTTTTTTAAAGTCTGAGAATCCCTGGACTAAATTGAAGTCATGGGAAATGCATGTCTTATGAAGACCCAGATTTATAGGTCTGGGTCAGTAAGTGACCCTGGTCTATACACTGAGTCTCAAGTGAATTGGTTACAAATGATTTTATCTTATCCTAAAAATACAGACGTAATTGTCAACAAATAAATTAGAAAGTTACCTATTATAGAATTGCTGTGTCTTAGGAATATTTAGTTAGTTTAAAACAAGGATGAGACTTATAAAGGAGTAATTAAAATCTATTTTTGGGGGATACAAATTGTTGACATACAAAACTATTTAAAAATGATTACTCTTCTAAGGAAAGGGATGTGGTCCTTCTACCTGGATCAGTTGTGAACAACCATCAATACCATTGGTTTTCTCAGCTTTTAAATTATATTGTTTAAGGTCCAATTACCTCTATACAATTGAATCTTGTCCACTGGAAGATTTCTTGTTTAGCCTCTCATTCTGACCATTAATTTCCGATAAAACATTTCTAAATATTTATTTCTGTGAAACTCATATGTGATGCTAATTAATATATTTATCTTTTATCTGAAGTTAAATTTTTTTAATACTATTAAGTGAATTCATTTTAATAAATTAGTGAGGAGAATGACATTTAAAATCACATTTTCATTATTTCAATTTAAAAAAAGTACATTTTTTACAAAATTAATTTTTAATTTTTCCTAATTTTGTAAACTTGTTATCTATTCGCAATGAAACTAATATCAATAAGTTAATATTATGCCCAGAACAGGGCATTAACATACCAGCTATCTAAATAAGAAATAAAAGCAGTGAAACTCAAAAATAATTGGATTTATTTAATTATATTAACAATTTAGTGCAAGTTATGTATCTTTGTAGACTGTATATCGTCAGTGCAGCAAGGAAGACATTGACGATATAACAACAGAAAATTCAAATTATACATTGCATCCCACAAATGTTTCCATAAATGACTGTGAACCTCCTTGGACTAATTTACCCAAAAGAGTGTTTGAAAATTTATGGCGTACAGTGTACTGGAGCACACAGTTTTTAACATGGTAAGAAAAAAGATAATTTTCGTTTGTGTTTTGGTAGTTTTAAGTAGTAGTTGGTGATGTTTTATAATTTTTTGTTTCTCTCTTGCATCTTATCAATAATAGGTTTTACTTTTGTTTTGTGTTGAATGCTTCAGCGGGATTGAAATAGCAGAATGTTAAAAGTAATAGAAAGAAATGAAAATATATATTAAAAAACAATTTACATGGAAGGACCATGTAAAAATTTACTTCTTGTCTTCACAATATTCTTGATATACCCCTTTTGCTGCATTGTTCGGGATCCAGTACTTCGCTTTGGTCATAGTTGATTATTCCTTTAGACATTTCAACTTTTTGCATTCTACGATTTTCAAGATGTCAATGTTTATTCATATACATTCTCTGGTTTCGATATATATATATATATATATATATATATAATATATATATATATATATATATATATATAATATATATATATATATATATATATATATTCTAGATACTAGAGTAATTAAGTATGATTTCTATGATACCTGTATATCCAAATTTTTTGGTCCAAACGATGTTGTTATTTCAGTTAACATATTGAAGAATTACATTGTGCCATTCTAGTTGATGTTTCTTTTGTATTCCGACCATCGTTTGTAATGCTTACACAGAGATATTTATAGCTATCAGCATTTTCAATTTATGTGTCTCCTAGTTCTAAGAGCCTTCCTTCACTTCCCGCCATTACATACTCTGTTTTTTGAGGGATTAATTTATAAACTCCACTTGATATATTCTTCATCTACTTTTCGTAGTATGTATACAGTATTGTGCGAATTAATGGAATCATAGGCTGTTTTAATGAAAAAACAGTTCATTTAGTAAAAAATTATATTTTGACAAAACTATAAAGGTAAACTTACATCATTCAGTAGGAAATATGTCCCCCTTTGGCAGCAATTACTGCTTTTACCCGTTTTGGCATAGATTCTATGAGTTTCTGGCAGTTGTCAGATATCCTTTCATCTCGATACCAAACCTGAATGGCTTCTTCTATCATTTTTGTTTTAGTGGTACAGTCGATTTTTCGCAGTCTAGCTTTGCAAATGGCCCATAAATTTTCAATGGGGTTGAGGTCGAGGGAATTACCGGGCCAATCTAAAACATTAATCTTCTTATTTTTGAAAAATGCCATCATTTCCTTTGATTTATGACAGGGAGCAGAGTGCTGTTGAAGAATCGCTCCTCATTGGGGTTGACATTTTTGGAATGTTTGTCCAAATACTTTTCCAACATGGATTTGTATTTTTGGCTGTTCATCATGCCTTCAATTGGCACCAAAGATCCAACCCCCATGTATGAAAAACATCCCCAAAACATTTTCTTGAGTGGATGTTTTTACGGTTTGATCAATATGATATGGTGTAAGCTTTTCATTGTCAGACTTCCTGACGAATTTCGACCACTGTCCCTGAACTATAAAGTGGGTTTCATCTGTAAATAGGACATTTCTCCAGTCGCATACAGTCCAATTAGAGTATTTTTTGGCCCACAGTAGCCTTGGTTTCTTCATTCGTTCAGATAGAAGCTGTTTTTTCTGTGGACGAATTGCCCTTCTACCATTCTCCAAAAGTCTTCTACGAACAGTTGAGTCATAAATCACTATAGCTGATGCTGCTAGATCTTGTTGTAGGTCTTGGCTTGATTTTCTTGGGTCCAATTTGCTCATTCGAAGTAAAAATCTATCATCTGCTGGTATTGTTTTTCTCTTTCTTCCACATTTTCCTAACCTTTTCACATCCACTGATCCCGTTTCTCGTTTACGCTTCAAAATTTTGCTTACTACCCCCTGACTCACTCCACACGTTCTAGCAATCTCCCTTTGTGACATACTAGTGTGTTCACTCAACATGACAACCTTTTCACGCTTCCTAGGCGTAATATCCATGTTGGAATAAAAAAAAACAACACAAAATAGTACAAAAACCCCCAAAACAACACAAGCTTGGTAAGAAATGACCTAAAACACACTCAAACACACCAACACACAGTAAGGTTATGTTTTCAATGCTTGGTCAGCTGTCAACTGTGTAGGTAGTGTTGCCAACTGTGAATATTGAAAAAATGAAAAAAAATTCACAGTGATTCCATTAATTTGAACAATACTGTATCATGTAATCATCATAATCATAATGTTCTTCAGTGCATTTTATTAACTGGCTGTGTAAATGGCTTTTTGCAAATTTGCAAGTAATAATATCACATGTTTTTCTGTTAACAATTAAAATTTTACCCCTTTGCATTAAATTATAGTGGAATTACTTACTTTTAGGTATCACTGATGATCAGTATGATAAGGCTGAAAACGTTTTGAATATTTTGTTAATCCTTTTGGATATTTTTATAAATTAAATATATGAATTACACAAGAAGTTTTACACTTCATTGTTTGTTCATCAAGTTTTTTTTATTAGATAGATAATTTAACTTTTTTAGGCTGGTGATGCCCATGATGCAGTCTTACATCAAAGCTGGAGATTTTTCCATCAAAGGAAAACTAAAATCTGCTTTAATAGATAATGCTATTTATTATGGATCCTATTTACTTATCTGTGGTGTTTTGTTAGTGTATCTTGCACTCAAAGGCATTCACTTAGATTGGTAAGCTTGTACTCCAAGGATTATGAATGTATGTATTTCTGAAATTTTTTATTTGTAGGAATAAATTAAAAGCAATTGCTTCGTCTGCTAGTAATACATGGGGATTGTTTTTGCTGGTTCTCTTATTCGGGTATGCCTTAGTAGAGGTGCCAAGAAGACTTTGGAATAAATCTAATCACAGTTTAACACTAACTGAATCCTATTTTAAAGCAGCAAAGTTAAGCTCTGATAGATGTGAGGCAGAAGAAACTGTTGATGATGTATTAGAGGTAAGGTATTTATGATATATTCAATAGTCTTGCTAATATAGGCTTAACTATATGTTTAAATGTATGTATGAGGCACTACCCCCTTTTACACCTTTCTTTTTCAGACAATTTGTATTCTATTACTTATTTGGACTTTACCAAATAGCAATTTTTTGTTATTTTCTAGTCTCTGCAGGCGGTTTCATTGGCGGTGCGACCTGGTCATCCGTTTTATCCCTATTTGGAAACAATATTGATGAAAGTCCCTGCAGAATTGCAAGACAGAATGAAGAGACGACAATTGCCCGATGATACCCCAACTGATGTGCCTAGTGAAAAAGCTCTTATTCGACTTCATAAACAAGTGAGTATGGAATATGACCAAGACTTAAGACCTATATTATTTATGGGTTATTTCCTGTTAGAAGTATATCAGTTATATTATGCAGAATTTTCGATTCGTATCAGTTAATATTGGGTCTAAATCACAAAACTTGGGAAAAAATCTCTACACCTTTATTGAACTTTACTTGTTCAATTCCAGTAACATACTTATGCTTAATACTTTAATATATTTTTCTTACAGACTATAAAATCCTTACAAGTTCTACAAAGAACAGAAACACAGTGGAATCTAATGGTAGAAAAAATTTTCGAGCTAGAAGATACATTAAAAAACCAAATATCTCGAGACAGAGTATTTAAAAGAACCTTCGAAAAGAGACACAGTTGGTTTGGAAGGTACATTTACACATCCAAGATCGAATGGTACTGGAAGTGTCTACTGTACTGCTATACCCAAAAAATGTTAGCTGTTCTAGCTGGAATATTTTCGGTCTGCGTGGTGTGGTCAGAAGTGACATTCTTCAGTGCCAGTCCGCCACTTTCGATATTTGCAGTTATTGTGAATGCGGCTACAAGTCATTATGATTATTTCACAATTCAGGTATGTATGTTTTATAAATATTGTAACAAGATTTACGCGTAGGGAAAATTTATTTACACTATTTATTTCTTGTACAATTCTTCCAAAGAAGGAAGTATATCAAAAGTTATTACAACAGGGAGACGAAAAAACAAAACAACAATATAAAAACTTGAATAAAGAAGTCAAACGAGAAGTCGTTAAAAAGAAAAATAGTGCATGGGAACAAAAATGCCAATACCTAGACAACCATATAGGAGGGACAAAGAGCTCTGAAGCCTGGAGAACTATAAAAACGATGAGAACAACAACAAAAAACCAAGTCATAATAAATAGAATACCAGAGAACACATGGATAGAGCATTTTGAGAACTTATTAACAGAGAGAAGAGAAAGGTTTAAACAGACAAATGAACAAGTGCAAGTAGAAGGAAGAATAGAACTATCAATAGAACAAGTGAAAGAAGCAGTTAAGGGAATGAAATTAAGAAAATCTCCAGGCCCAGGCGGAATACATCCAGAGTTGATTAGATATGGATCATCAAAACTGCTTGAAATGATCCGAAAATTATTCGAAAGATGCTTAAACGGAGAAGAAGTTTCAGAAGAATGGAGACAATCGTATATCTCTCCAATACACAAGAAAGGCACAAAAATGGATCCTAAAAACTATAGAGGGATCGCAGTGATTGCTACTATAGGCCGATTATATTCAAAAGTACTGAGAAACCTGATAAAAAATGATATTAAAGATAAACAACCCGAAGAACAAGCGGGATTTAGCGCCGGGCGCTCCACTATGGATAATATTTTCACATTAAAAATTGCAATGGAAAAACGAGTGCAGAGAAATAGAGAAACCCATATAGCTTTAATAGACCTGGAAAAAGCATATGATAGTGTACCGATCTCCCAACTATGGATAGAAATGGATCACTTGAAAATAAACCCAATTCTTATTAACACCACTCAAAAATACTACGAACAAAACTTTGCAAGAATTAAAATGGGACAAGAAGTCACCTCTCCTTTTCAAACAACAAAGGGACTAAGACAAGGCTGCTGTCTGTCACCCACCTTATTTAAATTCTTTTTCTACAGATCCTTAGTGAAATGGGTAAAAAAATGTAGAAACATGGGAATAACGGTGGAAGAAAACACGCTATATACACTTTTCTTTGCGGATGACCAGGTAGTAATTGCCGAAGATAGCTACGATCTTAGCTATATGGTAAGAAAACTGCAAGAAGAATATGAGGTGGCAGGTCTAAACATGAATATGACAAAATGTGAATATCTATCAGTGGGAACAGATGAAATATGTGACCTAGTCTTGGAAGACGACAAAATCAAAGGCATACAATCCTGCAAATATTTGGGGGTCATTTTCAATAAGAAGGGAAATAGCGCAGATGAAATCAGGGAAAGAATGAACAAGGGTAGAGCAGCGACCCGTGCCTTAAACTCTCTTCTCTGGAAAAAAACAATGAGAAACCAATAAACACATTTACGGTAGTATAGTCCAAAGTATTACACTTTACGGTTCGGAAGTATGGGACGTCACCAAAGCTAATAAAAATAAACTTATGGCGACAGAAATGGATTATCTGAGACGAAGCTGCGGTAGATCGAAACTAGAAAGAGTTAGGAACGAACAAATAAGAAACGAAATGAAAATGGAGCGAAATATTAATGATGACATAGAAAGAAAACAATTAATCTGGTTCGGACATGTTAAAAGAATGCCAGAGTACAGATGGCTTAAAAGATTACTGGAATGGATCCCTCCTGAAAGAAGAAAGAGAGGACGACCACGGAGAAGTTGGCGCAACGATATTGATGAAGCAATGGTGGCAAGAGACTTAGAAGAGGCAACTGCGTATGACAAAAAAAGATGGAAATTGGGGGCGGAGAAGCGGCGACAGCCGTAATCAATCCGTTATTATATATATATATATATATATAATATATATATATATATATATATATATATATATATATATATATATATTTCTTGTATAATTCCTTTATTACATTATATCATATAGAGCTTGGGCTAAAACTCCATAACAATGCTACATGTAGCTTTTAAATAATATTTGAGATAATTCATATGGATTTAAGCAGGAGCTCTAAAAAACTTGTCAAATATGGAAAAAACAAAAAGAGAAATCAAACAATTTCTACCTGGCCAAATCGAATTCAAATTTTTACCACCGTGACTTTCTAAAACTTGCAAAGCAAACAGCTTGATAAATTACTCGGCAAGGGAATCTAAAATTGCATTCCACATGCCGTTCATCATGGTCAAAATTCGTAGTGAATTTAATTTCTGGTACTCCAAACGATGTAAACTTTCTTAAAAAAGGATTTTTAATAAATATCTATTATTAATACATCTAATATCTAATATTAACCTAATAATTTAATAACAAAACTTAATTTTATTTTTTAGATATTATCAACGATAACAATCTTATATATGTGCTACTGCGCATTTTCTACAGTACTTAAAATAAGAGTCCTCAATTTATATTACCTTGCCCCTCACCACCAAACGAATGAGTACAGTCTAATATTCTCAGGAATGATGCTGAGTCGGCTCACTCCACCACTGTGTTTGAATTTCCTCAGCTTGATCCATATGGACAGCCACGTACTCCACACTGACGTCTCAGAAACTTCCTACACGAAGGTTAGTATTTGCTTTTGCATTTATTCTTGGTTTGTGACTTTTGTTAAATGTTTCTAATTGTACTAGCTGATTCGAAATTTGTTATACTTTTAGTGTACTTAAAATTTTTTATCTGTGTAACTAGAATATGATAGTGATTTATGAATCTTAATGTTTGATTCTAGATCATGGGTCACATGGATATCATCGGCATAATTTCTCATGGCTTTAATATTTATTTCCCCATGGCTATACTTGCCTTTTGTCTTGCTACGTATTTTAGTCTAGGATCTAGAATATTGTCAATGGTCGGATTTCATCAATTCATCGGAGACGACGAAATGACTACGGATTTAGTAGAGGAAGGTAGAGAATTGGTAAAACGAGGTGAGTAAAAATATCTCAAAATATAAGATACATGTGACTTTCCGTTCAAGTAATGACTAATAGAAATTTCAGTCAAAATTATGTCAAAATATTTATCGGATATTATCAGCTAGTTAGGTTAAGTGGTTGATTCACATAGACCGTACATATTTTTAGAAAAGCGTAGAAGACAGAGAGCCGAAGAATCTTCAACTAGACGCAGGGAATACAATGAAAGATTCCCGTCAACGGGAAGATTTAGGCAGCCTAGAAACAGTACCGAGATAGGTAAGCTCCATATAATGAATTAGATAAATTAGTATTTGATATTATCAAAGTGAATAACAATTCAAGTCGGTAAGTACTTTATTTTTTTATATATTATGTACAATTGTAACAATAAATATTTCTAATTAAATAGTAAGGTATTATGTGCAAATTTTTGACTGCTCAATTCGTTATTTAAAATTATTTTATCTAAATTATTTCATTTTAACCATTAACTATTATCCGTCACTGTTTAATCTTTGGTATAGTTCGAATGTAAATATGTCCTGTCCCGGATACAAAGTATCATCAATCAGCTCCAATTTGTCTATTGTTGAACATAGGCATCCTCAAATGTCCTCCACCTGTCCCAAATAGCAGACAATAAGTTTGATATGCTCAAAACACAACAATACATCACGACTTAAGAAGGTCCGGAGAGGGATCTCATAATATATTGATTTCTCCTCATATTTTGGAGTAGGGCTGGTGTAATGCTTGCAGAGAAATGAAGTATTTTTGCCATTAATTCGACTAGGCTTGTGGCCCTTTCAAACTGATGCCTATAAATGTTTTTTAGGCCATTTAATTGTACCACGTGTACTTATAAGTCGATCCGCAAACGTTTGATTGAGGAAGTCAATAGTTGCTTTAGAGTTGTGAGCTGAACACCCATCCTGTTGGAAATAAACCTCCTAAAAATTATCGGGAAGGCGTCGAACTGCCGGACTACTAACTAACTAACCTCGAGTTTTAACCTTGTTTAGGCTTACGCCTCTTCAAGGAATGGGGAACTCCTTTTTTTTTTGACGGAGTTGTGGGGGTTACGAGAAAAACGTCAACTGAACGAAACGCGGCCTAAGAAGTAGAGAACTACTAAGGAAAGGAGGGGAAAAGAAGGTGGCTTATTTTGTGATCGATAAGAATCGTGAACGCACAAGAAGAAGTGGGTTTGCCTAGCATGCAGTGAGGTACTTCAGGGTTACCAGCCATACAGTAGGAACGGCTCTTTATCAGCGTTTTTGGTGCGCAGTTTATCTGCGATAATAGACGGGGAAAGATTCTAAAATATCAAAATACTGAAGCATTCATCATCGATCCTATCAAGCAGGTTAACCGTGCATAAGATATGATCAACAATGGACATTCCTTGATGATTGAAGAACGTGACCTGTCGATTGGTGATTCTGGAGATTGGCAGCTCTAGAAGAAGGTCTGAGAGCTGTCTGCCTGGAATATTTGAGGTTGTATCACCAAACTGAGTGTGCCTGCTGTTTAGATCGCCCATTGCACACCTCACACACCTGCGCCTTGTCTAGCGTGGAAAAATACTCGACAAGGGGTAGGGAAAGGGGTGTGTTTGGATGCTGGTAGTAGGATATTATCGTAATCTTGGTGTTGTCTTGTAGGTGAATGCCAACTGCCAGGAAGTCGGTGTCATGGAGCTGGCCTAATATATGAGGGGGAGGAGTGTGAGGTGTGGAGGGTATAGAGTGGTGTATTAATAGACCATTACCATGACTGGCCTGGCGTTTGTTTAAGTGGTGTGAGGTGTATCCTGTGAAATTAGGGGCAGTTTTAAGTCGGGTGTCGGTGAGAGAGAGGATTTGTATGTTTTGGGAAAAAAGTAAATGTTTTATTAGTGCTCTGTTTCGACCGACCCCCGAACAGTTGACCGTACCTATTACACAGTTGAATGTAGCGACTTACTGGATGGGGACGAAGGTCATTTCGGTCTTATTGTTTCTGGAGGTGGGCACAATAGAGTGCCCAAACATCTTACCCGACAGGTCGGATGAGTACCTTGCTATGGTCTCTCTCCTATCTGACAGGATGTTCATCAGCAGAGTGGTCGTGAACTGTATCCACAACCTAACGTCTGCTGTGAGTGACGCAGGAGGAATCCTTCGCTCAGTGGTAAGAGGTTTTGCCTCTTGATGCGAGGAAGGTGTCTCCTGCCTTTTGGGGCATATAAGTGACCAAGCTGGGTGTGTTCCCTTGCAGTTTGGGCACTTAGGGTTTTTCATATTAGGGCAGTCGGCACTTTTGTGCTCGCCGCTACCGCAATTAGGGCAAGTCGTCTGTCGCGTCCGATACTCTGAGATTTCGTGGCCGCTTTGGCAGCATCTGCTGCAGTATTTGGCGGTGGGTTTGATTATATTGGGGTTGTGAGGAGCCTCACATGGCCTGATCAAGCCATCTATGCAGATGCCGTTGATCAAGGCGTCCGTGTAGTACTCCTCAGAGTCGAGGAACATGCGGACCATTCTGGTAGGCTTGTTGAATCTTTTTGAGACGATTCTGTGAAGTGAGTTGAAAGGAAAATCGATTTCAACAAGGCTTAGCCCGAGTTCCTCGGTGCAGTGTCTACGTCACAGATGACGAGATGGAATGGAGAAACTGCCGGAATGATCTCATTCTGTAAAAGTTGTAAATATTTGGGCCGTTTAGGTTTCCATATATCAAACATGGACCGACAATATGGTTGCCTAACATTCCAGTCCAAACATTTAACTTTTGCGAATGCTGCGTTCGCACTGCAACACTGAGGTGCTTATTTTTCCGAGAATAATACCTTGCAACGGATGGATTGTGTTTTTTATGTAATAAAAATGAGGATTCGTCAGAAAATAAAATATTTTTTAAAAAGTGTACATTTTCATTCTGTTTATCTAACATAAATTCACAAAACTCCATCGGTCTAAAGTTATCTTCCGAAAACAGTTCTTGTTTTGGTTGTATCTTAAAATAATGATACCCATTCATTTTGAGAACTCGCTGGACAGTTCGAGCATTCACGTTAACTTCCCTAGCAATTTGTACACTATTGCAGGGTTCACTAGCTTCCACAAAAGCACAAATATCAATATCCCTGTTTTGAGGCTCTTCATGGACAGGTCTAACACGTGGTTCATTACCTTTATGACACTTTTTACAACTGTTTACACATTCCGAAGTTTGAACATGTTTAATGGTATATTTATCTGTTGTAACACTTGGTGGATGTCTATTTTCGAAGGCAACAATTACTTCGCGTATCGAATGATCCTGAAAGTACCATGTTACAAGTGGTACTTTTTCTTGGACGGTATGCAACGTAATAGGTATTTTATTAATTATTTGTCTATTCTTTCGGAATTTCGTTTAAAATTTTTAATGTCAATGTGACAATTACGACAATTCGTACCTACTGTGAAATGAATGTAGAGGTGGAAACGTGTAACATGTCACAGCGATTGCCATTGTGTTGTATGGTCAATAAAACAATGTCGTGATCTGTATTATTGTGATATTCAAAGTCTTAGTGCGCCAAGCAATTAATTAGCTAATTAATTAATTAATTAATTAATTAAAATTATTTAAATGATATGATTATGATTCTATCACACTTTTTAATTCTCTTATCTCAGGGTTATATTCGTGCTTCAATATCTATGCTTTACATGTGAAAGGTAAGGTCCAAAGAATACCGGAATAATAAAAAACATATATGATATAACATTATATATTGAAATAAATATAATGAAATAAAATTCACACTCAAATGTTTTCAATAAACAATATCTCATAATGATTCTCAAAATTTTGTTCTACGTACGTGAACCTTCAAAATTAATGGTACAAACAATATTAGTTAAAATCTCAAAATCCCAATTATTATTCTAAATCTCCTAATCAAAATATTTATATCTTTTCTAAAGTAATTGTAAAAATTGTGTTATCAATAAAAGAAAAACTGCAGAAAAACAAAACTATCTCTCTATGATGATGAGTGGTCCAAATCCTTGTTCCTTGTAGCCTACACTATCTATTCTTAGCAGCTCCCTAGGTAATCAGCAATCTTACAACAAATTGTTGCAAGTTTATCGTCCTTAATGATCTCCTTCAAATGCACGAATCGTTCAAATTATGCTAGCCTCTTCTCCTCTCGATAAACTGAATCTCTCGTTGGCCTGAGTGAAAAATGACTCTTGGAATATCTTCTCTTTACGATAAACTGAATCTCTCGTTGGCCTGAACAGTGACTCTTGGAATATAAGTAGAAAAATATGACTTACAATCTTTTACTGGATCAGCTTCTGTCAGATACACTAACTACAAAAAAACTCACAAACTTTCACTGCTACTGCTTCCTACCTCTGGGAAACTATCCGATAATAACGGCCGTTCGCCTTGCACCCTTGGAAACCAATTGACTATCTTTTTTTTTCTTCAAAAACTAACTGGAGTCTCATTCTCAAACCAACCATTCCACCTTTTTTCAATCTCATCCAATCAAAACGTGTCATACATCTCCCATTTCTTCATTTCGATAACACAAACAAATTTTTACCTACAATTATAAAATTTCCGAACATTATTTACAAACCAATCTTTTTCTACCAATTCTTATGAACTAACAAAAACATATCTTTCTAAAATCTATTCTATTGTCCTAATTACTGCATAAATTTATTTGGAAAACCCGCTTCCATTGTCTAAGATTTCACTTAAGCTCCTCACGTCACTCAAATATATTTTAACAAAGAAAATAATTTATGCATATCTTACGTTTTGTTCAATATAGGTAATCCAAAGATAAAGGACTTCTTCGAAATGTTTGTAGTTTATTATTCGACTTATCTGAATTATTTTAATTTTTTTTAACTTTGAAATATTTTAAGCAAACCAATATTTTTCTCGATTTTTCAGGCTTTTTAAAAACTGTATAAATTGCTATTTTCAGTGCGGCAAATGGAGGACCTGGACACAAGTCGCTCAGTTCTCAGAGACTCGCACGGTTTAGATTCCTACAACGGCACTAGATTTGCTTCCGAAGTGGACACCCGATTTCCGCCCAGCGAGGACGACATCGACTCCCGATTCGGGGCCAGTACGAGAATAAACGAACGGATGAACTCCAACGAGTTAGATCCGAGATTTTCGGATAACACTTTTCAGTTGGATGGTTTCTATAGGAACAACAGGGTAGGCGGGCCTCCGCGAGGGATTTTCGACGATGTTTAGATCTTGTCAGAGTTGTTTAGATATATTTTCAATAGTAAGTGGCTATGCACATAGAAGCACTTTCGATGTGATTTGTTTTTCAGAGTATAAGATAAATATAATGCAGATCTTCTCTTTAATAAAAACTATTTTTTACATATAAATAACAGAAAAATGTTTTAAAATCTCCACAGTATCTTCAATAAATTTGCGCTTATTTAATATTCAGTAAAATAGCAGATATTTGACTGGTCAGCTAAAATGACTACGCTACGACTAAAATGACTAGAAGCGTTGCTACTTGAGCAACGCTTCCTTTAGTTCACTTCTGTAACGGTACTTAGTATTGTCTCGTTTCTCTCACTATATGTGTCGATGTGTCCACTATTATCTCCAATTCTTTTTTAATCGAAATAAGAATTTAAAAAAAATAGCCTTTAGTTTTGTACATAAGAATATTGAACAGAAGATTGAGAAAAACATTTTTTGTAGTACATTACAAGAAAATTTATTAGGTTTCAGATCAGTTCTGTCAAAGAAACACAGACATTTACATATTCGTATATTATCAGGTATTCAGCCGATCAACTTTGATGGGAAGATTTTGTAAACGTTTTAAGAAAATCTCATTTTGTCACTGTTTATGTGGGAAGCCGTGGTAGTTTGACACCTCAACCCATTGGCGAACTTAACACAACTCCATGGTCAATCAGAGCACACAATACGAGAAATGTAAAATGCTGGCAAATTCGCGACTGACTATCTGTATTATTGGTTGCCTACTTTGTAATTCTAATTTTAAGTTGTACATAGCGATCAAAACTTTATCGAAGATAACAATAAAACTGAATGTCCTAATTTTACTATGCGTCTATTTTTTTCTACTCTGTATTATGCATATACTATTATCATTGAAAATAATGCATTTATGCACTAGCTTGTACTTTGAGATGTGCTCATTCCCACTAAAGTTAGGTATGGCCTGTTGACTTAACCTTGAGTTTACTACGGTGCATCTTCGGGTCATTATCTCATTATCACAACCGGGACGGTTATAAAAACTACTGATACATGAAGAGTATATGACATTTTACTTACTTAAAATAAAGCATGTTAGGGGAAAGTAGTCCACATTCGGCATATTAACCTTTAGAAGCCAAACATAAATAAACTCCCAAGGATCAATCAAAAACTGGTATTTTTAAATTATTTTATAATAATCACTACTCTCTTTTAACTAAAGAAGGTAAATATGTGTTGAAAATTAACATAAGAAACATTCTTCTACCAGTCGACTCTTTACCGTAAAAGTCAGCCGAAACTTCACCAACGGCTATGAAAATAATATTAAATTAAATTTAAATACTCTTTACCGTTTGGAGGTTATGTTTTTTCGACATAATAAAAAGTAAATAATTTATTTTCAATTTCACTGGGACTGAAATTTCTATTTCAAAATGTTCCTTTAAAACTAAGCAATAAATTAAACATGAAAACTTACCTTAAATGCACTGAATATCACGGTTCAAGATAAAATCTACAACTTCTCTAAATCTATTCTGTTAATACACTGCAATGTGGACCACTTTCCCTATTGTTATTACATGCCTAAGAGAAACAAAACAGTAACAAATAAATATCTAATTGATATAAATATCTGGTATAAATATTAGTGTATATTTCTGCAATTGTAATACTATGAAATCTCAAAATTGGGCCAGATAGAAGCTCTACTTTATAAAGGCAACTCTCTTTATTTTTGGCAACCCTTATTTTCCCTACTTTGTTGATTGTTAAGTTTTTTTATTGTAAAATATGATAAATTGTATTATGTCTATTTTAATAACCAGAAGTTTTTAGTAATATTATAGAAAATCACTATATTAAGGTTTGAAATACATTTCATTATGCAATATAATCTTCCTGATTTTCAATACAGCCGTTCCAGCAATATTCCAATTTATGTATTCTATAACTGAAGTGAGCATCTGGAGGATTGTAAAAATATGACTCTCAGAGGCCGGAGGGCGCTCAATTTGGTGAATAGGGTGGAGGTTACAACAATTTGTACTGTAATTCTCTGATATTGTCGATGATTTTGTGAGCTGTGTGAGAGAATGCTTTGTTTTGAAAAAAAAATTAGATTTTTATTCTGCAAATCTGTTCTTTGTTCACGAATTTTTGCATCCAACTGGTCCAAAAAGTTACAATTAATAATCTGTGTTTATTGTGTTATCGCTTTGGAGATAAACTAGGAGCAACATTTTTTTGGGTTCCAACTAACTGATCCAAATACTTTATTAGTTCGTGTCCGTACCAGTCGAAAGTACTGGGTTTACATCACTCCTACGCCTCTCTTATGATTTAAGATCATCATTAATTGATTAACTTACGTCTCATTTACAATGTGAAATGTGGCACCTACTTTCTTAGCTTTATGAGACTCAAACCATGGTCTATACTGTCTAATGACATCCCTAATTTGTCTCGATTATCTTCTAGGCTTCTCCAGAGCTATCAAAGGACCATGTTGTCTGCTAATCTGAATAGAGTGTCAGATGTTTCAGGTCGACTGACCAAGATTCTCAAATCATGAGATTTAATTCTCTAGACTCTAAATCTGGCCTTTTATCAATCAATTAGAAAAATTTGACAAACAAGATTGAATGGCTTCTTCTTCTTCCAGTTCACATCCTCTATATCCATCACATAACTCTGTTGGCTACCGATAAAAAATGTGTTAAATATCATTCTACCAGGTTCTCATTTACCCTCGATTCTTTGTTTTATTATTAGTAGGAGAAGGCTACATTTTCTCTTTTCCATAATATAGTTGCAATATACAAGTTTAATGGAGTTTATTGTTAAAAATTCAACTAAAATGCAACATTCAAGAATGTGGAGGTAACATTAGATTCTGTAAGATTTCATGTTTCCGCAGCATCCAGCAGTAAGAGGTCATATTATTTGGGTGGGATTGAATGCGTTTCGCACTTCTTTACTATGTTTTATCGCTTCTGAGTAAACCCAATTTTGTTTTGGGTTATATCAGAGATAAGAGGTTCCTTGTTTGTGGCAGGATCATACCATTAATGTGATACAAGTCAAACAGCTACTTTTGGTTATTAAAAAAGATCATAGCCTAGTTTAATTGTAAATATCCATACCAGATTATAAAAAGCAGAATTGTATTTATTAGGACTTAATTTCTATATTTAACGTTTGTTTCATCTAAATGTCCCAGTATAGTGTTTAAACTTAAAAATTCAATATGTCCTTTTTACTATTTTCAAATTATGTAAGTTAGATAATTAAGTTGTGATATTAGGCAATCTACAAGATTTGATTTTAATCGTTTTAAGTGACTTTGTAACTATTTGTAGCTTGAATTCATTCCTGCGTGTAAGAGTTTGTTATTTGATGATGTTTGGAGCTGTTATACTATTATATATCTAATTCATTTTATTCTGTTTTGTTTCATAAGTACCTACAATGGATTTTCAACTGTTATATCAGATTTATGGAAAAATATTAATCAATTAAACGTTGGCATATGTTTAATTGTAATGTCATATTTCAGTGCCTATCTTGTAATATATTGTTTTTTAATTTTTTATTCTTACGATATGATACTTTATTTGCTATACTTACTTTGTAATGGTATATGAATACTATTACAAATTATACCAGCCTATTCTGAATGTCATACTAGAGATAACTTTATAGATAACAGAATAGGAATGTTTATTTACTGTTATTATATGTCACAGAGAAATGACACGTGGCAGTTGACAGATGAAAATCATAATAGACATCTTAGTATGCTAAAAATTGAATTTTCTGTTCGTGGAGTTTATTTTAGACATGGATATTCAAGATTTCGTTTTGGTAGTCATCTGTGTCTAATGTAATGATCCTGTTAAATATATTTATGATCTCATTCATATTCATGCTGTTTCCTTTCTGATAAAAATAATATTTATATACTTTTAATTATTTTTTAAGTTGACATTAGTGCAATCAAATATAGACAAATCTATAATATATCGTCGATTCACAGTAACATAGGACGTCTGATAGTAGTAGTAACTTTAGGATTTCGTTTAATATTTTATCAATGTCCTATTGTTGTTCTGTGGCGTCTATATGTTTCGAATTGATTTAGAATGTTTTAAAGACATGTACATTTTAAATTATTTGTATGTTTTTTACAAAGAACTGTATTTAGTACCATTCCAGATTTTAAAATGTTTTTAGTATTATAAAAAAATAAATTATAGGACTTATCCGCGAGGAAATCAACAATAATGACATTATCAGTCTGAAACATCTTATCTCTTTCAGATTATTCACTTCTCGATTAATATTAATATCCAGATTTATTATTTATACTCATTCATTCCACCAACAGTGGATGTTGTATTTGACCACGGAAGTGTGTAAGATATTCTAGTCATTATGCTAATATTGCCCGACGTACTAATTGATTTTATTACCTTGTCAAATTGTTGAATTTCTTATAACTATTATCGACATATTTCACATTGTGTTACTAGTCAAAAAAATCATTCGATTTATTTTTTTTACTGTGAAATATATAGCCAATTTTACACATACTCAATTAGAGTTAAGGTAAAATCACTTATTGTTTACAGCTAGCGAATTAGTGTCTTTATATTTGTATTTAATAAATTGATACATAAAACAGTGTACTTTATTTTAGAAATGAATATCAAAGAACGATCGTGACAAAGGAGATATTTTTTAAGAAAGCCACAGGTAGTTGTAAGATTAGTGCTTATGCAGTTTAGGAAAAATAGGTACGGCTTACACTATGGAAGTAGAGAGAAGCATACAACGTATCCTCGTTGTGTGAAAGCATCTGAATACCATTTTGGTATTTTACTTTAACAGTGTAATGGTATTTGCAATATTGACTAGCATTTGGCGAATCTACTTTGTGCAAGAAATGTATACAAGTGCTACAATTTCTTCACAAGTGGCCGATATGTTAACAACCGATGAAAACATTAAAGAAAATTAGGCTATATCGTTATGACGATGAAACTAAAGACCAATCATTCCTTTGGAAGCTACCAGAATAGCGAAGACCAAATTCAGTCAATAATGAAAGTGTTGTTGATTGTTTTTTTCAATTAAAAGTTCTTACTAGAATGTCGTACGGCCAATAAGGAATATTATTTGTATTTGAAAGAAAACAAAACGCCCGGAATTGTGGAACAGTTATTGCCATTGATTGTTCATGTTTTTTTGTCCAAAACAATCACGGTAATTATGCACCAGCTACCCTATTCACCGGATTTGCTCCCTGTGAATGTCTCAAGACTACGAAAACTGTTTGGATATATCTGAAGGGCACTAAACATTGATAAATAAAATTTTTTGCGATTTTTATCAAAAAACCTTGTATACTACACGTGAACATAATATTACCATTAACACTGTGTTCATTCTGAATATTCCCTAAAGGGTTGCAGCCATGTTTCTTTTGGAACTCATCCTCGACGAAATAATTTGAGTTTATTGGTTTGCAATCGGTTCGAAAGTTTGAGTTCCTCTAGTAGCACGTCATGTCCAAACAAATCTATTAAAAGAGTACGTTTCGCCATAGTGTTAAACAATAAATTAAATGTAGTGACTACAGGGACTTCCGAACCTTGACATTTGATATCGAGCATATTGATTTGTCAAACTGTCATTTATTTAGTACGTTTTGCAAAAAACGTACTAAATTTACCGCACCATATTACGGTCGCCATAATCGTTCTACCGAGAAAACTATTCACAGTGTGGGGGATAAATCTCAGTCTATTGGTTCAGTGAACAATCAACCAACGTCCATACGTTAACGAAACGCAAGATCTGTCGAAAACATCGACACTATCCGTGAGAATGTGCAGGAGAATCAGAGGCAGTTGATTTTACGTCGCTCATAAGAACTCAGCCTTTCACAGATGACAATTTGACGAATTCTGCGTCGTGACTTGGGTCTGCACTCGTACAAAGTTCAACTGGCCCAGGAGCTGAAGGTACACGACCGAATACAATGACGTGCGATCACTGAATGAGCTCGAAATTGCATCGAAAAATTTCAGTGATGAGGCCCTTTTTGGATGAATGAGTACGTCAACAAACAATATTGTTGATTTTGGTATCCAATGCATCTTGAACAAATTATTGTTTGGTGTTGTTTTTGTACTGGCGGCATCATCGGTCTATATTTCTTTGATAACGACGTTTAGGCCATCACTGCAACGTCGAAGGCTATAGATCGATGATTATCAACTTATTTTGGCCTAAAATTGGATGATATGAATACCAACGACATTCAAGTAAACGGCACTACGTGCCACATTGGACGTTGGGACAAGCGATTTAAGGGTATGGTCATCTTACGTAATGGTGATGTGAACTAGCCACCGAAATTGTGCGATTTGACCGCTTTAGACTTTTGTGGGATTTTCTTAAATCCAGGTCTATGCATGTAAACCATAGCGTCCCTCAAAGCGAACATAATCCAGCTATCGGTCAAAGTCTGACTAATTTATGCGCCAGAGTTATGGAAAATTAGGCATTTCGGATGCGCGCCACCCACGAACCTGCGCGGTGGACATTTGAACTATTTTACATTCCATACATAATGGCATTGAGCATTTTAAACGAAGCAAAAATTTTGATGATATCTCACACACAGTTTGCATTATTTAAAGATAGAAAGTGCAAAATTAAGACCCTATACATTGAGCTTTTTGGGCACACGTGCTTGAATAGCTAAATTTTGAATACAGCAAGCACACAGGATACTTATACTTTTGTTTTGTTATTTCTCGTTCGTTGCAGCTCTTTCTCTCTCCGTCTTGCTGGAGATGCTCAGTAAAGTATGACAGTTTAAATCAAGTTCGTTAATTTTTTTAGGTTAGTGACCTAATTAGTTTTTTTGTTTATCTCGGGAACAGCTCTCAGGGAAATTGAATTTACAAAACCTCATAGTGTTGGTTATTTTGTACACAACAGATTAAAGAATAAGACTTCGACTTCAGTAATGTATAATTTAAATAGAATTTAACAATACATCCATAAAAGTAAACAGTATACATAAAGTTTAACAGCACTTAAAAACAAATTTAACATAAAAATAAATATCTTTTAACAACTAATGGCACGTAAGCAGTCTCTTATTATCAAATTTTAGAGTAAATATAAACTAAAGAACGTCACCAGTGCAAGTGCAAAGAAAGCTAAAACGTACATTATAGTGATCCGTACAATCTTCTTGTGTTCCGAACGACTGATCTGCAGCTTGGTTCTTCGTTCGTTCAAATCGAGCAGTAAAGGATCCAGCAACAGCACGTTTCGTTCCAAATACGGCTCCGGTTCGTGCTGACGCGGACTGTGCTCGATGTTTCGGTACATTTCGTCCATCATCGGGATGATTTCATCCAAGTTCTGCACTGTCGGTCTTCGTTTCTTCGACAGACCCATTGTACGGCGAGATATGTAATTATTTGTAAAAGTTTTGAAGAGATTATTGTTAGGTAAAGATAAAAATATAGGAACGTATGAATCGTAACTACTAGGATCATAAGAACATTTTAATTCCTTATATGACAAATGTCCGTGTTTGCTGTCTAATATTCCTATGCAGTATTTGGGAACCTCTTGGTAAAAAGGCACAAAATTAGACGAACAAATTAGAGAATCGTTGCTTAATAATAAATTATCACTCTGTATAAACTTACTTAAACTTACAACCGCATTAGGCAATGTTTGATTATGCTTAAAATAGAGGTCGCTGTATGGCAGAAACGTATCACTAAAAATGGAAGAACTTAATATTTCACTGGAAGAATTTTGATCGTCTGAGTGGTTCATTATTTTGATTTCTTCTATTTCAGTGTAAATCTTTTGCCGTCTCAATATTCTACAAAATTTCGGCGACAAAAGTTTTTTGTTTTCAACTACTTCGCTTCGTATGGTTTTGTTGTATGTATGTTTTTGTGTAACGCTATTATTTGTCTTAGTGTCTAAGGTACTGGTAAGTCAGTTGCCTAGTAGGTCTATACTAGACTCAATTTTCTTTAAATCATGAAGGACCTGGAACAGAAACAATTCATGAATGAGCATGTGCTTAAAAATAATAGGAAAATAATGGTGTACAACTTACACGTTCTCGAAAAGCAACTTTAGTCAAAAACGAACCTTCCGAGAGCATTATTTTCACAAATCGAATCCAATAAACCCGGAAGGCATGAATGCCTGACTTTTATCTCTAAAAGTCTGTCTTCTTTCACACTACATGTTTCGTCTTGATTGAGATTCATCAGGCAGTGCCAAATTAAGACGAAACCTGTCGTAGTACGTATTAACGAGAGAGATTTTTAGAGACGAAAGGTAGACAACGGTGTCTTCTGCTGTATAATATGTCGCTCTCTATAAAACGTTGGAAGTAACAGTTTTTTAAGAAGTGAAACAAAGAAAACCAGATAGTGAATGATATTCGTTGCACAATTCAAGAATATCTCACTTCCTAACCTCTAGTGATTAGGATACTACATGTAAGAATTGAAATAGTTTATCAATAAAAAAATACCTTGCCAAAAAACAAAGCTTATGTGGCTCAGACTACAAAATAAATCCCCACTGTACTAATATAAATAACACAGGCCTACAGAAAAAAAAAATTGGTGCCGTGCATCTTTAAGCTGATTTTTACTATATTAGGGGCGATAAATCGAAATATGGACTCCGTTTTTTTTTGTATCAGCTGTAGTTTTATAAATATGGCACATTCCGAAATTAGTAGTTTTAATATTTGAAATAATGAAGAATATGCTATTCAAAGGAATATAGATTATTAATTTAACTTCTTGCTCAGTATATTTGTTGTTCTCACTGTATTATGCCTTATTTATGCAAAAAATAATACTTTAATGTCGTTACAGGTTACAGTACTATTTATAAGCAAATAAAACAGCTTGGGAAGTATTTTTAAACTTTTAAAATGATACGTTTACCACTTGTATTTGTAAACCCATTCGGCCTCCACCTAATAAAATACTAGGTACTTCAAAATCACTATTAGTGCTGCTATCTCTCGATGACTAAGCCCAGTTAGTAAAATTATTTCAATAAGTCTCCGCTAGATTGTATAGTCATTCATGTTTACTGCTGATATTGTTGCCTTTGTTGTAGTCAATTCTGTTTAGATATTCAAAACAAATGTACATAACCTCCAATTTTTGTGAGTTGTTAAAAGTGTTGTATCAAATCTTTTCCTAGTTTATATTGGTTTGATATTCAAAAATGAGTAGTGCAAGTTGTGTTAATGTCTTTTGTTACGTTTGTGGGGAGTATATATTACAAGAAAATAGGAAAAGTATGATTGACTTTGTGAAAAGTGCATATCTTGGATATTTTGGTGTTCAAAATAAAACATGGGCACCGCATATTGTATGTAAAACATTTGTAAAACAGAACACTTACGGCAGTGGACCACAGGAAAAAGAAAAAGTATTAAGTTTGGCGTGCCAATGGTATGTAGAGAACCTACAAACCACGTTGATGACTTCTTTTTGCCTGATCAATATTTCAGGGACCAATAGAAACAATCACCAAAAGTGATCATATCTTGATTTACCTTCAGCCAGACGCCCAGTAGCCCACTCAGAGGAATTATCGATCCCAGTATTAATAAAGTTATCTGACGTTTGTGAAGATGAAGGTGACATTGTTGAACATAATCTCGTTAGAGATTTAGCCTTATCCAAGGGAGCGTCGGAACTTCTGGCTTCAAGATTAAATGATAAAAATTTACTGGAACAAGGTACAAAAATTACTTTTTATAGAACAAGGGAAAAGGAACTGCTACCATTCTTTAACCAAGAAGAAAACCTTACTTTTTGTTTGGACATTAAGGTACTATTGGAGAAAATGGGACTTCCAAACTACGATGCAAATGAATGGCGTTTGTTTGTTGATACCTCCAAGCGCAGTTTGAAATGTGTTCTGCTTCACAAAGGAAACAAGTTTGGCTCAATACCAACAGCTCATTCAACCATGATGAAAGAAGAATATGCTACAATAGCTTTAGTTTTATAGAAGATAAAATACTACGAACATCGCTGGGTGATTTGGGTAGATTTGAAAATGGTAAACTTTCTTCTTGGCAGCAAAGTGGTTACACAAAGTATCCTTGTTTCTTGTCCCTCTGGGATGGTAGGGACCGAAAACATCACTGGATTAAAAAAGAGTGGCCTAGAAAAAACTTGGTAATTGGGCAAAAGAACATTATTGCCCAGTCTTTAGTCGAACCAGAGAAAATAATCTTACCATTCCTCCATATTAAGCTTGGCCTAATGAAGCAATTCGTTAAGGCACTTGATTCTAATGGACCATGCTTCGCCTACATAGGAAGGAAGCTGCCTCAGATAAGTACGGAAAAACTTAAAGCTGGAATCTTTGATGGACCACAGATCAGAATTCTTAGAAAGGATCCAGCTTTTGTGGGGTCAATGAATGAAGTAGAGAAAAAAACTTGGCTTTCATTTGTGGACATTATGAAACATTTTCTGGGAAATCAAAAAAGTGAAAACTATGCTGAGCTGGTAATCCGTTTGCTGAATAACTTCCAATCACTTAGATGTAATATGAGCATTAAAGTCCATTATCTTCACAGCCGCCTGGACTATTTTCCTGAAAACTTAGGTGACACAAGTGAGGAGCAAGGTGAGATTTCTCCAAGACATAAAAACCATGGAGGACCATTATCAAGGAAGATGAGACACCCATATGATGGCAGATTTTTGCTGGAGTTTGAAGAGAGACTGTTTAAAAGATCATTCCAGGAAATCACGTAAGCGAAGCTTTCGTTACGTCAAGTAAAGTTTTTTTTTCTATTTTGTTAGTTTTTTTCTCAAAACTAATTGTATATCTGTTTCATTGTACAAAGGGTTTTATTGTAGTTAAATGACTTAAAATATAGGTATTTTCTAATTGTGTGATTTTTATTTCAATTTAGTATATCCATATCAGCATATTCGCATCTTAATTCATAAAAGCTGGCATGACCTACGATATCTTAAAAACTAGAACTGATAGGGCAAAACTAAAGCCATATTCGGAATCAGCACCCAAATATACCTAAAATCAGCTCTAAACACTTTGGCACCAAAAACACTGTAGGCCTGTGTAATTGAACACCTATGATTACAAATACAAGTGAAATTTCCCAAATATATCAAAATAACAAAAAAAAAAAATATTCCTTCGTAGTTGAAGTGACCATATTGACACAGTAATTTTTAGGTGAAGTCTGACATAACTTTTGTAAAATTTCAAAAGTTTTTCATAGAATGTCCCCAGACTTATTGGTATTTGTTGGGATGGTCTACTTTTTGGTCCATACTGATAGTTGGTTAAGATCTTTTTGAAAAGTATTAACAATATCTGGACACTGATACAATTTCAAATCATCGGCATTGGAAACTAATTTGGATTGCTATCTACAAGTTAAGTCTGAAAGATACGGCAAGAACACAATGAGACCAAATATTGACCCCTCAGGAACACCACTGGCTACTACAAGTGAAACATTGCGGTCATCTTCCAATTAGATGGAAAAAGTTTTGCTACAATTATATAGTAACTTTTTCAGGTGCGTGATTGAAAAGGTACAGTTGCGGTCACGGAATAGTTTACAGGTTCACGTATCTAGGAGCCCATTTTTTAAATTTTTACTTCGTTTAAACGCACCTTTTACGTCAAAGTGACGTTGCCAGTGGTGTACTAGCTACAATAGGTAGATTAAAATTAAAATATCAAAATATTTTACAAAATGAAAAATATAGAAAACAGTTTTTTTGAATAAAATGGATTATGATCTTAATAACGAAAATAAAGAAGTCTTTTTTTTTAATATGCATTTTATTTTAAATCTATTTTATATTAAATAACGATAAACAATGATAAATAATAATTAATATTTGGTGGAAGCCCCATTCTTGTCAATACAATTTTGCAGTTTTCTGTTCATAGATAGCACCAATCCCCTCATGTTATAGTTAACAAGCTCTTCCCATGCCTGCTCAATTGCTTCCCATAATTCAATTCTATTCCGTGGTCTAAGGTTTCTTTCATTTAGTTTCTTTGTTAACTCTGCCCACACATTTTCGACGGGGTTAAAGTCTGCACTACGGGAAGGCCACGGAAGAACATTAACATCAGTTTCTTCTAGCCATTCTCGAACAATTCTACTCGTATGCACCGGGCAATTGTCATGTTGGAAGATAAAGTCGTTGTTGGGGAATCTCTGGATCACCGATGGAAACATTGTGTGCTCAATAATATGTTTGTAATATAATCCTGTTAACTTCTCCTCTACATGATAACAAACGCCCGGGCCTTCGGCACTTATCCATCCCCATACGCTGACAGAGAATCCTCCACTATTTCTTAAATGATGCGTATACTGTTCATCATACCTATGATTTCTCGGCCTATAAACTCTTATTCGACCATTATTATACGACTGAAATACTTTTTCATCGGAAAATACAACCCTAGACCAAAAATTCTCATCGCGGTTTATAAATTCATTACAAAATTCAACTTGTCTCCTCTTGTGATCCTCAGTCAAAAAAGGTTTCCGTGCAGCTACACAATTTAGCAGTCCACTTGCTTTAATTCTTCGACGTGCAGTGCGAATACTGCCTGGAAACGCTGCCTCTTCTCTTGCCTTTTGAGTTGTGGCAAAAGTAGATTCTCTCAAATAATCTACTAACATCTCATCCTGTTGATCTGTGGAAATCTTCTGCCCTCCTGAACCGCCCAACCGTGCTATAGAGTGAAAATTATCCCATCTTTGTTTAATCTTCCATATGCACATATGACTCACGTTCAAATCAGCAGCAACTTGCCTTAGTGACCAACCTTCTTCGAGTTTGGCAATTGCTCTTGCTTTTTGCGCATAATTCAAATGTATTCTAACCATTTTGGAAGAGTTTAATATACTTTTATTTTATTGTTGAACACTCGCGAAAGCATTGACGTTTTGAAATTTTTTGACTTTGACATTTATCAAATCTGTACGACACTGCAATTTTACAGTATTACAATATAAAAAGTAAGGTGTAAACTATTCCGTGACCGCAACTGTACATACACATTTAATTTCTAAGCAATTCAAAAACGATATGATCTAACCTAGAACATGATTTAGCAAAATGGACTTTCAAGTAGAATATTCCTATAAACGAATGACTTATCAATGTTCTATGTTCTTCCTAATTGTTTTTACTATTCGTAAGGGTGAAAAACTTTATGGTACTAAATTATTTAATACTATACCTCAAGTACGCAGGACATGCTCCACGCTTGAGTCCTTGAACTATCATTGCAATAGGAACCATTTTTATTGGTCAATTCTGGAAGACCTCGCCAGTCAGAAGTTTGTAATTCGACGAAGTGTTTTGACAGAATCAATTTTGTACTAGCGACCGTTTCTCTCAACGCTCCGTTTTGTGCGGCGAAAATGAGTTTGGCTCGAAGGAAGAATCCAACAGGCCATACCCATTCCTGAAAAGAAATATGTCATCAAAAATTGTGTCATAAATCTGATTATAGTGTAAATTTATCCGCATACATTAGTGCCTCTCCATTTTATAACCCCAAATGTTGATTATCTATTCTTGTTATCTTACACACTATTTAATGAAAAATATTTTAAATAAATCAATTAAGACTTACCGGGCCTTGGTGGTAGTTAAATCCATGTGAAACTGTGGGATCTTCCGACTGATTGGAATTGTCATAGTCACCCTTGTACGCCCAATCTTCAGGATCGAGTGTTTTCATTCCTAAAGGACCTAATAAATATTTCTCTGCTTGTATCAGAGCTTCCCAAGCACGGCTTGGAGTGAATAGTTCTGGTGCCTGTAGACAAAAGAAGTTTCAAATTAAAAATATAGTTTTGAGAATATAAACATGTATAATTGAGTTACAGGTAATAATTTCTATCTGGCGAGTCCATGTCTATTTAATAAGATTGCCACGTTATAGTTTCAAAAGCCCATTTTTTAAACAATTATTCCTTAATCGTAAAATAGTTTCGAAACACAATTCAGATTTCTGCTTTATAATCTGAGCCTTCTAAAAATTGCAAGGCAAACAGACGTTGATAAAAGATGTTAAAAGAGACATGGGGAATCTAAAATTTGTATTCCACGACATGTCTTTTACAACTAAGCAGAAATCCTTAGCGAATTGTGCTTCTAGTACTCACACAGAGTAAATCCGAATAAAATGAAGAAAGGCAGCAAATATTGATTTTTCACGTTGAGGACTCCTATGAATAGCTCTTCTGACGAGACCTATTAGGTCGAAATACGTATCAAGAGATACATAGGATTTGTTTGCGTGAAATCAAATATTTGCTGCCTTTCTTCATTTTATTCGGATTTACTCTGTGTGAGTACTAGAAGCACAATTCGCTAAGGATTTCTGCTTAGTTGTAAAAGACATGTCGTGGAATGCAAATTTTAGATTCCCCATGTCTCTTTTAACATCTTTTATCAACGTCTGTTTGCCTTGCAATTTTTAGAAGGCTCAGATTATAAAGCAGAAATCTGAATTGTGTTTCGAAACTATTTTACGATTGTTGTAATTAGATGTCGCTACTGCGTCCGTATTGAAGCCATGTTATTGTTGCTTCTTAAAAGGCAGAAAATATTGATTTTTCACGTTGAGGACTCCTATGAATAGCTCTTCTGACGAGACCTATTAGGTCGAAATACGTATCAAGAGATACATAGGATTTATTTGCGTGAAATCAAATATTTGCTGCCTTTCTTCAAATTATTCCTTACTTTTTATGTTTTTTTATGTATATCTTTCGCGTGTTTCCTACCTTACTAAACGATCCCGCCCATCATCTACAACGACTGAATACTGATATACGAGCAAAAAAAGTTTACGAAATTTTATTTTATTACTATTAAACAACAGTTGGCTACGCTATAATGTTTTGAATGTTAAAGCTATGCTGATAATTTTTTTAACAACAGATTTGAATACTTACCGCAACCATGGCGATGGGGAAGTTACACCTCAATTGGAAATCGGTATACTCTAAGCTTGACCCATAGGAGTCCTTATAAATGCCTCTCTTGTTGACTAAATCGGGTCGAATCTCTCCATCGGTCGGCTTGGAATTCACCCAGAAGTGTTTTTCGAAATTGTTCTGTATCTTTTGGGCCCATTCTTTAAACGTCCAGTTGGTCTTTGAGCCGCTCTTGGACACCCTTTCTACTCCCTTGTAAGGGTATTTGTTGTCTTCGCTCAGTTTAGCTAACCAGGAAATGACTGATTTTGACAATCCGATCAGTTCAACTGCGGAGCCATCTCTTGGAGTGGCTGGTTTGCCGCGGTTTCCGGCTTTGTCGGATGATCCCATTTTGTCCATCCAGGTGCCGCAGTTCCATTTATTACCACCAAAGACGAAACCTGAAACAAATTGTGTTAGATCTGCGTGTATAGTCTGACTAAAAATTTAAGGGACTCGCTATTATTTATTACTGATAAACAGTTTTTTCCTTTTATGTACCATCTCTGTTGAGGTTGTCGACCAGTATGGCGAATAAACTTATTATTTTTCTCCTTATCTATAATTTTTATAATATCGTCTACGATAGAATCACCCCGCTATGTTTATATGTTTTGTTATGTCATATGAATATGCCAATACAGCTAACAGTTGTCATATGATTATAAAAATCGGTTAATTATTTTATCGAAGTATATATTACATTGGCGACGAGGTAAATCATTGACTCTACGGCAGCTTAAGTCTTCATTGAATAACCAGATTGTTAAGATAAATACCAAACATGGATCCAGATCAATTCAAACAGTTTATGATGGTAAACAAGACAATTTTAGATCAGAAAATTCTAAGCATTCCATTCGAAAATTTTAATGCACAATAAGAAAACTTTAAAATGTGCAAAGAACGTTTCGAAAATTAATCGCTTTAGTTGCACCTCACAAAATCAAAGATTTTGATTACAAGAAATTTAAGAATCCAAAGATAAATATTCTTGCGCTGCAGCATAAATTTCTTTCCTTATATCAACAAAAAATCAATAAATTTCCTAATATACTACTGCTCTAAGGAAATTCTTTAGTGAAGTGAAGTCAGTTAGAAAAGGTGCAAGTGTTGGAGTAACACAGCCTATGAGAAATGAAGCAGGTGAACTTATAATGATAGAAACGGAAATCGTCGAACGATGGAAGGAATAATTTCGGAATTTACTTAATATTGAAAGTGAGACAGAGGAAGCAGACATTACGTTTCATTCTACAGATATCGAAATACCAGCACCAACACTTGAGGAAGTAAATAATGCGATCGCGTCTCTAAAAGACCATAAAGCACCAGGAAATGATGACATATATGGAGAGTTGTTAAAAAAAGGAGGAAACCTTTTACACCAAAAATTGTATGACATCATTCTGAGAGTATGGCAATAACAGAAAATGCCTAGAGAATGGAAGCGTTATAATTCCCATATATAAGAAAGGAAACGAAGAACAATTCCGAAACTATAGAGGCATATAGAGACTCACACCATATTCGGAAGATATTCTAGGCGACTAACAATGCGGCTTTCGTGCTGGAAGGTCAACTATAGATCAGATATTTACCATGCGACAAATATTAGAGAAAAACTGGGAATTCAACCGCGATGTACATCAAATTTTCATAGATTTCCAGGAAGCGTATGATTCCATAAACAGAAGCAAATTGTGGATAGCAATGTTAGAAATGGGAATACCAAGAAAATTAGTTGAATTAACGCAAATGTGCGTGACACACTCATATGCGCAAGTAAAGATAGGACGCAGAACATCGATGCCATTTAGTATAAATTCAGGACTTAGCCAGGGGGACCTGTTGTCACCGTTGCTGTTCAATTTTGCTTGCAATAGAATATGCAATAAGGAAAATATTGTCTGAGCTAACCGAAGGATTTGCTGCATTTGAAGGAAATATAGCATAATACTCCCTTTCAACATTATTAAGATCGAAGCTGCTAAAAAGAAAATCTAAATTAACACTGTACAAGTCGATTATTCGCCCAATTATTACATATGGCAGACCAGCAACCAGCGGGAAATCAATAAGCTTCTAGTATTTGAAAGAAAGGTTCTCAGAATAATATTTGGCCCTCAAAGAGATGAATTCACAGGAGATTGGAGAAGACACCACAATGCTGAATTGGTGACTCTGTATGGAACTGAAAACATAGACATATCAAGGCAAACCGAATAAGATGGGCAGGTCACGTGGTACGATCATAGGATGACAGAGTGTTAAAGACAGTGTTTTTTGAAAGACCAGATTGTAGAAGATCAGTAGGCCGACCGAGAAAAAGATGGAAGGATGATGTTGAAGCCGATTTATCTAGAATTAGGGTCTTAATTAGAGAACATCTTTTTGAGTCTAATGAAAAAACAGAGATCAAATTGACATTCAACATTTCATAATAGGAAGTGTTCTAAATCTAGGTCAAGTATCAATTTTCAAGAATTGGGAGTAGAGAATCGATGTATACAAACTGTAAAATCGATACTGAACGACTTCAGCGCATTGGTTGTAAAAAATATGGTAACGTGATTCCAGTTTGCATTTCAACGCTTTTATTTGGAAGATTTCATGTGAAACAACTTTCAACAAAAAGAAATTGAAAGTGATCAAGTTTTGATTTCATATGACTCCAGTTTGCCCGTAATATTGGCTTGTGATGCAAGTCCAACCAGTGGTGCAGGGGTACTATCTCATGTATTGTTACCGAATGTGACAAAACTATAATCAATTACACAGATAAGCACTTGCAATTCTAGACTACTTCAATATGCATCATATTTAACACGATTGGATTACGAAGTTGAATACAGAAAATAGTCTGATCACATTAACATTGACTATTTTCTACCGCCTCCATTAATCAATCATCGAAAAATTGCTTCAGAGAAATCGAAAAACTTCAATGCTTAATGGAGAAATTAAATGTATCTGCCATGAATCAATAAAGGAAATTTCAACATAAGATCTAACCTACGAGAGTTTTAAAGATACCACAGACAAAGATCCTATTTCATCAAGAATTAAATCTGATTTAAAATCATAAAATCAAAATGAACATGATTTCACTTTAGAAGACCAGATCATTTTAAAGGCCAGAGAATTGTCATTTCAACTCAACTCCAAGTGGTCCTATCAGAACTCCATAGCACTCACATAGGCATTACAAAGATGAAGCAACTTGCAAGAAAATATTGCTATTGGAAAACCATAGATAAAGATATTGAAATTATGGTTGTCATGTCAGCCTTGCGCTGCAATTCGAAATTCACCTTCAAAATTAACTACATCAATGAAAATGTAGATTCAATGATTAAACCTGATCATCCTGATAATCAACTCTTCTTCTTCAAGTGCCATCTCCGCGGCGGAAGTCGGCAATCATTATAGCTATTCGGACATTTGAGACGGCTGCTCTGATTTGAGCAGTTCGCAGCAGTTCGAGTTCATTTGATGTACATCCATACCACTCTCTCAGGTTTCGCAGCCATGACATTCTACGCCTCCCTATGCTTCTCTCTCCTTGGATATTTCCCTGCATAATCAGTTGGAGCAAGGTTTATTTCTCCACGTGTAATATGTCCGAGATATTCCAATTTCTGTTTTAATTGTATTTAAAAATTTCTATTTCTTTATTCATCCTTCTCAGAACCTCCTTGTTTGTGACGTGTTCTGTCCCCGATATTTTCAGAATTCATCTATACACCCACAGCTCGAATGATTCCTTGCTTTATTATAGTCAATAAAAAAAATTGTGTATCATTAACGTCTATATCCAATATCTGAACATCCACAATTCAGAAAATCTTAACGAATTCGACGTGCCATTTCAAGATTTTCGAATTACATTATTTATTTTATGTCAAAAATAACTTAGGGGACTATAACATTCTCCTTTATTATAAGATCAACCCGCTTTATTTATACATTTTGTTATGTCATTTGAAAAATGTCAATACACTTAACTGTTTTCATAGTATGATTATAAAAATTGTGTATTTATTTTATCGAAAAATATAATAATTTGATACTGATATATTTGTATAGTGAAATATTTTTACCTGTACTAATATGCATGCGTCGGCAGTGTTAACTAACTACTTTACATTAAAGAATGGATAATTACACCATCATTATCTCATCAACAATGAGTAATAATCAATATCTTAGATAGTTGGCTAGAAATATAAATTAATGAAGATTTATACCTGTTTCTGGATGAACTCCAATCTGATTATTAAATCCTGCATCTGTCATATGCTCGTCGATTTGTTTCCCCGCATTTCTTTCTCTGAAAGCGAGTCCTTGGAAATGTACTTTGAGTCCCTCTTGAATAACGTCATGTAAAGGTTGATCTACGGCTCCTGGAGGTTGATTCGTGGCGTCGTCCGTGGGGAATATCCTGGAAACTTTGTCTGAAAGAATTTTAATTCCTTCGGGAGCTTCGTTGACGTATTCTTTAATACAGAATAACCACCACCAGATGGCGTCTCTACAGTTGAATCTAGAAGAGAATTTGGATAGGTCAATCTTGGTTATATGTGGGAATTTTAAGTTTATACCTTGAGTTTCGTCCACCATCTAACAAATTGGGAATTAGGCCGTGTCTCATACAAGCGGCGTAGCCTAAAATGTGTTCCCTAGCTTCTTGATAACGTCCGGTTAAGATAAAGAGTCCTCTTAGGGCGATAAATGTGTCTCTTCCCCAATTTCTCATGTAACCGACTGAGAAATGTGGCAAACCTAAAATACGACAATAATAACATATAATAAGAGTCAAACTGAAATACAATTATATTGATTTTTGAATAGGGTAACTCTTGAGTACGAATCATAAAACGTTTGTTTTGTCAAACGTCTCGATATTTTAGTATAGTAATAATGTAGAATCAATACAAGACTGCAGAGGAGATAAATAATATTGAAATTCAGTCGACTTTGTGACAGTTCTACTTACCTGCTGATAAAGTCACACAAGCTTGGACAGTCTCGTTGTTAATTTTTCTAGATGGCGGTTTAGGAGGTGCCAAATTCGGTGATAATGTCGGCAAATCGGCAGACTTAATATAAGCACCGAATTGTACCGATCCTAGAGCTAGACCTCTCACGAAAGTTGAACCATTTTTGACGAAACTAAAAAATAAACTACCATCAGTATACATATTTTCTACAGTACGCATAACTAAATGTTAAATGTAGCCTGTAGAAGTTTTGTATGTTGACTGAGTCGTATGCGGCTTTGAAATCCACGAATATGTGGTGGGGGTCGACTCCGAAACTCAAGCGTTTTCTCAAGAATCTGTCTTGACTGAAGATTGATCCGTTGTTGCTTTATTAGTTGTTCCCAACTATTTGTTCAGCATAGGGGATCAATCTTCTGTACAATACGTTGGACAATACTTTATATGCTACGTTAAGTGGCATTGTCCAAATATTATCCAATATGGTATTTGAATACCATATTGGACCGAATATTTTAGAGGTAATCACAACATTTAAGGATCTTGGGGTAATTTTTGACCCTACAGTAAGCTTCAGGGACCACTTTTCTTACGTTTCTAATAGATCCATGAAACTTTTAGGTTTCATGAAACGTAGCCTCTCTGAATTTTATAATATTTATTTGTCTCAAAAACATCTGTTCCCTTATTATATCGGTTTTGGAATTGGTTAGCAATATTTGGCCTCATAATTATAGATGCTACAAAGATCTATTAGAAAAAAATCCACAAGGAAAACAATTCCTGTAGCTGGCTGTATACCACGTTTTCTTATTCAGGCGATTTTTAAACCTGATGATGGACTGTTTAGTCCGAAAACGTTTGTTTTTTTTTATGTAGCCCTTTTAAGGGTTTTTAAATAAATATACCCACCTACGAAGACTAACCTCTTTTTTATTAGAAAAAGTACAGAAAACTTCTTAAAATTTATTGCTTTTTAAATTGAGAATACCTATAAATAAAATTGGATACATTGTTTTGCAATCTTTACTTAAATTGTCTACTGTTGAAGAAAGGCGGATATTGCTAGATGTAGCATTTATATATAAATTAATACGAGGAAGCATTGATGCTAGTGCTCTTTTAGAAAAGGTTTACTTCCGTACACCCTGTAGAGACACCAGATCACAAATACTTATTTATTTAGAATTTCATAATCGAACTTATACTAATTACTATTAAACTGGGAATAAGCCACAATTAAAGATAAAAAATACGTTTATTGACGTTTCAATTTCCACTTCGGAAATCGTTCTCAAAATACCAACAGTAAATTTTTGTTTGTATTTTGAGAACGATTTCCGAAGTGGAAATTGAAACGTCAAATAAACGTATTTTTATCTTTGTTCTTCTTCTTCTTCTTTGGGTTGCGTGTCCGTATTCAGACGTTGGCGTCATCATGTTTACAATTTCCTGAAACCTTTCTCTGTCGGCTGCTGCGCGAAATAATTCTTCTACTGTGGCCACAATTAAAGATATTTTTATCTTTAATTGTGGCTTATTCCCAGTTTAATAGTAATTTAATTTACAATGCCACAAGAAAATAGCTTCAGAACGAACTTATACTGTAAATAAACCCTTACAGAGAATGTGTAGAAATGCAAACAAATTTAATAGTAATGATTTTTTCATTTATCACTAAGTACTATTAAGAATAAGATCGAAAATACCTTCTTGTGTAATCACATTGCGCTTTAATAGTCTAAGCTAAATTTAAGTTGATTTGTAAAAAAATGGCAAGTCCGTAAATAAAACATTACATTAACACATTGACTTACTTGGACATCAATTTATGTGTTTTTTCAAGAAGAACCAGATAAAGGCCTGTGACAACGATGTCGAAATAACAAGGAACCAAGTATCTCGGAATGTTTTCAAAACTCTTGGTATTGCGTTCGATCCAATCGCCCAGTTCTTTGGTACCAGGGTCCAGTTTGAGCCTTTTCCAAATAAATTCTGGAAGTCAAACGTTAATATAGTTAAAAATTTCATAATTTATTGTTCAAGTTAAGGAGTAAGATGTAACATTAGGATGGTGTGTGGTGGGTCCTTAAAATGCTTCTATATTTAATATTTTTATTCCTACCTAGCATCCAGTTACCATCTCTCAGATTAGCACACATCGGATGACCAAGATCATTATTCGGTCTTATATTTGCAAGTAAAGACATGAAACCTGAAACAATACGAAAAGTATATAACACCATCAGCTTTAAATTTTTTAAAAATACTACCTTGTAATCCGGCATAAACCATCGAACCAAAGCTGGGAATGTTGTATGTATCAAAACCAAACCCTTCGTCGCGTTCTCTTGGCCGCATCTGTACAAGGCTCTATTCATATCAGCTAATGTCATTTTGTTGACTATGGAGGCTAGTTCGGTGGGTTTTGCCAGTGAAATAGAACTGATTAGGGTCCTGACAGCCTTTATAGCAGCACGCATTGGTTCTGGCAGTGATGCTCTGAAAAATTGAAAAGTTAAAGTAGTAAAAATTCGATAAGCATAAGTATCGTTCCTTGGAATTTGATGGTTGGTTTTGGAACTCAAATAGACTGTACACACTCACACAAAAACTAAAAATATCGCTTTTACTTACTTAATAACAACTACAGATCCTGGTTTGAAGTTTTTGAAGTTCAATTGAGTGACGTTCTTCGTTCCTGAGTCGACTTTTTCAAATATATCTGAGTCTGGAACTTGAATGTGTTCTTTCACAGATACTTGGTAATCAGGAAGACCGTTGATCCATTTTGAATCCTTGATAAATGGATGCCATTTGGTATATTTGGAACCACCGGATCTACAAAAAAAAACATCTTGCTTACAAGAACTAGCTAAGTTTTTTATCAAAAAAATATGAAGTTGTTGGTTTTCATGCTGGATATAACTCATACAGATGCAGAACACCAAATATCTACGGTTTTCTTCTCCACTAAGCGTCTTTTACAAATGACATTTGATTCGAAAACAACCGACCCAAACAACCATGTTACAAGTTTTGTTTTATTGTTAAAACGTTGTTAATTATTGTTTTAGTGAAGTATTCTAGTGGTGATGGCAATAACTAATGAAGGTAAGAGACAAATCACTTGTTAGTGCCTTTAAATCACCAAGAACAAAGCTCTCAATTTCAATTAATAGATTTTAGTAAGAAATGCTTAGAAAGATAATTTGCTCCTATAGACAGTTAAAAAATGTATTTATCTTTTTTATTAAAATATATCTAGGCAATCACTTACTTGTGCTTTATGTGACTCAAAGTAGCCTCTAAGACGATTTCGTCCAGATTTCCCTCGAACCGTAACGGTTTAATTCCTCTCTGGTGATCTCCTGCATCCTCATTTGGGTGTCCAAATGCTGTAAACGCTACCAAAATATAGCTCTGATGGGTAACGGGACAGTGTCTAGTCACAGCTACTATATCAGAATCCATCTGGTCCACATACACCTATAATTCATTACGAATTTAGCGAAATCTTACGGAGTTGATCAGTTATTGCTAATTTACCTGGTTAAATCCTTGTTTTCCAAGAAGAAAATGTAAATCGTTTATTGCTTTCTTGGCTTTGAGGATGCCACACTTGTGAGTAACATAACGCAAGTTACCCAGGGACAAATTATCAGCGACAGTCCATTCAGTATACTCCCTATCTTCATCAACAACGTGAATATGGTGAGGAACCAACTCATCGTAGCCTCTGTTTGATCCACTAGCACAGCAAGCCATGTTGACCAATGCAGTACTGGGCAGCAAATCGAATACTGATCGTTTTTCAACTGGACTAGGATTGTCATGAGTTTGGTCGAGGAACAAAGCATGTGCTACTGATGGTACAAGAGGACGCACATTGGGTTGGTAAAACGATCCCACGGGGGAGCCACCGTAGCGGTAAACTAAACGACCCTCTTCGTGGGAATCCCACGCTGACATTGCTTCACGGATGAGAGACGTTATACCCAACCTGAAAAAAAATTTCGTGTAATTTATCTATGAATATCTATACATATAAATTAGTTTACCTATTCACGAAGATATTGTCAGTCATATCGGAATTGGTAAATAGTTCAGCGACTACGTAAAGATCTGGTCTAACTCTTCTGGCACAGTCCAACAAATATTCGGCAACGGGGATTGGAGTTGAGTGACAATTATCCAAGCGGACTCCATCAAATATCCTGGCAGTTTGTTCCACGTACTTCTTCATGTGATCCCACAAGAAAGGACAATCCTCAGGCTTGTCGCCGAACCTTAATTTAACGCTATCACCCCAAGCAATCAATTCACGCCTAATATATACCTGAAAATTAAATTATGCAGATTGCACTGAAGAAAATAAAAAAGAAAATACGAAAATACACTATGAGGACTGAACGTTATTTAGAAAACTTATTGAATTGAGTGGCAACGTCGCAACAGAGCTCAGTGCGAGTGGCAGCACTGTCCGCTACGTTATTTTTTATGACGGTAATTGCTTTCGGTTTCGACACGTTTACAGCTTTTGTCAGTTGCAAGATGAATTTAAACTAAGATTGTTTGTGTTTAGTTTAAACCAACGAAAAACAAAACGAGTATCGATTTGTAGAGAATGTCATGCATTGGTAAATAAGGATGAAAACTTCTTGAAAAGTATAATCACTTAAAAATAGGCGTATATAGGCGGAAAAAAGATACAAATCGATTCAGTGGAAACTGAAACAAAGTGAAAGTTCCACTGTTTCTTTTTCGATTGAAAGGGTGTGCTCTATGGAGAATTTCTTCCACAAATGAAACAATTAACAGTTTCGTTACCTTCAAACGCTATAATATTTGCGTGAGATTGCGCGAAGGAGGAGACTCGAACTGCAGCGACGTGGGCGTTGTAAAATTGACACCACAACAGTTTATTATGTGTTACTCATTCGCACTTTCTGCATAAAAACGGTATTACTTATCTTTCAGTCCCCTACTCACCAGACCTAGCACGTGTAAACTTTTCCTTCTTTCCCAGACCCAAGAGATCTTTAAATAGATTTTAAAGATTAAAAATAGATTTAATATAGATATAATAATATTTAAAATAGATTTTAGAAAAATTACTGGACAGTTCTCAACGTCCGTACAGCGGTGGAAACCACGTTAGAAGCAGTGTATACATTGTCAAAGGAAGTATTTTGACAGATATAGTGTTGAATCATTTATAACTGTTTGGAATAAAATGTTTAAGCAATCGTATTGGGCCTTCTTGATCAATCCCCGTATGTCGCACAAAATGAACTTAATAAAATAATAATATTGATCAATACCTTTGTGTCGGGAGCAGCAAAGTTTCTTAAAGGATCAGACTCCATCACCCATCCGTTGTGCGCCATCAAAAACCTGCCCTTATCGCTGTACATGATGTCTTCGAACTCTTTCAACGTCTTCGGACTTCCATAATCGGTGAAGTAACGATACACCAAAGGAGTTTTAATCGTAATATCTTTGAATTTAGGCCCGTCGTGTTGAACTCTGTAGTATCTAATACCGGCGATAACGTTCTCGATCGCGGCACTTAAATGACCGTTGACTTCGTCGATGACGCGGTTGTTCAGCTCGTCTAGTTTGTTCTTAAATTGCTCAGCGCACTTTTTAAGCCTGGAATCTTCGTCGAATGTGTCGCTCCAGTAAATATTATATAATTTAAGCGCTAGTTTCATGTCCACGGAAGTTTCTAAACGTCTGTATTGGGGATCTTGGATGAGCTTCAGTTCCTCACTTTCGGGCTTGGAATCTGGTGATTTTGGAGGATTTGGCTGACCTGAACGGGCTAAAGATAAGAAATTGGCTATCAATTTTTTGGTGTCACAAGTAAATAGCTCTTCAATTTTCAGAGGATCCAAAATGCTGGCGCGGAAGTGATAGCGAATAGCATTGAGATGGTCTTCGGAGGTAACATCTGCTGGTATACCTGTAACATAAAAAGCATGAGTATGCGCTATTGTCGACTACAAAAGCTCATTTTTTTTTTAAGTTTTTTCAATAAACTTACCGATTATTTTTTCAGTTAATGAAATATTTAAATTTATTCATTTAAACTGATGAAATACTGGACTTACCTCTGTCCTCGTACACTCCTCTTTTAACTTCGGAGGAAAAGAAATCAAAAGCAGCATCTAGTAAGTATGCGGGACGCATATAGGGGCAGTTGACACAGTTGTACGTTACTTCGGGATGTTCTTGAATCCATTTGCTCTCGTTTGCTGTGTGGTTTAAAACAATGTCGCAAATAGAAGTTACCTAAAATCAATAAAAATACCGGTAAATTCAAATCGAGTGACGGAGAGCTACTAACTTTCTCACCTTCCAATCTTTTCGAAGTTTCGAGGTAAACTGTTCCATTTCTTCGAATGTCGGCATCTTTCCATCACTCTTCTTGAAGACGGGATTTAATTTCAACTGTTCACTCAAACTATATGACGAGTTAGACTCGCCCAATTCCTGAAATACAAATAATTAATTACTCAAAATATCTTCGTCATTATTCGCCAAATACTTTACCTGGATAGGAGTAAAATGAATCATGTTGTAGCCAGATTCTTTAGCCACTTGCAGTTTGTTCTCCCAAGTGGAGAAAGATCCCAAACACTTCGCTAAAACGGTTTGGCATTGGATACAATCCAGGGGTAATTCTTCGTTGTTGCCATATTTGAGGACAGGATCTACAAGGAAGTATCCGGATCCTTGTCTTTCTAAGTTTTCACTAAAACCAAAAAATTAATGGTAGGAAACGAAATAACGTATTTTTAAAGCGCTTTTTATTGTGTAGAAAGTAATAATAGATTTCCTAAGATAAAAGCAATAATACACTGATGTCACTTACCCTTTTTCATATGTGAAGAAATAATGAAAACTTCCAGCCAGCTCTGCCTTTATCTGGGAGAAAAAACCAGTATCGTCCGCATTCTCGCAACCTTCATCGGCACACCATTGCAACAGTTGGTATTTGTTTCGTCTAAATTCGTTAAGTTGGTTATTGGTTTTAGAAGGATAATTACAATATAAGAACACCTTTCTGCCGAATAGGGATGGTCCGACACGGAACTGTATCACCCAGTTCTTCTCTATTCTGTATAGAGTACATTCCTGGTGTTCGTGATCGTTTAGAGTTAAAACTCTGACCTGCTGAGCTTTTTCAGACATGATATTGTTGTATTCGATTCCTGTATCCTCTTGGTATTCACTATATTCTTCGGGTTGTGTTTGCAAAGAAGGTAACTTTCGTTCTTCCTCTAAAAAGTAATCCTGCTGCTCAATTAGTGAAGCACGAGAAAATATTTCCTTTTCTGTAACTCGAAGCTGTTCTTCGCTTGTAGTTGCTTGATTAAACTGCTCAGTTTTGTTTTGAACACTTTCTTCTTCTATAATTTGTTTTTTGTCCTTATCAGACGCAGTAACAACCTCTTCTTCAACTTTAGTTGTAGTTATTTCCGCAAATTCTTCAGCAGCAATAAAGTCACTTCCGTTTTCAACAACTTCTGCTTCTATAAATTGACTATCTTCCTTGGCAGATGCATAAACAAACTCTTCTTCAACTTTACTTTCTTTTTCGAGATGATTTGAAGAAAGAATATGTCTATTTTCTTCTGCTAATTCTTTCTGATCTTCAGATTCCGTTGGAACATTAATAAATTCGTATTCTTTGCTCTCTTGATAATCTTCTTCTTCAGGCGTTAAAGATTGTTCTTCTACAACTTGGTTTTGTTCCTTTATTTCTTGTTTATATTCTTCGGATGTTAATGAATAATCTTCTATTTGAGTCTCTTCTCGATCTTCTTTCTCAGATATTAACGAATATTCATCTACAACTTGATTTTCTTTAGAATCTTCTTGGCTGTTGCGTGAATAAGTAGATTCTTGCTTTTCTTCTGAAACAACTTTTTTGAATTCTACAGAAAAAGATTCTGTCAGATGAACTTTGTTTGGTGACGTATTTTCACTGATAGCTCTAGCCTCGGAGTCACCAGTACTGGAATAAGTCGGATTTTCCGTACAAGAAATTTTCTGTTCAACACCGGGTACTTCTCTGCATGGAGCCTCGATAAACTGGGGAGAAGTTTGTTCCTCTGGTTCTGGTTTGGATTCTGAAAATATGAAAATACAAAATAATATGTGAGAAGTGAAGACAAGCAAGTTAAGAAGACTGCAAAGGTCGAGTTTTGATTTCGTAGTTACCGAGTCAATATAAGAATACAAGTAATCAAATCGTGATATAGGAAACCAAATAACAAAGCATTATGTTACCAGAAAGTGTCTCATTGCCATCTACAAATCTAAAGATATGTTACACTTGTAATTTCTGCGGGAGCTATATGTGCTCTTCTGTGGTTGACTCCGCGTTGAATAATTTGACCCAACAGAAGACTCAAAATTGATTGCAAAAAAGCAACCTTAAGGGTACAATAATGAAAATAGGGAGAGAAAATAGGCAGAACAATGAAGAAAACACAAAGTAGAAACGATATTTAATACCGACAGAAAAATCTCAACTATTTTACCATCCACCAAAACAAAAATATCGTTAGAAAATAAAGGAGTATACGAGATTCCATGTGAGGACTGTGATAAATCGTACATCGGACAGACCAACCGAGAAATCAATGTTAGACGAGAAGAACGTGGAATCATTCACAACGTTCACAAATGTGTCAAACACAGGACATACAATAAACGTGAACCAAACTACGATGCTAGCTAACATTGAAATTAAAAGAAAACGCGAAATCAGAGAATCAATAAAAATAGAAAGAACAGTCTAAACCAAAAAGATGATGCCCAAAGGCTTCCAACAACATGGAAAACGGTATTAAAAAAAGTCAAAAAAATACATCAGACCACGAGACCCCCTCCTACCTACATACGGACAAAACCAATCACAAGAAATTTGTTAAGGACCGTTCGAGATAAGTGCGCCTCGAGCGCCTATATAAGTAACCGCATCGACCAGGAGAGTCAGTTTTAGAGGATAATAGGAATAAAGCGCCTAACGCTAACCTGAATTTGAATCGATTAAAAAACCTGTTGAAGTTCTATTACCCAGGTCACATAAAGATGCATATTGGAGCAGTTGGATAGAGCGCGGTGGAGTGACTCATGCCTCACGAGTTACTACACTTCGCTCCAATTAATTGTTACAGCCGAACGTTATTTCAAGGGGTGAACAAGTCTCACAGTGTGGGTTTAATCCAATTGCTTGCTTGGAGAGTAAGTTTGCTTTAACTGTAAAGCACCAGCAAGGAGCGTTACCACCTGACTTGACAATGGCAAGTGCGACCTTGCCGAAACGTAGTCAAAATAGTGGTTTTCCTCAAACCCCATATTTATATATACCTATAATCAATAAGGAGCAACAATCAACTCAATAAGCAGTGATAAAACAATGGAAAAGGGTTAGAAATCTTTCACACTGTAACTCTTGAAGATCTCAGCCAGATAAGAGGAGAAAAGAAACAAAGCAAGTTATTATTAAAGTTAAGTAACTATTCCATATTACATTAGCGGAAAGGTTTCGTTTCGGAAACTGGTAAACCATTTAACTTTCACATCACTTACTTAATCCATGAAAAATCAGATTTAAACAAGTGTATTTGAATTATAAAATTAGCCTTAGTTGATAAATGAAACTTGGAAAACAGCCGTCTGGCAATTATTTGCAAATTTGCACAAGTAAAAATATCGAAAACACAAAGCACGTGTCTATTTTAACTTTAAGTTGAAAAACAGGTGTAGTTAAAAACACAAAACATCAATGTTTAGGTACGTAGAAATTAGGTAGAAATATGACATAATTATTACAAAAACAATTATGTTTACTTGTTTTAAAAGCACTTGTAAAAGTGCATACCAGCAAATTAATTATTTACGGCATGCCTTAATATCTAAGACAACCATTTCTTTTAATAAGTAATATTAAGTTTGGAACTAGATTTTATTGTGCCATTAAAATCAACATTTCGGCAGGTAACCCTTGCCTTTGTCAAGATTCTAAAATGTACAAGATTGAGAACACAAAGTTATTGTAAAATAATTGATGGATTCGACCGTTACTTGATGGAAATTCATTTTATGTAACAATAAAACACTGAAAACTTCGTTTTCAAACTTCCGCAAAATTTATTTCAACTCTTATCACTACAGCTGTTTCGGCTGATTGCCTTTCTTAAGTGATCTATTTTTGGCTTGCGTTTACACTTTATAGTCTCTAATGAAATAGGTTGAGGAGGGGGAGAACTGTTTGTCTCAAGTTGGTCATTCAGAATTATATCTGTGTTTTTTAATTTATTGATTTCCATAGATTCTAACAAAGATAGCTTAGGCCTTTATTTTGAATGTGAAGAATTTTAAATTTGTCATTAAAAGAATGATTATGATCTAGAAGGTGAAGTGCGTATGTAGAATCTGTTTTTCTATTATTGACAGCCCTTTTATGTTCTGCTATTCGTTTGTTAAAGTTTCTACCAGTTTGACCGATGTAAGTTTTTGGGCAGTCGCCACATTTAAGTTTGTACACACCACTATGTAAGTGCTTTTATAGGCAAAATATATTAAAAACCTAGGCAAATATATTAAAAACAACAAGAGCCAAAATAAAAGAGCTTTCGATAATAGATTCTACATACGCACTTCACCTTCTAGATCATAATCATTCTTTTAATGACAAATTTAAAATTCTTCACATTCAAAATAAATCTTAAGCTATATTTGTTAGAATCTATGGAAATCAACAAATTAAAAAACACAGATATAATTCTGAATGACCAACTTGAGACAAACAGCTCTCCCCTCCCCGGATTTCCGCTAGACCGTGAGCCATTCTGTCTCCGGCTTCTATATACCATGTAGCTTCGCCTATCTTCAAAATTTTAAAGTGTTTGTTTGTCTTTGTGTAGTGTATTGTTATGTCCCATTTTATATTTATGACATTCCACTCTTGTCGGATAGGCCGCAATTGACGAAATGCCCCTGAAGATGATCTAGTGATCGAAAGTACTTGGGCAAGATTAAATTAATACTGTGCTCGATATTTGCCTTGTATATTATCAAAGTTCATTTATTCGAGCATTCAACCTTATATCAAAAATAGATCACTTGAGAAAGGCAATCAGCCGAAACAGCTGTAGTGATAAGAGTTGAAATAAATTTTGTGGAAGATTGAAAACAAAGTTTTCAGTGTTTTATTGTTATTGTAAAATATATAAAAAAAAATCTTAAACCAAAACGTAAAGCGAAACACTGACATTAATGAAACTAACTGAGAGTAAAAATTGATATCTGATATCTCATGGTTTACTGTCATTAATATATAACTATTTTTACATGGGTGTATCGTTGATGTTTTCGAAAAAGGTAAAGTGGAGATATGTTATAACTTTTATTTGCTAACTTATATGTTTTCTTTTTATTTTTATTAATTCGTTTATTTCCCTCTTCTTTTTGTTTCGTTCGGTTTTTAAAATTTTGATGTTTTCGAAGTCAAATGTATGTTTCTTCTCATTCTCGTACTTTGTGATCTTGTTCTTGTCATATTGTGAGAACGAATATCTCGTAAATGTATTAAAAAATCACATGTTGTTTAATCAAATCCCAAAATTTAAGGTATTGAAGTGAGGTAAATCTACAGTATACTACAACTACAGTAATCTACAAGCAGTACATTGAGGCATTACATGTAACAGATGACCGCGATGAGTGGAGAAGTATCATTGATCAGACTATGCGAGCTGCTGAAGCTCAATGAAGAACCACAACACATCTGCCAAGATGTTATGACCATGATGATGATGAAATCTACAGTGGGTACGTGAAACCATACTCAAATATCATAAAAACTAAATGTATAGTCGGTTATAATGGGTACTTGGTTAATTTGGCGGTTTTTTATAGAAAGAAAGTTAACAAGCTATAATTATGAAATGCTTCTTATCAATGAAAAAGTACCTGCTATGAAAAACAAGTTTGGAGCCGATTTTAATGATATATGGCCTCAGCAAGAGTTTCAGCTCATTTTGGTGTAAATGTTCGGTGCATGAACGTATAATTTATACGTCCATGGTTCGGCGTTATTTACCATAGATAAATAATATAGTATATACAGATAGATAGGCAACTCTATATATAAATTTGGTTATTAGCACCACTGGTGAGCGGAGTCAATACTAATCACCATTTGGCGGGAAATTCAAATGGTTAAATATTAATTTTATCCCTTTAGCGCCTCTGGTGGGTCATTTCGGTACTAATTAAAAATTTAGTGGGAAATTCAAAATATTTTATTATTTTCCAATGGAATAATCTCACATATCGTGAGTGATGTGACAATACCTATCTGCTTTTTCACAAGTTTTGTAGGGAGACGAAAATCTTTATTTATAGGAACTATAACTAAACTTTAAAAACTAAGGAATCAAATAAAACTAAACTGAAAAAACTAAAGAATCAACTAACCGAACTTTAAAAACTAAGGCACCAACTTAAATTAAAATTACTAAGATTAAATTACAAACGAAAGTTAAAGATAATTAAATTAAAAATGAAAACTAAGGTATCAACTAACTAAACTTTAAAAACTAAGGAACCAACTTAAATTACTAAGACTAAATACAAACGAAAGTTAAAGATAATTAAATTAAAAATGAAAACTGTAAACAAGCCAAAGCACGTGGAAGACGAAAATGGACGAAAGTCGAAAATATACAAATAGATTCTAACTCGATGACAAATATCAATCATCAACTTGTCATTACTTTTGACGGAATTGACATGGCGGAATTAAGCTTCGTTTGATTATTTTATTTGTGACATTCAGAGATGGTGTTAAAATAAAATGATTGGTTAAAGTCTTCGTGAGCGAGATAGGCTGTCATCTCTCTTTATTAACCGACTGGAGTCAAAGTGATGGGGGAAATGTTCAAAGTTATTCATATAAGATTCCAGGCCATGGTTATTTAGATCAGGCATTTCCCAGGTGATGGATTAGCAACGAAAGTATTGTATACAGTTAAACTAGTATTGAAGTGGAGATTTCAACAAAGGTACAATATACAGGATGTTATAGGATAGGCGTATCCCGGTTTTTGTACAATTCTGATCATACATTTAAGAGATAATTAGGCGTTTCCAGATTTTTGGTCCACTCTGTATATAATTATTTTATCACTATCACGAGAAGTTTTTACCTTTCACTCATATATAATCAACACACGAATATAACCAATTAAAACGTCAAATTCAACCTCGACTCTTATGACTACTGATTTAAATAAAACTTTAGTCTTTAGTGTGATATTATACCATTCTAAAGTTGCGCTAATTTTACAAAAAAATCAATATACTGGAATTTAAAAAGGCAGGAAAATGTTAAATGACCTTAATTTTATAAAATCGATATTTTTTATGCTTAATTAAGTTCTTTGGCATGAAAACATACACCACAAAGTGTTTCCTGTATCTGATATTATACTGAAGTGAATACAAGTTGAAAGAAATTATTTAGTACTTGAAGGAAATTTTTAAAATCTAAAAATGAATCTTCGATGCTTACGATGTCTTTTTCAATTATAGATATCTTAAATCTATGAAATTGTAAATACTGCTGCAATACTGTTATAAAGAGATCCAGATAAAGGAGGAGGGACCCTTCAGGTTAGTATCCTATTGATTCACCACGAAGCCATAAAGCTCTGGGAAATAGTATTATGCTTTGAAACAGGATATACTCAAAGAGGATAACAAAGGCTATAGGGAGATAAGATGGTAAAACCTGCACTCGGTTGGATTTTTATTTGGGGTTGGGCACTTGAAAGTACACATTTAAAAACTCCTTTAGCCAAATTTTTAGCTCCGTAGATGGCCACAAGTATAACAAAAAATGTGTTTTTTCGAAAAAAAAAAAAAAAATTCCTGAGGAATCCGTTGCTTTAAAAAATCTGAAAAAATTCACGAACATATATTGTTAGGCTAAAAAACCCTCTGATTTTTTTCAGATTTTTTGGATCAAAATTGAGCGCAGGAAAATATGTGAAATTTTCAAAAAAAAAATAGGTTATGTAAGTAATTTTTGGCAAACTATTTCTCGTCATATTTTTTTCGGTCTTTTAAATGAAGGGGTTAGATTGTTCATTTTCGCTCCGGAAAATCTCGATATTTGAAAAAACCCATTCTTTGATATTTTTCCCTTATTAATGATTGTTTTTTCCCATGTTTTTTTGCTTCCTTTGTTTCCCATGTTACGGATTGGCTTCTTATGTATACGAATCTAAATTCTCTTATGTCCAAATTTAATGAATTTATACGTACTGTTCAACCTTATAAAACCTCATTATTCTCCTTACAGAAACGAGGGGGAAAAGTATGCATCCATTTAGCAAATAAAATTACCAATACTTTTTCCATCAGTAATAAAACAATAGACGTACCCGGTTTAGAAATTATCCACTTACTTATTACTAACAACTCTTTCATATTTAATATAGTTTGCATATACCGACCTCCGGATACAGTACTTACTCAGGACAATATGCTTATTGACAAACTTAAGGAATTATCATCCCTTGAAAATCTCATTGTTGTTGGAGATTTCAATTTTTCAGAGATTAGCTGGCCCATTATTTACAAAACTGATACTGATACTATCAATTTTTTAAAATTGATTTTAATTTTTTTAGCTGAGTCAAGCAATCGCTGCTAAAGTTAAGAACAGAGTTCAAAATATCTATCATTGCAAGTGGTAATAGTAAAAAAGTTTATCGGTACACTCGCACATCTTTTTCTAGTCTCCATTACTTCAAAAAGATGACGGGTTTTTATGTTCTTCGAATAACGAATCTTCTGAATCTTTATCGTTATTCTTTTCTCAGGTTTTTACACATGAACCTAACGACAGCCTTCTTCAAACAATGTACCCACGTTTGTCTAAAACTCTTGATAATATGTCTTTCACACCAGATGTAATTAAACACCATTTATGGAAACTACACAATAATTCATCACCTGGATTAGACCGACTCACCTTTTTTTTCCTTAAACAATGTTCATAATTTGTAGCCAAGCCATCCCTATATCTTTCATAAAGAATGCTTCTTTTAATCAAGATTCTCTCCCCTCGTCCTGGAAATTGGCTTCGGTTACTCCTATATTCAAGAAAGGAAATAAATTTGATTGTAATAATTATCGTCCAATCAGTCTGGTTCCTATTGTCAAGGCAAGGTCATGGAAACGATTATTTCGGAAGCTATGTATGAGTCTCTTCTTCAAGAAAATGTCATCCCTCACCAACAGCATGGATTTACCAAAGGTCATTTAACGATCACAAACTTATTTCATTGTGTAAATGATTGGTCATTATCTTTAAACAATCGGCATCGTGTCGTTGTAGTCTACTAAGTCTTCTCCAAAGCTTCCGACCGTGTTGAAACCGTCGATTACTAGCTAAATTGGATCACTATGGTATCCGCGGAAAGTTAAACATTTGGATTCAAGATTTTCTATCCGACAGATACTTCAGGGTTCGTGTTGGGGAAGACCACTCACTAGATAAGCCAGTCAAGGCTGGAGTCCCATAAGGATCAGTACTTGAACCGCTACTTTTTTGTATCTACACTAGTGATCTTCCACTCATTGCATACAGTAAGGTTTCCATTTACGCTGATGATACGAAATTATATGTGAATCCAACTCTTAACCAACATGTTCTTCAACACGATCTTGATGCAATATTCAAATGGTCCTCAGAATGGTTACTTCCGCTTGATATTGAAAAATGCGTTGTTTTACATCCCTACCGTACTTTATTAATAAACATCCCTTAAACTCGGTAACCTCCCATAACGATCTCGGAGTGATAATTAATAGTGACTTGAATTGATCTGATCACATGTCGGTGAGTAAACGTGCAAACTCGAAACTGTTTTTGATACGTAAATATTTTACACGTATATCATTATTTAACCTCTGTTAGTAAACTTTACTCCATATACGTTAGACCTCTTCTTGAGTTTGCCGAGGCAGTGTGGAATTCAGGTCTCAGGTGCGATAAAATTCTACTTGAAAATGTTCAGCGTAAAGCCACAAGACTGGCATACGGCCATGTAAGACCTAATTATGAAGATAGATCCATGGCTCATCTCACGACTTTTATTTAAAACCTTAATTTTATATGTAATTAGTACAACATATTATATCGAATACAAATATAAATCTAATTCGTGTACGGCGGTGTTTCGCGCGACAATTTTGAATGTGCCAATGAATTAAAAACTGTACGGTACTGTTCTAACGTTGACGTAATTATTTACTATATTACCAATGCAAGGCCTAACTCAAAAATTATTCGACCAGCAGAAATATTTTCAGACCTATTTATCACAACAGATACTGACCCCGTAATTAATGAAGATGATGACGAAGACTAAAACTATTATTGTAATGTGATTTTGAATATTTTTTACTATTTTGTAATTTTATAATATTTCATTATTATTAATAGAAATTGAAAACAGGTCAAATATGAAATTAAATATGATTATTTTATTAAATTAATCCATAAATGATAATATTTATATGATAATCAAAGTCGAATAAAGAGGGGGGAACAAAAATCATTTGTCACATTTAAATATGCTTAAAATATGTAAAAAACCGAAAATGCAATTTTTTTTTAATACACAGTACATATATTTCAGTGTATAGATGGCCAATATGATCCTGTTATTAGAAAAAAGAACGGAAAAAATAGGGTTTTCATATTTTGAGCATGTTCTGGTCTGAAAATGGCAAACCTGATCGCTTTATTAGAAATACTAAAAAAATATATCAAAAATCGTTATTTATTGACCCACAGTTGAGATTATGTGCTAAAACCATGGGAAAAACACCACAAAAAGTTTTTTTCGAATTTTGAGAATTTTCCGGAGCGAAAATGAAAAATCTAACCCCGCCATTCAAAAAAAAAAACGAAAAAAACATACAAGAAAAATAATAATTTAAAAGTTTGATAGAAATTACCTATATAACCTAAAATTTTTTTTGAAAATTTCAAATATTTTTCCTGAGCTTAACTTTAATCCAAAAAATCTGAAAATAATCAGAATGTTTTTGAGCCTTAAAATACATGCTCGAAAAAAAAACACATTTTTTGCGTTGGTGACTCTAGGGGGCACCTAGGGAGCTAAAAATTTGGCTAAAGGGTTTCTAAATATGAACTTCCAAACGTCCAACCCCAAATAAAAATCCAGCCAAGTGCGGATTTCACCATATTATCCTGCTATAGCCTTTATCGATAGCGTCAAACTTATTCAGATTCCAACAAAATGAATATCTGATAATTATGGGTGAAATACTAAGTATTTTATCCTATATACTCAGAATAACAAAAATGCTAGAAGCTACAAAGAAACTAAAACAGAATCAATCAAAACAAGTTAATGAGTGGAAACTAGAAGGAAGAAGAAAGCGAGGACGAGCCAGAAGAAATTGTATATGTACGATAGACGAAGAAATAACCCAAACACAGAGCGGACATGTGAAAACATCTATCTCACTCTATATCAATAGCAGTAGCACAAATCAAACACAAAAAGACATGATAAAAACTTACTCTTTCTTTCATTTCGCCGTGAAATTATATTGTGAAGATAACCAAATAATTTACACATACTTGTCACTATTATATTAAAAACATATACAATTACGACACTACACTCAACCATTTGTTTTGCTTGTCTTAACACCTAATGTTCGAATGCTCATTTCAACATAAGCGAAAAAATTATCATGGGATTTTTTTAAAGATAAGAATATTTAATTGATACAAGAAATTCATTAAGAAGATTTGTACAGTTTTTGAAATTTTTAAAACGGTAAATGCTAGAAATACAGAAGTACTTACCAGAAATGATGTTGATATAGTATAATTACTATTATTTTATTTTCAGACTTGTTTTCCAGCTATAAAGTGTGTTAGAAAATATTTTTGATTTTTTTGACCTCGATGTGGTCACTTTTTGTATTTAATAATCTTTACTCACATAACAAACACTCTGGTATTAAAGCAGTGTCGTACTACCAGGATTTTTTATGGTATAAAACTATTACAGAAAATAAAATATAAATGGCCTGCATAAATAAATAAGCGAATGCCTATGGTAGAAAAGTATAAAAAGTTGATAGTGAAAGAAAGTAAAATATTTCCTATAATTTAGAAAATTTTGACAGTAAACCAGTAGGATCAACAAATACAGTAGCAGGAATGGTGTAAACAGTATCCAATAAAGAAGTTATTAAATTCACTATACAAGATAGAGAAAGGCTAAGCAGTTGGACTAAATTATATCTGTGGATAAGTGTGAATTTGATTTAAGACAAGTGCTAAGCTAATCTCCAGCTATGAAGAACCAACGCTGTGCATCCTTGGTATTTTTCAATGTTGCTGAGGGGATGTTGATGGTGATAACAAAGCGTCAGATTTTTCAGATGGTTCTAATTGGCTAAGGCGTAAATAGTTTAGTCTGTTGGTAGCTATCTTACAGTACTTTCATACTAGTGATGAGGTGAAATTGGTGGAATGCACAACCCATTTAGTCTACAAACATATTACCTAGGTATATGGGACCATCGTCGACCACTCACTCTCACGCTGACCAATGACCGCATCACTTGAAACTTAAATATATATGTAACTATACGCATAAAACTTGAATTTTATTAACCACTTAATTGAAAATTCCACTATCTCGACAAACGGGCCAGTAACATAGTTTATGAAGAATAACGGTTTTCCAAGTCAAGAAGAGTCAGCTTAAGAGAGTCCCTAACAGTTCTACGAGCCCAGCCAGCTCAGGTTTTTCCCGACTTCTAAGACTGTAAGAGTAGTTGTAGGTTTCTTTCCACTTAAAACTTCCGTTTATTATATTATTTAGCTTTTCCTTAAAATGAACATACGAATATGTTACCGTGGGTCCTAACACCGCAGTTATTCACAGATAGGAGTTCTTCTTACTTTTTAAAAGTGGAACTAAGGAACTTAACGTGCCCACAATTACATTTTCCACATTCTTCTTACTTGCTAATCGCCTTAAGAATCAAAATTCGTAACCATAGAAGCACTTAGTGTGTCTTTTGGCGCACTAGCAAGCTTCCTCCGCACACCCGTACCAGTAGAACTCACGTGTCACTCATTCTCCAATCTAGCACTTTATTCCTACTTGCTAATCCCGCTTTATATCCCAGGATTGCAACTAGTCGAAGTAAATTATAATAAAGCGACTGTAACACGTAGAGAGAAAACCATTTAACAGTTATCTTCTTTTCCTTAATCCCGTAGCCATAAGCGTGTCGTAGGTCACGCACCGAGCGACATATCTCTGTCCAAATCCTGCATTCGAATTAGTCGTTTGGATTTTAGTTGACACTTCTCCGTTCTGAGTATGATCCCCTACTCGGGATCAAAGAGCGTGCCCCAAGCCTAAGGAGCTCAGCTCTAAACGTCGAAGCTCTACCTTTTCAACAAAAGTCTAAGTTGGAGCTCCATTAACTTTACAACAGCATTTTATTTTATTTTATAGATATTTACCTTCCAAACTGTGCTTGGATAAAACAGTGACATAACAGATCTCTCACAGATCTGTTATGATCCTATTGATTCACTGGTTATGATCCTGTTCGTGTTAACCTTTGCCCGTATCTAACATGTGTCTCATTTAGTACACGAGCTTTTCTGGTTAGAATTTTATAGATTATTGGGAGAAATATCGCCGTGTTATAAAACGACCTCATTTACCAATTACTGCATGTGTAAAACTACCGTACAATATTTGAGACAGTGATACTAGCCACGGTTGAGAGTCCACCCATTCGATTTTGTCACAAATTTTTCTCCCTACTTACTAGCTTTCGAAGGACCACATATTGGTGTTGTGAGCGAACTACCTATTTAGTATTTGGGTTCGTGGAAAATAAGTGACAGTAAACAACTCGCCTATTCGCTCCGATATGAATAAAATATATGAAAAAACAGAGGCTATACATTCTAGAACGAAGAAACGAACCGGAGCTCTCAAACGCCTTATTGATTGGGTTATTGAAACTGACTAATCTTCGTTTTCCCCCGTTTATTTTGACAGGACTAGGGCCTGGTTACTCCGTTATGTTTAACCTTCTGAGCTTTCACTGTGACGATGAGCTCTTACTCTCGTACCATGGCACCACTTTGATTATTTATCTACTACTCTTCCAATGCCTGATTTCTGTTTCTTCGTCCAACTTGTTTGTCCTTCTACCAATTCTTCTATGGTATCCTGGCTTATCAGTTTAACTCATGCAATTTTGTTGAAAAAATAAAGTAGTTCTGTGACACTATTTCGGTCACAAGCTCTTATAAAAGAAAAGTATTAAAGGGAAAGAGGATGGATTTTTACTGTAAACGACAGACCAAGAAAGGTGAATAAACGGAAATCTTGTAATAATGAAATAACTAAAGATACTAAAGCAAAAAAGACAATAATTTATAGTTGTTCACTAACCTTTTTAACAAAAATGTTCATGATTTAGTAATAATTAAGTAAGCACTAAGCATTGAAATAAATAGTAAAATAGCTCGTTCTTGGTCGTCCTTGAAACTCTTTATACTCTTGGAGGGTATTGGAAAAGCTGTAGTTCAAGAATCAACTAATAGAATATAATAACTTCTACACAATTTGTAGAAAAATCAGAATTACGATAGTTATAATTTCGAAAAGACAAATAGTGTAATGTAGGGTATAGAAAACGCAAAATATAGCAGAATGTAGAGACCACCAAATCTGGAATATCAGAATAAGGATAATACAAAATATTTCTCTCAATATAATTACGAAAATATAATTTGCAAACTGATCTAAATACTGTACTGCATGATGCTATATTTATTGAAGGTGTTTAAAATGTTAATATCATGTCTGACGCCAAACTATTCACGACATGTAAACATAAACAATGATAAGGATAGGACATTATCTAAATAATTTAAGAAATAAAAAATATTATGTAAACTATTTTTAAATTTGATCAAATAAAAAATTATAATAGAGTGTTAGATAACCGTGTGGAAGGGATAGATTGATACCGAATTGTCAAAAATTAGGCAATTATTTTAGCTATTTTTAAGAACCTCTGGGGATTATTGTGTCCGAATGGCAATCAACGTTTAAGACAAGAATATCATGAAAATTTATTCATGATAAACTCTTTTGTCCATCAAAGTCGTCTACACGTGAATGAACAGTGTCAAAAATAAGATCATTTTATAAGAAGCGACCACAGATTAATCTAAGCAAAGATACGATTACATGTCAAATTGGAAAGAAGCAAGATGACCGTAAAATCTCATTTCTTTTTTTGGCAGGTTCTTCGAAAGGAGTGTATTTCAAAGAGCCTAATTTTAATTAAAGTGTAAGGCGGTGGTATGATGAATTAGAAAGCGAGTTAGATTATGAGGACTACAACAACAAAAATTTTTCTCCAGATAGTGATCATAACTCTGATTCTGAGGTGAAAGATCAAGGGACAATGCTGAAACACAAGAGAGTTAGACTATAGGTGAAGAAGAATAGGGGCCAGAAACAACAAATGGGAAGTTTTATTTTGGTAAAAATCGATAAAAGTGGTCTGCTGTTCCGGCCAATCCAGATTTGAATATTAGAACAAAAAAAAACACAATCTGGTAAAAGTTCTTCCGGGATTGAAAGGACCTGCAAAATGTGGTGATGTATCTGATTCCTTAAAACTATGGAACCTTCTTTTCACAGAGGATATGGAAAACGAAATAATTCTACGGACAAATGAAAAGATATTGTTATTTCAAGATACATTTAGCTAAAATTCTGATAAAACAGAATTGAGATTAATTTGATTAACAAAGAAAGAATTTAGAGCGTTTCTCGCTATCTTGTATTTCTCTGCAGTTTTCAAGTCACATGATGAAGACTTGCAAGAAATATTTGTAACAGATGGAACGTAACGAGACATATTCAGATCCGTTATGTTTTTGAAAAGAGTAATATGTTGCTCGCATGTCTAAGATTTGTTGACTGAATAGTTAGTGTAAATCAGGAATGGCTAACCCGCGGCACGCGTGCCACTCTGTGGCACGATTGAGTCCTATCAGTGTATCGGCTACGCGTGCCACTGATAGGACTTTCAAACTGATCAAACTTTCAAAAAAATTAAATCTTGAAAAACAAAAAATAATAAGAAGAAACTTGGTAGGTTTACGGAAGTTACGATAGATGCGGCATCATTGCATCCTCTGGCGAGCGATATTGCTGCGATTGGTGCACGTGATCCTAGCTGTCGTAATGTGCAATAGGACTGTGTTACCCTTGCTTACTTTATTTTAAACTGCCCCGTTGTATGTGTACATTTTGTCATCGCGCATTGTTTCTTTAAAATTTTAAAAGTATTTGTTCGATATGTCCACGAGTAAGCCTTCGACTTCAAAACGAAAATACGAAGATGATATTGCAATTCACGATTTTCAACCTGCTTGGGAAGAACAATTTTTATTTACTAATTGTAATACTTCAAAGCCTGTTTGTTTGATATGTGGATTGTCTGTAGCAGTTCCGAAAAAATTTAACCTGGAACGACATTATAAACAACTGCATAAGGACTTCAGCAACAAATATCCTATTGGTTCACATTTGCGAGCCGACTTTATTGAAAAAAAAGAAAACCCTAGCCAGCCAACAGTCACTGTTTCAGAAGAGAAGTAATGAAATGGAAACTATGATTAAAACAACATATGAACTTTCTCTGCTGTTAGCCCGGAAGAAAAAAGCCTACTCTGATGGAGAGGAGATAATTAAAAATAGTCTGGCAATATTTGCTAAAAATGTGGGAGATGTAAAGATCAAAAATATGGTCGATAATATTGCATTATCCCGAAATACAGTCATGTGCCGTATAGATGATATGGGCCAGGATGTTGTTTCCCAAATTATAAGTGGATTACAATCCTGCAAATTCTTTTCTTTAGCGTTGGATGAAAGTTGTGACAACACAGAAAATGCGCAGTTAAGCATTTTTGTCCGTTATACCAATATAATTTTGAAAATGCTGAAGAGCTTCTGGATTTGCGCCAACTAGTACAACAACAGGAGAGGACATTTTTCAACAGCTTAAAAACGTAATTGAAGTCAACAAAGTTGAATGGTCAAATTTAGATAGTGTTTGTACAGATGGAGCTCCTTGCATGGTTGGTAGACCAAAGGGGTTTGTTACATTACTGGAAAACTATTTGGGAAGAAAAGTTTTTAAGTACCATTGTATTATTCACCAGGAAGCTCTTTGTGCCAAGGACCTAAACATGTCATCTGTTGTTGACCCTGTAACACGCTGCATTAACAAAATACGAACTCAGGCATTGAATCGAGGACAATTTCGAGAACTGTTCGCGGAAGAAACGGAGCAAGATGGAGAGTTACTTCTCCATTGCAGTGTGCGCTGGCTCTCCAAACGAAATGCACTCGAAAGGTTTTGGAACTTGAAGGAGTGTGACTTAAAATATTTGCAAGAAAACAATGAACTACCCAGTGAGTGCTTGTTACTTAATGATAAAGATTGGCTTTGGGATTTAGCTTTTCTCACTGATATTATGAGACATTTAAATCGATTAAATTTAAGATTACAGGGAAAAAATTGTATTTTTTTCCCCAAAATTGTTTTTTTGCCAAAAAAACCTAGAATCTAGAACTATAAGTTCCTCCTAGTTAAAAAAACTATAGAATTTGGGGTCACCACATCATTTTCTTCGTATTTTTATATTCTTATGTCTTTAATATAAATAAAGACCAAAAAAAAGGACTAGGATTTTATTTTTAAAAAACATTTTTGTTAAAAACTGATTGTAATTCTTAAATAAATGCTTATAGTTTTCAAATTATGAAAGAGTTCCTGTTATGTGAGTTCATATTTAACTATACATTGGCAAAAGTAAAGATAGATGCCTATAAACAATAAAAATTAATTTTGGTTATGAGTACCTATCACCACTTCCTAGTCAACAAAGAAAATATTGTATTTACTACAATGAAAAGTATGTAAAAACTCACCCTTGGTTGAAGTTTCAATATATTCACTGCTTTCCAAATTATTTTCAGTCACCAAAGACTGATTCCCATACACTAACTCTTGAAATGATGATTGTGAATTTGAATGAAAACTTTCTGTAGAGATGAACTGCTTACTAACAACTCTTTCAAATTGCTCTGACAGTTCACTATTGGATTGAAAATAATTACTGTCTGTTTGATAGGTTTCTGCAATAGCACAATTGTCGACTAGTTCTGTAAAGGAATGGTCTGTAGAATTGTAGTCTCTAGAAAAGTCACTTGAACTTAGAAACTGTTGATTTTGGGAATAACTGTAATCAGAAATATGACTTTCTGAAGAGTTTTGAAGTTGATTGCCAAAATTCAACTGTGAATAATTATTTTGATAATAATCACTGTGTTCAAGGCTGTGTGTTAGATCTTGAGGTTCACTATGTCTTTCAAAACTAAGAAAAACTTCACTGGAAGTACTTTTTTCAATTATATTATCCTCTGTTATAAAACTGTTGTCTATTGAAGATTCTAGTGTTTCCTGACTGAATTTTTGTTCAGGTTCTTGTTCAAAACCTGTATCAGCAATATAAAAGTCTTGTGTAGAGATTGAATTGTCCAATACCTCTTTACTCCCTACAATATATACAGAAGATTGCTTTGAAGCTTGATCTATTTCATATATATTTGATTGCCCTGTTAAAGTTTGATTAAAATCAGAATCTTCATCTAGTAAAGTGTTTAATTTCTCTTTGATTGTCTCAAAATTGGTAGATTGACTGTTTTGATATTCAAAATTGCTATCATCAATTACTTCTATGGACTCAGAGCTAGATTTTACTGAGTCTAAAGACTCAACACTATGCTGTTGAATATTAGGCTTAAGTCCATTTAGTAACTGGGGATTTTGTTCAATATCAGAATCTGAAGGGGCATCAGTAGCACTAACTATTCTAGCGTAAGAAATAGAAGATGTAACCTTTTTGCTCTCCTTAGCTTCACTTTTAAGTTTGCTTTCATACAACAATCTCTTTTCTACAATTGTAGATACTGAAGGACTTTCAAATTTTGTTGCAGCCTTCTTTGAAAAAGCTTTGTCAGTTGTTCTCTTTTTGTAATGTTCTATTATTGATGGTTTTGATGTGTCATATTTAGTTTTCCTCAGTGTCTGATCTACCACTGCACTTAAAGTCAGTTCTTGGTCTTTATTTTCTGGATTACTCTTAGATTTATATTTTTTGCCTTTTTCTTTGACAGGTAAAAATGAGAAACCTATATCATCTGCTCTGTTATCTTCATTTAGGTCAACAGAAATGTGTTTCTTAGGTTTGGTTTCTAAATTTCCTTTGGGAACAGTTTTAACTTTGAAAAATGAATAACCTATGTCATCATCTAGATCTTTTTTGGGTTTTTCCTTTTTCACTGGCAATTCTTCAGTTGTATGTTTTTTGGAGGATTTTCCTTTCTTCTTATTAACTACTACAGCTGAAACAAAATATAGAAACTGTTTATTGCTTCAAGTAGAGGTGATAATATAATATACTAAAAGTTGTGTAAAATTTAAAATAAAAACATTTACTTTATTGACCCTTAATTACTTTTAACTAATTATTTTTCACCACAATGTGCCTTTAAATTTAATAAAATTGTGTCAAAATCGAAAGTACACCTTTTACCCTAGTGACACAATATTAAAAATATAGGTTTTAAGTTATCTTGTAAATAACAATGTGAAACACTAGGCACTTAAATACAAGTTTTTTAAGAAATCAACAAAAGAAGCACTAAAATTAGTTAAGTTATATTAAAAACTGTTTAATTTTTTTTCTTCACATACTACTTAAGCAACTAGACACTATTTTTATTTAAACTTGTTTTGATTCTTTCCATATATGTTACCTTCTTCATTGATTGTTTCCTCTATTATATCTTCAATAGGAGTTGATAAACTTGTACTAAATGTGGGATCTTCGTTAAGTTTTTTAGGCCTCTGGCGAACCTTGCCTCCTTTAAATTGTTGCTTGGGTTTATTGCTGCTGGATTTGTCAGATTTATCCTCCTCTTGTGATGTACTGCTGACAGCCTACAACAAATACTATTTTATAACAAATTCATAACTAAAACCGGTTAGAAAAGAAATGGAATCAAATAACAGCTTACAGTATTTATGCCATCTGATATACTTAATAACATTAGAACCACCCATAATGATGTCAAGCGGAAAACCTCACAAGTTATGGAACAACTCAATTGTATCACAAATATAATACCATAAAACATAAACCTAACAATTAACCAAAGCATATTTATTGAAGTGCAGTCTATTGATACTCTCTCCGGCTTATTTTCCAGTAAATTTGTTATTTTTTTTAATTTTAATTAAATGGCATAGGTCAAATGAGATAATACATAATAGGTTAATAGCATTTATAACACTCAATATTAATAGCAGTGATTTTTATTTATAAACAATTTATCTTACAAATACCTATATTTGGAAATGAATTATAAAAAGTATTAAAGTAATCATAATAAAACAAACCTTTTAAATTCAAAACATTACCACTGTGTGTGTGACATTACTTAATTCAAGGTGACATTGATATGACAAGTGACAGTTTTATTTTTCAATAATACAAGAAATAAAATACCCTTCTGAGTTTGAAATATATTTCAAAAAGTTAATAATTTACATCTTTAATGCAAATAATGAAAATAATTATCTGTCTGTACTTATTCTGACTTATTTAAAAATTAACGGCAAAGTAAACAACTTATCTTCATATTTTGTTAAATATTTCACTTTATGATTGTTCGTAAAAAAATGCCTCATTATATGATTTAAAAGTGGAATATCCTTGATAAACTTAAAGTAATAATATAATTTTTGTTGTTTTATTTTATATACATTGTGTTTATCGAAGTTTGATAAAGCTAATATATTTCATTTCCAAATAGTTTAGAAATGATTTATTTTAAAAATTACGTAATAGACAATGGTGCCAACGTGAATATTAAAAACAGCTGTTGATGAAAATATGGCAACAAATGTCAAAATGCTTTAAGAGGTTTCAAAAAATTATTAAATAGTTATTTTTAAAAAAATATACCAAATATATGATGAGCAGTGAAATGCGAAATACGAGTAATAGTAAAAGTGTAGATAGTGAAAGTATAGATATTGCAGAACAAGAAAAAGAGTTAGGTAATTTTATATATAGTGCAGAAAATGATTCCGATCCTGTTGAAAGTGAAGAAACCCAAGATATTTGTATAAATGAAACGGATGGTGCCGATTTTGACGATGATCTTGAGAACGTTAATATTGCAATTTTTTTTCATAGAGTTGACAGTGATCAAATTATATATCAGAAGAAAAAACGAAAACTTAAGCTTGTGGGGAAGTATGTGATGGGGGACTTGCTCGGGGAAGGGGCCTACGGGAAAGTGAAGGAGATGTTGGACTCTGAAACGTTATGTAGAAGGGCTGTAAAAATTTTAAAACAGAAAAAATTACGTAGGATACCAAATGGTGAACAAAATGTACAAAGGTAATATCAAAACAATCATTAAGTTTTAATATCTTGCTATTTACCCCAAACAAATAAATTATATATGCCAGTTTTAATAGTAAAACAGGCGTTAGTAAATTGTAATCAATGGTTTTATGGGTTATACAATTTTAAGGCATTACTATGAATCTAATACAGTACTATTGCCACAATTTAAGCAAATAAACAACAATGTTATTTTTATAAATTAGTTTGTTGCAAATAATAGATTTTTAAATTGTTTATATTGTTTACTTCTCTTCAAATGCCAACACTTGTAAAAAATTTTATAGGATGAAAATACTGATTAGTGTGGTTTTGGATGCCTCCTGTGATTTACTCTTTTTTCTTAATAATTCACCATCTCATAAGAAGTTTTCTTTGTTTTTAATAATGATATATCAATAATAATAATTTAATGAAAGGGTTTTTCTTAAATGAAATTTAGTAAAAACCATCTAAACAAGTAATCATTTGTCAGAATGAAATATGTGTTTGTTATTTTATTTTTATGCCAAAAGTTTCTAATGTAGCAGTAATCTATGTAAATATAAGACTTCTAGTGAATACCCAGCCTCCTATTCTTATTTTAAATTGGTTTAGTTTTATTAGTATTTTAGAGTTCTGTTCTTGTAGAAACACTAATTTATGAAGTATTTTCACTGGAGAAGATTTCATTGCCTACAACAGTTGGAATTTTGACTTTCTGTTAGCCATTTATTTATTTATTTATTGATGGGCTAAACTCTTTTTCAGTTTTTGTACAACATGTATAAAATACAGTAAGATACATAAGCTAGCTACAACATGTTTTTTAAATGATGCAGTTGAAGTATTAAATAATTCTAAATCTGTTTGGTAATTGTTCACCATACGTAACATCCTAGAAATAACTTCATTAAGTCCATAATTAGTAGAATGGAAATCTACAAAAAACAGATCAGAATTACTGGTTCTTCACATAGGTATATTAAATGAGATTAATCCCAAAATTTCAGGCCAATTAATAAATCCATTTAGAAGCTTATGTAAAAAATATAATTCGAATTCAGCTCTTCTTGTCTCTAATTTGTTCATTTTATGTTGATTAAGAATATAACTGTAATTATAATCTCCACTCCTCTTAAACCCATTTTATAACCACATATCCTTAAAAATCTGTTTTGAACTTTTTCTAATTGAGTTTTCTGGGCATTATAAAAAGGACACCATATAATACAGCAGTATTCTATAATTGATCGCACTAGTGAACAGTATAATATTTTAAACGTAAAAACTGGAAAGTCCTTTGAATTCCTGTGAATAAATCCTAACATGTTAAGGGCACTTGAAGTTATGTCATTAATATGATCATTAAAGTTCAGTTTTATATCCAGTGTTATGCCCAAATCCCGTACCTGACATATCTTTCGCAGAACACTACCATTAAGTGTGAAATTATTAGTAAAAGAAGACTGCCTACATTTATGTCATCAGCGAATAAGGGAAATTGGTCAGAATTAATTACGGTTTGTAATTACTGTTGTTAATTTGACAGTAAAATGGGTAAATTTGAGGCTTGCATTGGTTTTACCATTTTAAATTAAGAGATTGGGAATAGACAGAATTACTCAATAAGACCTTTTGTTGTCTTAATAAATTCTTTGTGTTGTTATTTTTAAGTTTTTCTCTCATACAAACACTGATTGATGAAGTGTTTTCACTAGAGAAGATTTCATTGCATACAATAAAAGTTGAAATTTTGACTTTCTCTTAATAATTGCTAATTTAATTATTAATATTTGGATTGCTTGTGAATTTTAAGACAGATATCTGTTTGTTAACTTATTTTTATTTTAATAAGTCTCTACCCTTATCTTCAGTTCCACTGGTTATACTATTTTAGTTTCAGAGAATAGGAGAGAGGTAATATTTGGTAATATTTTAATTGCTAGTGAATAATCAGGTAGAGAAAAGTATTCAGATTTAAAGAAAACCAAAATAGTTTGGGCACTTTCAGAAACAAGGGGGTTATAAAAAAAAGATAAAAATGATAATAACCAAGGGATAATTTTGAAGAAACTACGAAAAATGATTGTGAATAAAAAATTTCTAAAATTGAAATACAAAATAAGACTGGTGAGAAAAGTCCAGGCTATAAGGCTAAATGGTGTAGTGTAGACTATTGTAGTGGCTAATATACATATCATAAACAATAATTTAGTAAAGAAAAGTAACAAAAATCAAGGTAGGCCTTTGTGTAAGATAAGCTTATTTCATTCTTGCAAATGATCCTTAGAAAAAAACAATTTTAAAGGCTAAAACAAAAAATAAGTAATTTTCTAATACACTACAACTATTAATGGACAGATAAATTTAAGTTGACCTTTAAATTTATACATTCATAATCATAACTACCTGAAATCCACATTATGTTTTTTCATAATTATCAGGTACTAATAAAATTATTTTTATGAAAAGATTATAACTAGAGTTATTATAATTAATGTTATTTAAGTATGTTTACCAATCATGGGAACAATTAAGTATTCATCCATCATTTAAAATTCATGTTATTCTTAATTGTTGTTGCTAATTTAATGTATGTGGAAGGTCCTAGAACAAATTGTCCTAGCAAGGAAAACAAGAAACAAGTTAATAACAATGTTTGTACTTTTCAACACAGCTATATAAACTTTTTGTATAATGTATGTTAAATTTATAGGGTACTTATTTATTAATGATAGCTGTTGAAGTTTCAAAAAAGCCTTATCTTCATATATTCATTATTGGTACTTATCATCATCAATTAGTCTATATTTGTCCACTGCTGAACATAGGCCTCCCGTAAAATTGTCCACCTATTTCTGTCTTGAGCTTCTTGCATCCAGTTTGTGGTGATGCGCTTGATATCATCTGTTCATCATCTGTGCATATGCTATACACACATATGCCATCCATCATCAATTAGCCTATATTTGTCCACTGTTGAACGTAGGCCTCCAGTAAAATTTTCCACCTATTTCTATCTTGAGCTTTTTGCATCCAGCTTGTGGTGATGCGCTTGATATCATCTGTCTATCATCCATGCATATGCCATACTAAAAAAAGTTTGGGAATACCACACAATTGGAGAGGGCATTTCTGGTTAATAGAGTGCATGATGTAGCAATTATAATAAACTCTGCTCATTATTACAATATTGTAAGCATTAGGGAGGAAGATCTTGACTCCCCTCCTTCAATAATAAAGTGGACAATTCTTTATTCTAATAAATTATTTAATTATATAAAAAGCATAGTCATGCCACTGTTCACCTTTTTGGATACAGTTGGCTCACATCACATGCTAAAGTTTGAATCTTACTATCTAGTGTTTACAGTAGATGTGTGTACTACAGCATTTTTGTAATTAAATCTCTTTGTTTTTGATTTTTAAGTAATATTTCAAAATACTGCCTCAGCATTTCCAAGCACTGAGTTTTACTGGGGTGAAATTTGAGCATTTTTTTGCATGAAACATCTTCAAAATAGTAGTTATTTCGATATTAGTATGTAGCCCCACCTTTATGCATTCACTGCTAACAAAGATTTTTGTTCTATACTTTTGGTTAGCATTATTGTACTGTCTATAAATTTTAAAATGTTTATTGTATCTGTTCCTTGTATTTTATTTCATTTGACTCATGCAATCAGTATATTTTTCATATCTCACCTCTTCTTTAACACTCTGAATGCCAAATCAGTTCTTTTCAACTGACACTAGATACAAATGTGATATAGTGACTATTTTATTTAATTGAGCTCTATTGTTATGCCTAGGGCTTTAAGTCAGGGCAGTATCCAGTAAAAAATGACTGACACTGAAGAATTTTAAACTTTAGGTAGTTGGTCTTATATGACTGACAGCACAAAATTAAATACCCAAAAACTAGCCAGAAAAATTCCCCTGCATTCAATATTAAAATGGGCTATTAAAAAATTAGTCAGTCAACTCTTCTTTCAGCATTAGGAGGAGTTATTTGTCGTTGTGGTTCTTTTATATGATTAGAGAAAATGTGTGAAAGGACAATCGTCTTAAAGGTAAACACATTGCTGAATGATATTGCATTGTACATTCTTGGTGATGCATAGATTTGGCTTTTGTGCTGGTCAAGTTATTGATCTGACGTTAACTTCAATCAAACACAAGTATGGTAACAAATGTCAAATAAACAGTTGATCATGTTTAATAATACAAAAATTTTTGTTTCTTGTAATCTATGTAAGCTTCCTAAATAAACGTTATTATTATATTATTATAATACACTGTAACTAGACTAGATAGTAGATTATAGAGAGGTACTCTTAAATTAAATTTGGACTTGTCTGAAAAGGAAACATTTATCTGATGCTAGGATTGCCTATTAGTATTTTGACCTAATAGAATCTCTAATGAAAATTTATGGAATTAAAATAACCAAGAAAATGTCATAAAGTAAGGTGAAGTGAATAACGTGAAGAAAATGGAAATGGACTCCCTAGAAGGAAACTTCAGATTGAACAACTATCAAGACAATGATACCAACTTTATAGAATTAGAATATTGCCACAGATGACCATCTAGAGACACAGGAAATTCAGGAATAGTTCATGAACCCAGAAGAAAAAAAGCAATTGTTTATATAATACAATTTATGAACACAATCCTCAGACTTCCAAGGTTTATATTGTTCATCATGTTTTTAAAAGCTAGAGAAAACTACACTGTTCATCAAAATTATAGGCCTATCAGTTTATTATCATCAATAAGCAAGTTTGCTGAAAGGGTTATATATAGAGAGACTGAAAAAATAGGAATTACACCAGAAAGCCCAATTTGGATGTAGACTAGAACACTCATGTGAATTACAAGTGCTACAGTTGACAGAGTACATCGCAGGGATTCAACAAGAATAAATATACTGCCACAAATATACGGTAAAACATTTGGCAGGGTGTAGCATAAAGAGCTCATTCACAAATTTAGTCCATTTGGATAGAGTAAGACAATGACATGTCTTCTCTCTTTGTACTTGGCTAAGAGAAAGTTCAGGATTCAGATAAGACAAGTCTTTCCAGCACCTGAAGCAATGGAGGCCTGGGGTATCACATGGAGAGGCATCTGCATCCTTTAAGTGTATGATCTATATTGGGAGATACATAATAACAGCAAGAATTCTGAATGCCAACATCAGGATATGACTGAATCAATTTGGCTAATTTTAATTTTGAAATATTTGTAGAAGTTCAAGGAAGGTTTAAAAGATAAGATAATATTTAGTCCTTTGGATTGACGTCACTAAAACCGTGGCTATCTTCATGTCTATTTACTCTTTTACTTTTCACACAAATGACTGGAGTTCACTTCCCCTCTGAGGAGAATTTTTTTGTTTTTTCAATCCATTATAATAAAATATAAAGTAATTAAACATAAATACAAGATAATAATAAAAATGTAAATGATGAATAAATTCTATACAATATTTAACAAATTTTGAAACTGACTAAAATCATTAAACAAAATTTTTAACATTTTAAGGAGGTTAAATGTGTGGTGTTATTATAAAAAATATTAACAATTTACTAATAAACATTATATAAAATTGTAATAACCCTCATATTGTAATAACACATATAAAAAGTATTTATTTCTGTGGGCACTCCCAACTGCCATACACTGCTTTTATTATGCAACAGTACAATATAAAATAAGTGGTACTTAAAAATTCATGTGCACTTACTTGTTGAGATCTAATATTTCCAATAATCCATGTCAAAAGGGAAGTCATTTTAGTTCTGTACCTGAAAAAGTATATATTTATTGTAAAGTATTATGAAAAATATCACCTGGTCCATTAATTTTTTTTTTTTTTCAGGGAAATAACGTTACTTAGGAAGCTCAAACATAAAAACTTAATTAATTTAGTAGACGAAATGTTTAATCCAGAAAAGCAGAAAATGTATTTGATAATGGAATTCTGCGTAGGATCTTTGCAAAATATGCTAGAATCGACACCGGACAAAAAATTTCCGCAGAGCCAGGCCCACGGTTATTTTTTACAACTCATCGATGGACTGGAATATCTTCATAGTATGCGGGTAGTACACAAAGATATTAAACCGGGTAATTTACTTCTCACACTCGAAGGGGATTTGAAGATAAGTGATTTGGGTGTCGCAGAGGTAAGATTCTTTTGCTTATTTGTTTATAGTTTACAATTATGGAAGTTACATTAATATACATTTTTATTCAGTTAAAAATGGTACTAGAATAACTTTTTTTAATTCGTGAAAAATTACCAGTAAAACGAAATTCAAATTATAAAATATTTATTGTTCACAAAGTTTTATAATGAAAAACCTGATAAATAAATTAAACAATTTTTGAATAGTTATTTTGGGAAGCGGTTGTAAGTCTAAACGAAAAAAACTAGCCATTATAGAGATTTATATAACTATAGATAAGGCAGTAACTGATTTGGGTTGAGTAAATCGTATGTGATCCAATTTTTGTCGACACTTTATGTAAAAAGACAACAATTGGTACCCCGAAAAATATTTTTATTAGTTGTGTGTGTAAAAAAGGTACTGTACTATTATTCAAAATGAAACAAAGGCTGTGTTTGTGTGTGGTTGAACCTTAAAAGAAGTCATATAATAAACTAGGGATACCTATTGGTTACAGAATCGAATATGATGAGGGTTTTAGTATGATGTTATATGGTTAAAATTTATTGTAATGATTTTTTTTTTAGTTTTTGCTAATTTTGCAATAATTTTTATTTTTCAATTTACAATCAATTCTATCTAGTAGGAAATTTAATTGAAACACTTTTGTGCCTTGATACATTTTTCTAAAATGTATAGCTGTCGAGATGTAGCAACAAAAAGGAGAAAAAAATTGATTTATTATTTTTTATTTTTTTCACTTGCAATTTAATAATACTATTTAATTGCTTAATACAAAATTAAGCTCACCTTTTGTAGTGTCTGCATAAAGAATTATCATTTCTAATAATGTTTTGAAGCAATTAATCAAAACATTATTAGAAATTGACTCTACATCAGGGTAAAATAAATAAGCTGCTGGTATTTGAAAGGAATGTTCTTAGTAGAAGGAATATTTGGACCTCAAAGAGATGAATTGACAGGTGAATGGAAAAGATGCCGCTATGCTGAATTGGTGACTCCTATGGTAACAGGTCATATGGTACGATCAGAAGAAGACAGTGTGCTAAAGACAGTGTTTTTGAAAGACCAGATGATAGAAGATTAGTAGGCGATTCCAGAAAAAGATAAAAGGATGATGTTGAAGCTAATTTATCTAGGATCTTGGTGCAACAAATGGAAATAAACAGATGGAGGTCTATAGTGGATGCGGCGAAGACTCACCCCGAGTTGTAAAGCCAGTCAAGAAAAGAAGAAGAATGTAAATAAACAATGGAAATGTAATTTTGAGAAAAAATATTACCATCTATCCAGAGAGCCTACTTACAAGGGCGTACCATAAAAAATATCAAAGTTATTTATAAATGTTTATCAGCTAAATATAAGCACTTTTTCCAACTGTTTGTCTAATAATAATTTTAATAAATATTGAAATTGTTCTAATATATCTTGAAATTGAAGCCTCAAAGAATCGATTGCGGTCTGCTAAATACCTTTAGAGTCACTGTTTGGGCAAGTACAGTTGTTTGAATAGTCGTTCTCCGGGATAAAAAAATTGAATAACTTTCGATATAGCTGAGATTTAGCATACTTCAATAACTCATTAATTAATCTTTGATAAAATAAAAGGCAAATATCGAACTCTGTCTTATTAATAAATCCTGCCCAAGTACTTTCGCTTCCTAGAGCATCTTCATGGGCATTTCGTCAAATTTTGGGCTATCCAACAATTGCAGAATGTCATAAACTTAATATTGAACATAACACTACACTAAACAAGGACAAACAGTTTAAAAATATGTAAAAAATAGTGGAAGCTACATTCTGGTTGGCAACAGGAGAGAGAATGAGCCACTATAGAACGCATCTAATATTCATCAATGTAACATTTGGAGGAGTATATTATTTAAGGAAAAAATTTCTCATGGATAATGTCATATAAAGATGTAAGTGCATTCCTATACTCAAACTGGGTTTCATCTAGATCCCTTTCGCATTGAATTATTCATCCATGGGCTATGCGAAGAAAAATATTCAATGTGTTGCCCATCAGAGTGACAAATCTATATTCGTCGCATGTTTATATTCGCTGTAAATTATCTTTCTAATATATATGAAACCCAATTAATTACTCTCACCACATGATATTTGTAAGAGGTATGATGATCACGTTTTTGAAAGTAACTGGAATTGATATTAGTAACTTTACTACTGATTGATGGAGCACCGAATATGATAGGGACTAAGAACAAAATCTGTTGATGTATCTCAGTTTCTACCAGGACGTTAACAATTTTTATAAGCTGTCACGTTTTGTCTGTCATTTACGACTTCACACTCTTCTGAAGAATAATCACTTTAATTAATTAATTATTATTATATGTTAATTAATAATGCACTCACCGGCAAAATTAACGGAACACCTTAAAATTGGGACATGTTAGATGTCTCGAATTTCCTAAACCTGTTGTCCGATTTTAGTGATTTTTTTAGTATGTTATAGGTATATTATTTAAAAATATCGATGTAATAATATTGTTGCTAGACAGGTCAATGTCATTTTATACCGGGTGTAACAATCCTAATGTGTTTTTTCCTTAAAGTTTGGAACACCCTGTGGAATATTCTAGCATATATAAAATATTGAAATTAAATATTAATTATAGCCTCAGGCTTTCTTAACATTTTCTTTTTTGATTCATTTGCTTATGTTTGATAATAAAAAAGTTAGGTACGTTAACAACTAGCCATGTTTTTCATCAATAAATCCTCATTTTCTGCTTAGTTTAAAAACAAGCCCAAAGTAGGCTATGAGAAGTTAACAATTTAATACACACACCGGCAAATTTAAAGGAACCTGTTATTAATGCAATATTTCTTTATATTTGTATTTTATAGACTATATCTACATAGCTTTGAAAGCTCCTTGTCACAAGAAAGTCTTAAATGTCAAAACGTCAAATTAATTTGTTTATTTGTATTGTGTTTTACATTTTATAGTCATTCTGTTTGTTCATAACAAGTACAAACTTGTATTTAATTGAGCGCATAGTAAGAAAGAGACTTAAAAAAAGCCGGTCTCAAGTCATATGTGCCAATAAAAGCTCCCAGACTCCAGATACACCATCGTTTAGCACGACTACAATTTGGTCGAGTACATCAAAATTGCAATGATAACACTGGGGTCAAATTCCTCTTTACGGACGAGAGCCGTTTCTGTGTAAATTACATCGATGGTAGAGAAAGATTGTATCAACGGCCAAGGAGAACGAAATGCCCCTTTCAATTTTACTACGACCGTACCTTTTGGTGGAGGTTCAATTATGGTGTGGGGCGGTATATGTTTGGGAGCAATAACAGAGTTAGTGGTGATTGATGATGGAGCATTAACAGCAGATAAGTATATCAGAGATATTCTCCAAGACCATGTGGTACCTTTTTCACCATATATTGGCGAAAATTTTATTTTAATGCAGGATAATGCGAGCCCACACGTCGCAGACTGTGTAAGATATTTCTTATTACAAGTGGGTATAACAACGATGAATTGGCCAGCTTGTTCCCCAGACCTAAACCGATAGAGGATATGTGGGACATGCTAGGCAGAAAAACTTAGGGCACGGGTTCCTGTTATTCAAAACAGAAAGGAAGTCACAATTGCTTTGATTGAGGAATGGGAAGAGACTGCCCAACAACTGATCGATAGCGGTATCAGAAGTATGAGAAGACGAATAACTGCAGTTGTAAGGGCTCGTAGGGGAAAACACACGCTATTAAAGCCAAAAAAATGCATAAAAAAACCAATTTAAGTTCAAACTGTACAATAAAGTTAATCCGTTTAAAATCCTTATTTTGTTGAGTCTGACATCTTTGTGTTTTATTTCTTCTTAAACAGGTTTTATATTGTACTACCATTGTAATATAAATTCAAAATACTTCACCTACATTCGTATTATGATATTATCTAAACAGTATATAGACTAGAGAGAAAATACTCAGATTTTATGGTTGTTCTCTTTAAATATGCTGGTGAAACTAAGAAGAAAATGAGCATTTATTGATGAAAAACATGGCTAGTTGTTAACGTACCTAACTTTTTTATTATCCAACACAAGCAAATGAACCAAAAAAGAAAATGTTAAGAAAGCCTGAGACTATAATTGAGCTTTAATTTCAATATTTTATATATGCTAGAATATTCCACAGGTCTTTTCGAACTTTAAGGAAAAAACACAGTATGATTGTTACACCCGGTATAAAATGACGTTGACCTGTCTAGCAACAATATTATTTCATTGATATTCTTAAATAATATACCTATAACATACTAAAAAAATCACTAAAATCGGACAACAGGTTTAGGAAATTCGAGTCATCTAACATGTCCCATTTTTAAGGTGTTTCCGTTAATTTTGCCGGTGAGTGTATTAACTAAAGTTTTATGTGGCCCTCTCCTTAAAAAGTTGCCTATGTCTGAACTAGATAAACACTTGTTGATGTGGTGATACCTACCAACATGATCTACATGTTAAATACAACGATAAGCCAAGTACAGAGACCTTGAGACACAAATAACGAGACAATGAAGAATGGAAAGTTCTCAGTATCTATTATTCTCTCTTCTACTGTCGAAAATCTTCTATATAATATTAAATAGCTGGATTTTAGTGAAAATCTCTTTGGTCTTATGTGGTCTTTGTGTTAAATACAATAAGGAACCAAACAAAATCTCTTTAAAACCAAGCAAAAAGCTCAAACAATATCTATTATTGCCTCTACCACTGACAATCTTCTAGATATTATCAAATAGCTGTGTTTTAGTGAAACGATCTTTAAAACCTAACAACAACGGTCTTTGTGTTGAGAATACAATGAGAAACCAACTACAGAGACCTTGACACACAAATAACACAATGGAGAATGGAAAATTCCTAGACAATATCTATTATCCTTTCTACAACTGGTGATAGTCTTCTAGATATCTAACAGCTGGGTTTTAGTGAAAATCTCTTTAAGACCAAGCAAAAAAGCGATACTGCTTATCAGGATATCTAGGACTCGATGAAACAAGTCCCTCACAAAGAGCTCAATCCTTTTGATACCGAAAGTATGAGATGAGTCAATTTTGTCCTTGACGGATTGTTAGCAGCATGACTTAAATCAGGATATGTCTATGCTAACATATGGATGTGTCCTGGATAATGATAAACAAAGATCAATAAATTGAACGACGAGCATGATATTATTGTACGATTTATAAAAAGTCATGGCAAGTACATGTTCAGAGACTAGAAGACAAAAAACGAGAAATATTTAATAGGATAGAGGAGACCGGTACAAGAGAAATATATGTCAGGCCAAGGTTATAACGCCAAAGAAGAAAAAAAAAGGTTCGATAAAGTGCTAAAATTGAACTTTTAAAAAATCTATATACTTTATATAAGTTTTCGGAAATGTTCTAAAAATACGTAACATCTTGTCAGATTAGTTATTAATCGCTTTGGCTGTAGCAGATTGTATAATATTATGGTCAAATGTATCTAACTAAAATAAATAAATAATATGTACCTTAACAATAAATACAACGCAAACGAAGAAATCACTGCACCACCAGCTATATTAATCATGGCTTCGTCAAAGACACTGATATGCGCCACTACCAATTATTGAACTGTTGTGAACTTTATCAGGGGTCACTATTTTCAGGAAATTGCAAAGTCTACAATTAATTTTATTACTAAAACCGATCTTTAACGTTGTAAAGGACAGTTTTTGTCATAGACTGACTATTCTCTACACGTTGTACCTTCGGTACTTTTTCGATATAATTTTTGTAAACATCTATTGACCTTTTTTATCAATGATAATGAGAAATTGAGAGTAATCGCTAGAGGTTACAATAATTTTAGCTTGTTACATTTCGCAAAACCTACCTCACAGTAGGTCTAATATATTTTTGTTATTTTTAGTTTTTTTCTTTGATACGATTTTTTAGATTCTCTTTATTCTTTAGATCATCGATCTTCCTTGTTTAGATAACAAGACAAGTAGTCCATTCATTCATTAAAAACGTGAATCCTGCATGGCTACTGGATGAATTTGTTATTTTCAAAGTTAATCTCTTTATTGTGTTAAGTTAATAGCATCGGTCTCCGAAATTGTGATAAGGATGTTTATATTTTACCGATCAAATAATCAAAGTGAAATTTTTTGTACTAATTTTAGACTTATTTGTTATCATCAGCAGTAAATCATCTACAAACTTGGTGATCATACATGGACTTAAGTAGACGGATGCATTTATTTTTTTTTTGTTGTTAGATAACGAAAACCTATGGAATTTGAACGTCAAAAATAATCTCACTTTCAATTCGAAAGTAATTCTTATTCTATACCTATCTAATCAGCTAAGGATTGGCATTTTTAGACATAGATCTTCTTCTGTTCGAGGTAACCTGTACATTTGAAAATTATTGATAGCGCAAATTTTATAGCAAAGGTCTAAATACAGGTTTGGTCAATGTAGAAAAAACGTAATAATTGATACCTTCTTATCTGAATTTTCACTTGACTTTAATATGACCACCCCGACAAACCTCAAATACAATATATCATAAAATGCAAATGAACATATCCGAAGGGATCAAGCAATAACTGAACACCTCAATGACCTAGAATATAAAATTACTTTAATATAAAAAAAACTAAAATGTCAATATTACTTACCCACATTATAGTTTTATTTTTATGAACGAGAGAGTAATTAGCATAATTTTAACTGGTATCTCCGACCACTCCACGGGCGTGCTCAAGATTAATTGAAAAAATTACTTTGAATAATTGTAAAAAATAAATGAATTATTTCAGTGTTAAAAGTGTTATGTGTATGTAAACAAAAGTGACCTCTTTTATACACACACTATATTAGACTGACTGGCCTACATTAAAAGGGTTTTAAAAAATTCACATTTTTTTTAATTTTTTAAAAAATTACAAAAGAGAAAAAGAGTTTTTAACCGTCTAAGGTATGTTAAATAGATAAATAAAAATATTAATAAATAAAACTTACAGCTACTTGTTACAAATCCAAATCAGATTCAGAAGATGAACTTCAGAACCAAGATTTATAATAACTGGCTCGATCATTTTATCAGTAATATTGTCAGCTTCCACATTTTTTCCTCTTCTTTAATAGTGTGATTTACTGCCTTTTCCCAGTTTTCAGGTTTTACATTATTTACGGCTCCAAAAACAACTGTTTAACATCATGAATTTTAAAAGTGGTATTTTTTTCTTGAAACTTCACTCTTTATCTGTGCCCATACCAGTTCAATCGGGTTTAATTCACAATGATATGGTGTGGGATCTAAGTTACTGTCATTCCACGATTTTTGGCAATTTCATCAATTTCGTATTTTTTAAATTTTTGTTTATGAAGGGCACACAACGAATAAAGTTCCTTTCTTATAGATCGGGATGGTACGTAATATTTTTTGAACTCAGCCAATTCTGCAAGTCTTTTTTTAACCACATCAGCGTTCATGTCTTCATGGTAGTCACCGGTACGAGTTGATTCAAAAGTTAATAAACCACCTTCAACAAAACCGTCTGAACTGCCAATGTGTACTATTATCAGCCTGCGTCCTTTCCTGATGGTGGGTTTAAAACCAGTAGATAAGTTATTTACAAAAGCGTGCCTTGACTTGTAACAGTTTCATCTGCAAAATTTATTTGGTGTATGACCTCGTTGATCCATGTTTCATCAAGATAATATATTTTTCTTTTTGGTTTCTCATTTCCTTTATGGTTCTTAGAAAATGTCTTCTCCATATGACAATATCGCTTCTTTCTAATAAAATAGACTTTCTGGGATTCTTTTTCCAGCGGAAGCCTATTTCTTTTAAAGTTTCCATAACGTACTTCGACTTATTTCTGGGTAATTCCTTATCATCTCGAACTGAGACAAGAACTTAATCAATGTTGGAAATTCTTGTCTAAAGAAGAATTCATGCACTTTCCGTCGAAGTCCTTCTTTAAAATGATATTCTATTTGAAATTTTGGTTTCCTGGAGCATTACGTGGCATTTGAAAACTACCACATTTCTCTTCTTTAATAACTCTGTAAATCGTAGATTTCCCAACACCAAGTGTACTGCTAACTAACTCAACGGTCTCATCAAAACTTTCACATAAACGTTTGTCTGTAAATGATTTAAAACAATTAAATATTTAATGTTTTTGCATTAACTGTTAAAGGACCAATTTTTCGGCGTTTACACGGCACTTCCAAATTTTCCATAACACTAGTATACACAATAAACTGCACCTTGCAACTGAAGTACCTACTTTTAGTGAACTGTTAAGAATTTTGAATACGCCAGTTGGACTTTCCTACAAAATGGAAAAACCACTATCACATTTCTGTGGAATAAGTTTAGAAGGTAATTATTAGTCAATTACTGTCGTAGGATTCCTGGAATTAAAGAAATTAAATGTTTGATTGTTGAAACCCTTATTTGTGGAATGCACTTATTTCAGATAAAATAAACATTTTATTTTATCTAAAGAATTAAACTTTATTTGCAAATAGGTAGGTACTTATTAAACTTTTATTGGTTATGTATAACCAATAACAATAAACATCTTACATTTCTTGCAAATTTTATTAGTACCTGTTAACCTCCATCACTCGACACTGGCAACCTTATTTAGGGATTAGTAACCCTCACAACTATTGTATTCTATTCTGCTCCAACCTTTATACCTGGTGGTCATACTCAATTTAAAATTGTTTTCCTATATACTTCTGTAAACTTGTTGTCAAATATGGGTTTTTCATTGAGTCACCCGTATCAACAGTTTAGGGATTTGCCATACATAATTTATCTGTTTTATTACTCTCTCATACATAAAAATACACTATAATTTTTATAAAAATACTGAATATTGGTTTAGGACATTTCCTTAAAATGTAATAATAAATTTTGCTAGATAGCATCATATAAACTAATAATTAGTAATATAAATATACAGAGTGGCCCAAAAGTCTGGAAACGGCCAATTATCTCGTAAATTGCTAGTTATAATTGTACAAAATTTGAGGTACACCTATTTTGGATACGGAGATTCATATCTCAAATTGATGATATTGCAATGTTGCCAGATTTGCCGTTTCTCTGATATTATTAGTAACTTTGGTTTTTTCAAATGCATCATCTGTATATTCAGTCATTATTAGAATCTTCTATTCAATACGAGTTCAACTATATGTAAACTTATGATTTTTTATAGTCTGGAAGGTCTTAAATACATAAAACAGAAGTCTGCCAACGCCTAATTGTTTCAATAAATTTTTTAATACTAATTATTTTCAACTACATTAAAACTAACAATTGATAGATGACCATTTTTTAACAATAGTTACGCTATTAAGTGTTCAAAATGTGCTCAATTTGTGAGTTGACAGTACCCTAATCGATGGTAGAATGCGTCTACCACATTTCTCCATAATTGTCTAGAAATTATTTGAGATTAATCAATAATTCGTTGCCTTTGCTCCGCAAGACTTGGCTGGTTAAATTTTGTAAACTGAATTTTTCAAGTATCCCTAATAAAAATAATCTTTAGGATTGAAATCGGGTGAACGTGGAGCCCATTCAATTCTACCTTGTCTACCAATTTATCGTACGGAAAATATCTCATCTATAATAACGCCGAACATTTACACCATACTATCTGACGTTAAATTTCCTTCGATAAAAAATGAACCAATTGACTAAGTACCTGCTATACCTGATCATACATTTTCATTTTTGTGGTCTGGTATGGTTTTCACGCATTCAGTGTGAATTTCATACGAGTTCAACTATTCAATACGAGTTCAAAAATAGGTAACACTTATGATTGTGTGTAGTCTGGAAGGTCTTAAATACATAAAACAGTGCAAAATTTGTAGATTTTAATAAATTTAAATATTTAAATGTAGAATGCTGTGATATTGACATTTGTTCATGATTTACATTGTAAACTAAAACTGACAGTATTTGTGTTTCGAAAAGTTCTGCAATTTAAATTGCTTCTCTAAAATGCCGTTCTCTAAACCGTTCTCCTATTCATAAGGCGACGGTACAAAAAACTGTAAAGCGATTTGAGAAATCTGAAGAAGGTAAAGATAGATGGAAAGAGAAAAGTTTTGTTGAAGATCCACACCACCCTCAGCAGGGTTTGCACAAGTCATGATGTAGGTCGTTCTTCAGTCTTACGTATATTACGTAAAAATAAGTTTGAATCATACAAAATAAAACTTATTGCAAGAATTAAGTGAAGATGACTTCGATCGTAGAATTAGAGTTTACTGAGGTAATGATGGATAAAATTGAAAATTATTAAAATTTCGTTAACAGAATATGTTTTCCGATGAAGCAATCTTTACACTGTGTGGAAGTGTAAATCGACACAATTTAAGTACTGGAGTGACGCAAATTCACACTGAAGACTGAATGCGTGAAAACCATACTCAAAAACCACAAAAATTAAATGTATCGTCAGGTATAGTAGCTATTCAGTCAATTGGGCCATTTTTTATCGAAATAAATTTAACGTTAGATAGTTGGTGTAAATGTTCGGCGTTATTTAGATGAGATATTTCCCGGACGATAAATTGGTAGACAAGGTAGAATTGAATGGCCCTCACGTTCACCCGATTTCAATCATAAAGATTATTTTTTATTAGGATACTTGAAAAATTCAGTTTACCAAACTTAACCAGCAAGTCTTGCAGAGCTAAGGCAACGAATTATCGATGAATCTCGAATTGTTTCTAGACCATCATGGGAGAAATGTGATAGACGCATTCTACCATCGATTAGGGTACTGTCAATCATAAATTGAGCACATTTTAAACACTTAATAAACGTAACTATTGTTAAAAAATGTTTTAATCTATCAATTGTTACGTTTTAATTTAGTTTGAAAATAATTAGTATTAAAAAAATTTATTGAAACAATTAGGCGTTGCCAGACTTGTGTTTTATGTATTTAAGACCTTTCAGACTAAATAAAATCATAAGTGTTACATATGGTTGAACTCGTATTGAATAGGAGATTCCAATAATGACTAAATATACAGGGTGATGCATGTAAAAAACCAAAGTTACTAATAATATAAGAGAAACGGAAAATCTGGCAACATTGTAAATATCAAATATGAAATCTCCGTATCCCAAAATAGGTGTCTCTCAAATTTTGTACAATTATAACTAGCAATTTATGAGATAATTGGCCGTTTCTAGACTTTTGGGCCACTCTGTATAATTATACCTAAGTTGTCTTCTTCAGATAAGGAGGCACCATTGTCATCAATTTCTTTATTTCCCACAGAAATAATTCTTGGTTCTATTGTTTTCTCTATTGAAGTATCGAGTGTTCAGAATACTTTTTTCTCTGCTATGACACGTCTAATAGCTTTTTGCTAATTGTCAGATTTTTTTGATACAAGGTTAGATAATAGTTGACGAACATTTTGAAGTTTAAATGTTGTATTATTTCTCGCGACATATCCCTTCATTTGAGCCCAGATTAGTTCTATGGAATTAAGTTCACAGGGATAAGGTGGTAATCGCAACACTTTAACTCCATGTTCCTTTGCTATTTCATCTACACTATACTTTTTAAATTTTGGTGAATATTGTTTGGATAGCTGTAATACCTTTTTTTTTGAGTAAACCTTCTGCTGACACTATTTCTTGGTTATTAACCAATTCAATAGTTCTTACTTTCTCCATTTAGTGTTATGTAACGGTTCGTTTAATCTTGAATGGTAACTGTCATTGTCCGTGACTACTACAGAATTGGTCAATAATAAATATATCATTTGACTGAAATATTTCTCAAAAACATCAGCATCAGCTTCATGGTAGTCGTTCGTAGAATTTGAAATAAAATCTAGCAAGCCTCCATCAACAAATCCTTTATCTCCTCCAGTATGAGTGATAATTAAAGGGCAACCTTTAATATTTGTAAGTTTTAAGCCTGTAGACAAATCTTCTATAAATGCCTGACAAGCATTATTGTAACCAGTTTATCTTGCCAATTTTTCATTTATCCATCCAAATGCCCTCCATTTATCCATGTTTAATCTAAATAATTTTTTTCCTTCTCTTCTCAATTTTCGAATTTTCCTTAAATATTGCCTCCTCCAACAAATAATTTCTTATTTCTAGGACGAGCGCAGATTTTCTATTGTTATTGTCATAAACAAATGCTAATTCACGTTAAGTTTCTCACAATCTGTTCTGTAACTTCATTAATGTTTACCCAAAGTTTATCCAAAGTACAAATCTTTTTTTATAAATAAAATTTAATGAACTTTGAAGGAAGGGTAAGGGCTCAGGAGACTGTAACTGTATATTGTCCCGTTATCTAGAACTCTAGCGCAAACCCTCGTGACGTCACCTCTCGAATTGTCTAGTCCCGGCAGGTAACTGCTTGGGTTTCGTCAACATGGTATAATCTTTACCGACTGCCAGACGGATTCAGTAACACCTGCGTCTGACACGTGTTTTCGTGACAAATTTAAAATTCTTCACATTCAAAATAAAGGCCTTAAGCTATCTTTGTTAGAATCTATGGAAATCAACAAATTAAAAAACACAGATATAATTCTGAATGACCAACTTGAGACAAACAGTTCTCCCTTTTCAACCTATTTCATTATAGACTATAAATTTGTAAACCCAAGCCAAAAATAGATCACTTGAGAAAGGCAATCAGCCGAAACAGCTGTAGTGATAAGATTTAAAATAAATTTTGTGGAAGTTTGAAAACAAAGTTTTTATTGTTACGCAAATACATCTTTTGAATGGAATATTTCGTTTAATATTCTTCTTCTTTCTTCTTCCTTCTTTTATATAGGCTTTAAAGCCTATTTCTTCTTCAATATTATCCTCCTAAATTGTTTCAATTATCGCACCATTATTTCTTGGTCTGCCAATACTTTTTCGTCCATTTGGTGACGTATCTCGTGCTGTTCGTACTATCATATCCTCTGCCATTCTAATGTGTTCGTTACACTCCTCTAATTACACCCTAATGTTTTCGCTTCTCTCCCTATCCAACAGACTTTTCCCTGATATTATCCCAGGTCTTATCTCTACCGTGTATGTATGTTCATATAGGTCTCTGCTGCTTTATAGATTCTTGTTTTTGTGTCTTGTCTTAGGTGTTTTTTCTTCCAAATTGTGTCATTAAGAGATCCGCTTTACTTGCTTTTAAGTTTTGTTGTCATACTTCTTTATATCGTAGTGGGTATTTAGATGTTGCCATACATTTGGTTTTTTCTGCTGATATTATCATATTGTATTTCATAAGTGGAAGTGGACTTAACGAGTCACCCCCTGTCTGACTCCGCTTTGTACTGGTATACAGTGTGTTAGTTTTCCATTTATGTTTGCCTGTATTCGATTATTTAAGTAGATGTCTTCGATGGTTTTTTTAATATTAATTGGTATGTTTCTTTTATACCGTAGGTATAAGACGTCTTCGACTTGGATGCGATCGAAAGCCTTTGTCTATAAAAAATAGATATGCTGGTTTATTGTACTCGATGGACTTTTCTGTGATTTGTCTTAGTACAAATACGACGTCTACGCGTACCTTCAGGATCTGAATAAGATCTTCAGGATCCTTGTTGTTCATCTGATAAAGTTAGTTTATTGATTTTGTTGGTTAGGACCTTTGTCGTACGCGTAAGTGCGGTGTTCAGTAGATTTATACCTCTATAATTGTTGGGGTCTTCTTTATCTCCTTTCTTGAACATGGGTATCATTTAATTTTTATACTACAAAAAGAAAAAACATTTTTATAAAAAAAATCTAAATTTTTTCCAAGAACATTTTTTTATATGTTTATTTTTGAAAAAAAAAGGAATTTAAAAAAATTCAAACAACTTATGTTTTCTAAAATATTTACACTTGTGGAATACATTATTGAGGCATAAATAAAATTTTAAATTTTTATCCTAAAGACTTTTTTAAAAGCTCACTTGATTTCAGTGATCGGACAAAATCCGTGAAATGAACTATACTAGTGCGAAAATTTAATATGTTTATAAATAATAACAATTGTTTAACACAACTAACGTTTACTTATTTTAGACCATAGACCTGTTTGCTAAAGACGACACGTGTTACATAGGTCAAGGGTCACCGGCGTTTCAACCACCAGAGATAGCCAATGGCTTAGACTCGTTTCCTGGATTCAAAGTCGATATTTGGAGCAGTGGTGTCACGTTGTAAGTAACAATAAACATTTAGACGTAGATATGGTTGAGAAAATTACTAAATGTATTTTATTTTGGCCTCATATAGGAATACGTTCTCTACTGGACATAGGTCTTCCCTAGATTATGTTATTGACACGTTTTTGGGGATACGCTTTGTATTTAAATACTGTTTCTTCGTGAGTATTATAAATTTTGATTGGTTTGGTTTCTATAAATTTCATCATCCCAGCATCTTCTTCTTGAGGCGTTTCCTCTATTGTTATCTAAAAAGGTTGGAAATAAACGCGGCAAATCGTATTTTTCATTCCACTGTTCTAAACAGTTCAGCGGAACTGTTTCAGACGGATTTCTCTTTATTTGAACCAAGTTTTTAATTTGTATGGTGTTTAAAACTTCTTCGTTTAGCGTATTTTCAATATTCTGGTAATTGAAGGCTTTCTATCTCTATGTATTATATATCTCTTCATTATCCAAACCTTTTCAACTGCATTTGTAAAACTACCAGTTATACACCACGTACCCGCATCGATTGAAAATAAAAATCTAAAATTTCTATTAACTAAAAAAAAACAGTTTCAAAAATAAAATATAAAACGTTAAACGGAAAACATTATGGATATCTTAAACAGCGTGGATAAAGAATCAAAACCGCGGCACAGTATGTAATCTTATCCATTCATTGCACTGTCAAGCCAAACTCGCTCAATACATTTTTCGGACTGTTTACCAAATAAACGCCTCCCTAATCCAAACAAATAGTGCTGAATTATCTTACATGGTAGAATTTTGTTTCTAGTCATCATCATAAGTGGCTCGACAATCCGTTGTAGATCTTGACCTACTCACAGAGAAGTCGCCACTCCTGTCGATTCCTGGCAACTTCCCTCTATCTTCTGACCCTTAGAATCTGTAGGTCTTCTTCTACATCATTAATCCTTCTCCTACGTGGTCGTCCTCTGCTTCTTGAGCCCCCTGGTTTTGAAAATGTTAATCTCTTCGTGAATTCGTGATCTTTCACCCTAGCAATGGGTCCAACCCATCTAAGTCTTCGCATTTTAACGAATTTCACAATATATGGGTCGGTGTATGACTGATATAGTTCAAAATTGTATCTTCGATGCCATAACCCATTTTCATTCACTGCCCCAAAAATATTTCGTAAGAATTGTTCTCTCAAAAATACCAAAAAGTCTTTTATAATTTTCAGATAAGGTCCACGTTTCAGCCCCATATATCAAAACCTGTCTTATTAAGGTCTTGAATGTATTGAGCTTTACTGCACGTTTTATATTTTTATTTTTTAAATGTTTCTGGAGACCGTGAAGAGTTCTGTTTGCTATTGCTATGCGTCTTTTTATTTCGTCGCTTATCGTGTTTGTTGCGTTTACTAGCGATCCAAGATATGTGAATTATTTGACTTGCTCAAAGGTATGGTTATTAATTTTAATTCTCTGTTGGATATTTCGGGGGATTTTAGAAACCAACATATATCTGGTTTTTTCCTCGTTTACCACAAGTTCTAATCCACGTGACGCGTCCGCAAGCCTTGTAAAACACTGCACCATGTCTCCATACTTCATCCCACTATAACTATATCGTCAGCTAATGCGAGAATTTGCGTCGATCTATTAAAAATAGTTCCATTCATTCTAATATTTATTTGTCTGATTGCCTTTTCCAAGGCAATATGAAAGAGAAGACACGGCAACGCGTCCCCCTGTCTTAGACTATTATTAATGTCAAAGAACGTAGAAGTTTCTCCTTCAATTCTAACGCATGAGCTTACGTTTTGCATTGTTAGTTGGGTCAATTTAACTAACTTAGCTGGGATCCCAAAGTCTATCATTGCATTATATAATGCAGTTCTTTTCACACTGTCATAGGCTGCTTTGAAGTCGACAAAGAAACGCCATATTGGTGCCCCACGTTGGGCGCCAATGTGGGTGCCAAAATAGTTAATTTGTAAAAACTTAACAACCATCGTCTTTTCAACTGTTGCTATATAATTTTCAACTTTATAGGTACAATATTACTACCGGAATTTATCCATTCGAAGGTGATACAATTTTTAGGCTATTTGAAACTATAGGAAAAGGTGACTATACGATACCTGACGATATCGATGAGCCTCTTAGAAGTTTATTAACTGGAATGTTACAAAAGGATCCAGAACTTAGATTTAGTCTCCAAGAAATAAGGAAACATGGGTAAGTACTGATTATTATTAGTATATTGCTCGGATCCGGATCTTTAATGGCTTCTAGATTTTTTTTATGAGGGGGGTGATCCAAATGTTCGAAACATACCTCGGTCCTAGAAGGTGGGCAGAATCGCCTTCCAGCCTCGGTTATGCAGGACTCCTCCAGCGTGGCCACGATGATATCGGAAGCCGCGCGCTAGGGTTGTTCGGACACCATCGTCGTCAATCCCAGAGACCTACCTGCTAAAAAAACACCCTCATCGGCGGTGTATTACCGACCGGATCGCTCTGATTGGGACGCAACATCGGCACGGCATTCATCCGATCTTTCATTCACGCACAATTCTGACGCATTTTAGCACTTTCTCACTACGACGGAATTCTTCTCTTCCTCTATTCCTTTCGCCTTTCTTCTTGTTCCTTTCTTTCCAATGTTTTTTTCACATATCTCTGAACTGCTCTCCACCGATCTGACGACCTAAGCATCTTCTCCACCAGTTCCGTGACTGATTGCACCCTACTTGTATTGATATTTCACAATACAGGCATTTGTCATTTTCTGCCTTTCCAAATCTGTAAAGGGATGCCCTGAAGCAACCATGTCCTGTGAGCATCTGCGTCAGGAAATAATCCAAACGCCGATGCCCGCAATCCATCCATCTTCTCAGATTAGGAATCAACGACTTCGTCCACTGCGCCACCCTTCTCATCTCATCCCATTTCTTTTGCCACACCATTATGGACCTTTCCCTTTCTTCTTTTTTTAAACGTTCTGTTGATATGTCTTCATTTCTTCTCTCGTATATTTTTCCCATTTCCTTCATTAGCACGTGCATCGGAATACACCCAGTGATAACTCCTAACGCCTCGGCAGAGACTGTTCTGTATGCACTGGCTACCCTCAATAGACTCTTCCTATCTGCTCGGGTGAGCTGTTTTCTGTACGCCTTTGTTAAAACTGCAGAACTCCAGACAGGCGCAGCGTAGAGGACGATCGATTGCACAACAGAATGAAGGGCCCTCCTCTCAGTTTTGGGCCCTCCGATGTTGGGCATGATCCCTCCCAATGCGGCGGATCTCACCGCAGCTCTTTGAGTCACCGCTTTTACGTGCTCCCCCCACTTTCCGTTTTGACTCAGAGTCACCCCTAAATATCTCACGCATTTCTTTGGAACCACTCTCTTTCCTGCACATTCAAATGTGATCCCGTCCCTTTTCCTTGGTCCCTTGAGAATTATAGCCTTGGTCTTCCCGCAGCCAGTTATAACTCATGCATTTTCATCCATTCCTCAACTTGGTTGCATGTACGCTGTGCACCAAAGATAAGGTCCTCCCTGTCACATGCCAAGTTCCACAGCGTGTGAAATATCAATTTCTTTTTCGATTGCGAAGACCACAGCGAGGTCGTGAGCTAGCCTAGCCGTCCCAACATTTGTTTGCAGCACTCTTAACACACATTCCCTTTCGCGCTTACTCCCCATTTTGTCGCTTAGTCAGTAACCCTCTACCCTTCTTCCACCTTCACCTCTTGCTCTTCTGATAATTCCCCTGAATTTGGGGCACCAAGTGAACGTACATATATGACCTTCCTCGTCACAATTAAAACACTTTACAGTGTTACTTTGAAACTGAGATTGCACATGGCCCTCCATCCCACACTTCCAGCACCCCCCTTTTGCTTCTCCCTCATAGTCTCTTGCTATGTGGCCATGTGCTTGGCATCTACAGCATGGTTTCACCTTTACCATCTCATTTTCCAACTACTTCACATGCTTCCTTCCTAGCAGCAAATTTCTCCACCGATTCGACGATCTCTTTTTCTGTGGTTAGGCCATCCATGTCCGCCAGCGTCAAACCCTTCTTTACTCTTCCATCTTTTGCCACTACTCTTGTTGCGCATCCTTGTCTTGATGTTACTAAATTCCTGACTTGTTCCGCCATTTTCCTGCTTCCATCTAATTCCAGGACCACATCTTCTTGTCTGGTTTGTCTAACCTTGTTTATGACGGCATCCTCTCTTTCTCTTAGCTCTTCCCTTAACTCTTTTACAATTTTAGCATAGCGCTTGTCCTTCGGTTTTGTGATGATTACCATCCCTTTCTTTTCTGTGGCTACTATTTGCCTTTCCTTAAACGTTTTGCCGTATATCGTTGCCTTTACCTTCTTTCCTCTTGCTGCCCACTCTAGCACTTTTCTTGATTTTTCCACTCCTAGTGCTGCTGGTGCTGCTATCCCTATCTTTTCTCTATCCATTCTTTCCATGCGGTCGAATACCTTCCTGACTGCTGCCAATAATTTAACAGCCATTGGTTCTTCTCCTCTCCTTTGTTTCAGCTTGTGGAAAAAAAATTTTGATGTTCTCTCTCTCCCATTTTCCTCTACTATACATGTTATTTGAGACATAGTCCCAATTCCTGCGGGGGAATTTTCATCTTCTTCCCACATATAATCGAGGGAGGTCTGGGTACCTTGCATTAAAATCTCCCTTCACTCTTGCGTCAGCAGCATCCTCTGTTACCAAGATTGCCACATCGTCCGGTGCCTCCAAAATTCCTTTTTCACAGACGGTTACTTTCTCATAAACCTCCTCTGACTATTCTTGATCTAGTACTTCACTTATTTCCTCGGTGCTTTCTGCCGTATCAATTTTCTTATATAGCTCCTCAATTCTTTTTCTTTGTAAATCTGGATTCTCTTCCAAATTTACTTCTACCTGGGTCCCTACGCACCTCGTAGTTGTTGCTACAGTGGAAAAATAGTTTTTCCAGTTCCTCTCCAACTAAATGATGTATTGCCAATAAGTCCCCCCCCCCATTTTAAAATTTAGTTTTGTCCTTTTAATTGTGTTCTGTTTGTACTTAAGTGTCCTTAATTGTTTTAGTTTTCAAAACTCAAAACGTCAAAAAACAGTAATCAAATTCAACTTTACCAAAGAAATTTGATAATTACAAGTTAAAGGAACTGCTCATTCACATAATTGTACACCTAATTTCATTCATTGTCATACAACTATCACTTTAATAAAAAAAAATTCAATAAATTAACACACATTTCTAAAATATATCTCTTGAATAAATATAAATAACTTTTAATGAATTAAATAATATAGAACATCACTTTCATTTAACAAACAATCACATTATACCTTATTCCTACTTCATTTGTTAACATCTATCGTCTCAAAAAACTTCCCCGTTAATTATCAAACAGTTACAATAGTAAACCCAAAGATCTTCCATCATCAGCAATTATTGAACCATGTACCGAAACATTAATTATTAATTCTTGTACCGGCATCATTTAATTTACTTTGTACCTGAAGTACCTGTGACCTGAAGATGCTTTGCAAATTGTAAAAAATGAAACCGGTCGTCTTGGTAGTAAAATTAAATTGATTATGAGTAAGTCTTATTTTATTTCTTTTTACCTATTTGAAATGGACTCACACAGACAACACATTCATGATTTATCTTTGCAACGTTTGAAATTTTACAGCACATAATTCAGAGGCTCTTCGCAAAGGTATGTTCTCATTTATAACTAAATTTACCGCCCTACTCATTGATTCTTTTGAAAAGATAGCAATTTTACGTGGTTTATGAACACGAATTTTTTTTTCTTTTTTCACTTTGAACATTTACTTTATTGACATTTTTAACAAATTTGTAGTTCAACAAAAACCTTATTAAATTTTCCAGAGTTTCACAATTATTGATTCACCCTCTATAATTATTATTTATACCATTGGATAGCATTTTTTAGTCTTTTTAATGATATATCAAACTTTTTGGTTTTGGTGGGTGGGGCCTAGAGGGTTGATGGGGTGAGTTCTCTTTCATCTCATTTTCGTTCCCCCTTACTATCCTAGAAACGGTTTCAAGCATTTTTCGATATTAGCTTTTGTTCGTGAGATATAGCCCATTCTAGGTTTTAAAATTGACACACTATAAATAATATTGACAATAATTTTTTTTGTAGGTGGTTTAATAGACGTCCACCAGATTGTAGTCCGCATGTACCGATACCTCCTTTCAAGGACGACTATTGGCATAAGATGACAGTATTGCCTTATTTGGTAAACCATTACTACGACGACCCGGATGAGAGTGCCAACGATGAACAATATTATACCGAACACGAACTAAATGGTAATAACCAATTAATATGTTGTTAGATTGTTAGTATCCAGTGTAGTCACTAGTCTAATATATGTAAGTTAATACAAGTGTGAGACAATTTCTGTTTTGTGGCTTATTCAATACTTGCGGCAGCCAATGTGTTAATAACCGTAAGGAACGTTGAATTTTTGTCCCTCTAAATATTTTTTTGCATGAGGATGTACATTCTGATTAAAAACAGTTACGAGACTTTAGAGTTAACATTTTAGTCAAAATAAAAAAATGTATTAGATTTTAAATTTTGATTTTTACATCGGTTCAATTTTACTCGAAAGCCAACTTGTGAGGACTTTCTGAAATTATTTATCCGTTTTTGTTTATTTTAATTTCAATGGTTTTTTAAAATTATTTAATTTTTTATACAAATTATGTATGAAATTTTATTTATAAAGCCTAAAAAGAAGCCTTTTTTAAAAAAACTTTCACGAAAAAGAAGTAAAAAATTCTATGGGAAGGACTTGTTGAAGAAGCTAAAAATTCATTTTTTGGTTGTCTTAATGTTTTAATCAAACATTAAACAATGATCCCGGTAAATTAAACCGATCACCTAAGAAATAGCTCAATTTGAAACCTAAAACAAAATAGGCAAGGCAATGAAGCAATACACCTACCGAATTTTTGCAGTAAGATGAATCTCAATGAAACTTCTTGCACTCGATTCTTATGAGTACCAGAAAATTTTGTGTTGTAAAAATGATAATGTGGAAATAAAAATTGTATTATTGAATAAGGAAAATGCATTTTCCAATGTGCATTTCGAAGTGATGAAAAATGATATATTTGTAAATCGGAAATAGTTGACAGAAATGAGTTCAATATTACTACTCGGAGGTTTTGGGGGTCAGTGAACATAATATTATAACGGAGATGTTTTCCGAGGCACCTAGTGCACCTGGGCCTCGCCTCCTGTAGTTTTTTTGGAAATTCAGTACAAAACATTTCGCATGAAATTTTGGGGCCGCTGAACACTAATATCATGTACGAGGTACCTGGTACCCAGGTCGGCCTCGGCTTCTAGAGTTTTGTGGAAATTCGATACAAAATCAGTATCCTTTTCTTCTTTTGGCATCATAACCCTGGATGGGTCTTTGCCTGTTTCAGATCTCTCTTGGGCCCTTCTTCTCCATTGTCTTATACTCATGGTTTTCAGGTCATTTTCCACGTCATCCAACCATCTTGTCCTGGGCCTTCCTTTTTTCCGCCTTTTTATCGGCTTCCACTGTAAGATCTTCTTTGTCGTTTTCTTGTCGCTGAACATTTCCCAGCCATGACAGTCTTTGACTTTTCACAAATCTTACAATGTCATACTCTTCATTCAGTTCATTAACCTCGTCGTTTCTCCCGATTCTCCATGTGTCGTCTTCTTTTTGCACCGGGCCATTTACTTTTTTCAGTATCTTTCTCTCGAATGTCCTGAGTTGAGCTTCCTCTTTTTTCATCATTACCCAGGTTTCACAACCATAGGCTACTACGGGTCTAATCAAAGTTCTGTAGATAGTCATTTTGGTTCTATTGTCTAATAATTTAGATGTCATCAATCTTTTATTAGCACAGTATGTACGATTTCCACTGGAAATACGTGCATTAATTTCGCTACTTACGGAATTCTTCTGATTATTTTCTGTGCCTAGATATGCGAAGGCATCCGCACGTTCAATAGTATAGTTGTCTATTGTTATATTATTTTCATTCTCACGTGTTCTTTTGATGGTCATGTACTTAGTTTTTGTTTCGTTTATTATGAGCCCTATTTTATGTGCTTCAGGATCAATTTCCTTGAACGTTTCCATTAGTCGTGTCTTGCTTCTACTAATAATGGCGACGTCGTCGGCATATGCAGTAATTTGTACTGTTTTGGTATTTATGTGACCGGTTACATTGGTTTTTCTGATGGCTGCTTCAAGAACTAGGTTGAACAGCATGGTTAAAAGTGCGTCTCCCTGTCTCACCCCTATGTTGATGTCAAACAGGGGAGACAGTTCTCCATCTACTCTAACTGCCTTTTGAACTCTGCAACGTCATTTTTATAAGGCTGATATATTTTTTGGTATACCTAGATTTCGGAGGTCTTCCAGCATTTTGTCTCTTTTCACACTATCAAAAGCTTGTTTTAAGTCTATATACATATTTATAGTTCTGTCGTATTCATAAGCTTTCTCTTGTATTGTTCTAATTATGAATATGTTGTCTGTAGTTGCTCTATTTGGTCTGAATCAATTTCGATAATCGCCAATTACATTTTCGGAGTATTCTGACAATCTAGTGTAGATAATGCCAGAAAGGCGTACAAAATCAGTTCAAACTCATTATTCGCTGGTTTTTAGGGTCTCTGGAATGTCGGCGATAGTGCCCGAGGCACTATTAAGTGCTCGAGAGTGGGTGCATTGGAGTTTGTGCATCTGAAGACCATCACCCTTATAATATTCGTGATCAGCGACCCCAAAATTCCCCGAATTTGCACTGATTTTGTATCGGATTTCCACAAAACTCTACGAGACGAAGCCCGTCCTGGCACCTGATTCATCGCACATCATCACCAACATGATATTATTTTTCAGCGGCCCCAAAAACCCCACAAGTAACGAGTTTGCACTTATTTTGTATCAAATGTCCACAACCCTTTAGGAGACGAGGCCGTTTTAGATACCAGTGGCATCGGAGATCATTACCGACATGATATTCGTGATCAGCGGTCCCAAAATCCCCCGGGTAACGAGTGTACTCTGATTTTGTATCGAATTTCCACAAAACTCTAGGAGACGGGGTCCAGGTGCACCAGATACCTCGGAGGTCATTGCATCACAGTGAATCTAAAAAACTCCAACTTGTAATATTGAACTCATTTCCATCAATTATTTCCAAATTACAAATTTATCATTTTGCATCACTTCGAAATTCAACTTGGAAAATAATTTTCCTTGTTTAATAATGTAATTTTCATTTCCACATCATTTTTGACACTCATGACAATCGAATGTAAAAAGTTTCATTGAGATCCGTCCTACTGCAAAAATTTGGTAAACTTTTTACCTCTTCGCCTAAAATGCTTGTCGTGTAAAGTACATCCCAGAGGTACTTTTCAGTGCGTCATTAATTATGACGTCATATAATGAATTAGGTGTGTCGAGCATTATTTCATATAGTTATTGAAGAATCTGACAGATTTCAGGATCGTACTTAGCCACAGGGGGTAATCCCGTATATTAATAAAAATAAAAAATATTGTTTATTAAATTTATAAATATGGAAACATTCGAAATTGACGACAAAATGATTCATTTATTGTAATTTTTGTATCTTCTTCTCAAGGGGTTGTCTGCGCGTCGAAAGTTGGCAATCATCACAGCGATTTTTAATTTTGAGACAGCGGCTCTAAATAAGTCGTTATTACATGGGTTAAGTCTCCTTCCTATGGATCTTTTTCTCCGGATTTTTGCTTGCATAATGACCTGGAGTATTAGATATTTATCTCCTTTCATCACATGAACCATATATCCCACTTTTCTCCTCTTAATTCTTAGTACTTCTCTTTCATTATGCATACGACACACTACCTCAACGTTGGTTATTCCATCTACCCATGAGATCTCTAGTACTCTTCGGTACATCCACATCTCGAATGCCTTCAGTCTCCTCACGTGAATTTTCTTCAGCTTCCATCTCGTATTATAATACGGGTAGCACGTAGCACCTCAGCAGTCGTATTTGTAACTTAAGGTTTAAGTTTCTACATCAGAGAAGCCGTTGTATTCTTGTAAATGCGCTTCTGGCCTGTTTGATTCTGATTCGTATTTCTTGAGAGCTGTCATTGTTTTCATTAATAGTTGTATCTAGGTGTTTGAATTCTCTTACTTAATTCTTACTTACTTACTTATTTCAATAGGCTGATTCTGTACATATATCTCACGAATGTCCTGAGTTGTCTTTGTTATTATCACGTATTTCTTGCTCTGTTGAGTGATGGTCCATATTCTTCTTCGCTTACTGCGGTCACCTAATTAAGAAGTATCTGTAGGTCTTCATGTGATTCGGCTAAAAGAACTGTATCATCAGCGTATCTCAGGTTATTTATGATCATGTCATTAATTCTAATGTCTACGTTTCTTTAATCCATTGCCTTACTTAATATGTCTTCCGAGTATACATACTAAATAATACTGGTGTGTATATACACCCTTGTCGAATAACTCTTTTTACTTCTATTTCTTCTGATGTTATTTCTTCTATTCTCACTACTGCTTTTTGGCCATAGTATAAGTAACACAAAAAAAACTGTTTTCAAAAATTTATTAGGTAACTTCTAAATTAATTACATAAATAAAATATAATTCTAATCATAAAAACTATTTATTCACTAATGTGTAATAATAGTTTATTGAAAACACTGAAAAGTAAAATTTGAATATCAGTGTAATAGAAAATTATAGAAAAATCCTGTCAGTGGAGAGTTTACTTAAAGATATATTCCTTGGACAAATTCATGGTGAAATATTTCGTCATAACCTAGCAAAACATTAATTAGAGAGGAGCCCGTCAGATTTGGATATAAGAATTGGATGATAACTGGTTCCACTGGATATGACTATGGTTTTCACGTTTGTTGCGAAAAAAAAAACGAATGATATTGAAGATAATAAAAAAATACCACTTGGAGCCAAAGTAGTAATTGATCTTTTGAAATATAGGCCTGAACCATCTAGAAATGAAATTAGATTAGGTCATTGAATGAGGACCTAGGAGTTTCCTGTGTTTACAACGTTTTGAGCAGAAACAAGTATTTATAAATAACAAAGTTTGTTCATCTAGCGCATAATGTCAAAATAGGCGATTCTACAGTTTGTATGTACAAAATTAGACTTTTAGCAGATAAAATTATAGAAAAATTCTGCCAGTGAGGATGTTTACATGAAGATATTTCCTTAGACAAATCCATAGTCAAAAATGTTGGTCATAACCTAGCTAAACAGTCAATTAGAGCGAAGCCAGTCCAATGTGAATATAAGAATGGGATGATAACCGGTTCCACTGGATATGATTATGGTTTTCACGTTTGTTGCCGAAAAAAACAAATGGTACTATTAAAAAATACCACCTGTAGCTAGAATAGTAATTGATATTTTAAACTAGTTGCCTGACCCACCTAGAAATGAAATTAGATCAGGTCATTGGATAAGGACCTAGGAGTTTCCTGTGTTTACAACGCTTTGAGCAGAGACAAGTATTTATAAATAACAAAGTTTGTTCATCTAGCGGATAATGTCAAAATAGACGATTCTACAGTTTGTATGTACAAAATTAGACTTTTAGCAGATAAAATTATAGAAAAATACTGCCAGTGGGGATGTATCTATAAAGATATTTTCTTAGACAACTCCATGGTGAAATATTTATATTTTCCAATTGAAAATATTAATGCAATTTTAATATTAGAACTTGTCCTTTTTCCGTATATCTTGCCATCTTGTACAAATACAAATAAAACCACAATCACAATACTATGTAAAACAAAATACAAAATAAAATTATACAAAACAAATACCAAAGAATATAAATATATTATATAGCGTCTATATTCTTTGCAAATACTGATCTGAACGACATCCGTCACTTGCTGTTGGAACACTTCGAAAGAATGGCCAGCATGGACGAAGTTTTACGTCAACTATCAGTAATAGGCGTATTTGATTGGCTAGAGAAAGCGCGCATCTAAATATCAACGAATCAAACGTAGGTTAAGAAAGAACCGCTTATGTATGTAAGCTTATTCTAACGCTGCAATGTAGTTCTGTTTAATCACGGAACTACCGCTTTCTCCGTCACATCCAACTTAATGCATTAGAAAGAAATCGAAAAACTGTGACGCACTGAATGTACCTCTGGGATGTTCTATATTACAATTTTATTTGACTAGGCTATAAGTTAGCCTGTTTTTGTATACCAGTTTTTTTAATGTTTGACTATGATTCGATGTTTTGCTTAATATTTATGATGATTATTGTTGTTTTAGAAATGGAAAAAACAAAAGCAGAAGGTGAATACTCAAACGGAAACGCCCACTCGAGCCGAGGCGCAAATAGGCGGAGGAGATCCAAAAAACCAGTTTCCTGTATATCAGTCAAGAATTTCCCTGGCTGTCATCAATCGTGACAAATCTTTTTGTATTGCTGTTTGTAATTTTGTTATTGACATATTTTTGATAAGAAATTCATAGACTTATATTAAATACTTTGTTAATGTTTGTAATTTTATATTGTTGTAATGTCAGATGTGTTTAATTATTTCTGTTGTGTTTGAGAGATGAATATGAATTGTAACAATAGTATTTAATATGAGGATGCATGAAAGTGCCATATTGAAATTTAGAGCTAAAATAAAACTGTCAAAAAATATATTGAGTATTTTATTTGCTGATCGAAATATCGTCAATGAATTGAAGGGCTGGGGGGGAAAAGGTAACAAGCCACAAAAGTAGAAAATGGAGAAAATCTAGTTTGAAACTTTCAATCAAATCCTTAAACCAGAGTTTTTATTATAACACAGCAATATTTTTTAAATGAAGCTTTATTCTGAACATAAGCAATTTACAAACTAAAAAAAAAACAAACGGAACTCTTAACTAAAAGAGAAAAAATATTTTTCTTGAGCAACGGGGCTTACTCGTTTTATACAAAAACATTGTTGTAAGATTTTCTTATCTAAGACGATGTTTCTATTTTACTCGTCCAAGTCAAAATTCTCCGTTTCCGGATCTTCTGCGAGGTCTGTTGACTGTTGTCGAACGTCCAGCTCAACGTAAAAGTCGTGATAAACTAAAGGAATATAAGGCATGAGTTCCCTTAAATTTTTTAGATTTTTTTTGTTATACTAAAACATTTTTTAATTGAAGGTGATTACTTTGCAACATCGCACTTAACTAAGCCCTTAACGATAACATTTCAACGAAATCATATTTCACTTATCAATTTTGCAGAGGCGTACCAAAAAAAATTAATTATTTATTTAAACACATAAGTAATTAATTCAATCTAAGACCGATGTAGTTATTAAATTATCATGTGTCTTTTAACAGGTATCTTATTCGCTCCGTGCGTAACCATGGTAGGGGTAACTTGAAACAATGCCAGCGTGCGTAGCGGCGAAATATGACAAAATTGGACCTATCTTTTACGCATAAATTTTATCAAAAATGGGTGCAAATACATGTTGCGTATTTAATTGTGCAAATAATAGCAAAAATAGTGAGTCTAGTTTTTATAGGTTTCTAAAGATTACATATAAATTCGAGAAAAGAAAAAGATGATTTCGTGCTATTAATATGAAAAAGTAAATATCACATAATTTCATTTTTATGCAATTAAAGTAGGAAAAATTTAAATAAATAACCTTAAATGATATTTCATAAGGTTTCAAGCTAACAGCAGCCTGCCTGATGACTTTAGCTTTTATATCATAACTTTTACTACTATTGTTTTTAACTATATGCTCTTCCACATGAAAATCTTGATTTGTCAGTACTAGATTTTTCCCTTTCTTTTCCGTTTGGGGTTGCAAAGATAAATTATGATGAATTTTTAGAAACCCAGTTTTAAATACTACATTTATTTTGTACATAAACTAAAAAATATAATTAAAAAACTAATTATTCATAATTGTCAATTTCTTATATATTTAACATATTTTTAACCTCAAATTGGGAGGTCCAAAACTCTCAGATGAAGGCAATAGGTCAGTCAAGCACGGAGTGAATAGTTGTTTAACAAAATAAAGGAAAATTTTATTGTTTTTATAGAGTACCTAATACAGTACTTCAAAAAACAGAAATCTTTGCAAAATACTTATTTTTTCAGTAGACTAAACAATCTGAAATTTTAACATACGATCTCGTCGTTGCACTTCATTCTCTATTTATAGAATTGCTGTCTGCTATGAACGTTGTATTTGTTTTGTTTTAACCCAAATTGAATTGATTTAACTATTTATTTAAATACATAAGTAATTACATAAAAATTAAATTTAAGACCGATATAATCATTAAATTATCATGTGTCTTTTGACAGGTATCTTATAGTTGTCTAACAAATTAAAGTAAAATTTTAATCTTATTAGAGAGTACCTAATACAGAACTTCAAAAAACAGAAAACTTTGGAAAATACTTATTTTTTCGTAACAATAAAACACTGAAAACTTTGTTTTCAAACTTCCACAAAATTTATTTTAAATCTTATCACTACAGCTGTTTCGGCTGATTGCCTTTCTCAAGTGATCTATTTTTGGCATGCGTTTACAAATTTATAGTCTCTAATGAAATAGGTTGAGGAGGGGAGAACTGTTTGTCTCAAGTTGGTCATTCAGAATTATATCTGTATTTTTTAATTTGTTGATTTCCATAGATTCTAACAAAGATAGCTTAAGGCCTTTATTTTGAATGTGAAGAATTTTAAATTTGTCATTAAAAGAATGATTATGATCTAGAAAGTGAAGTGCGTATGTCGAATCTGTTTTTCTATTGAAAGCCCTTTTATGTTCTGCTATTCGTTTATTAAAGTTTCTACCAGTTTGCCCGATGTAAGTTTTTGGGCAGTCGCCACATTGAAGTTTGTACACAGCACTATTTAAGTGTTTTTTTTTTATTTTGGCTCTTGTTATTCAAACTTCAATGTTCAAATTTCAAACTTCTTGTTGTACAAACTTCAATGTGGCGACTGCCCAATATGCCCAATGTGGCGACTGCTCGAAATATGAAATAAAGATGGCACTAACTACTAAAGAGTTAATAGCTTTGTTAGAAGAATACTCAGATTGTGAAAATGCTGACTCACTTAAAGTGTTTTATTTGCCGCCGAGATTAGATAAGAATGTGTCTTATGTAAAAGACATTGATGATAATATTATTTGTGAAGAATCAATAAAATCGGATATTGCAAGTACATATGAAATACAAGTGATTGGTAATTCTGATTATCATATTCCTCTGAACCACAGATAAAACGTCCAAAGAAAAAACCAGTCAAAAATAGTAGATCCAAATTTGTTCTTAAGTATCTGTAACAACAGATACTTCTTCGTGCTGCTTTGTGCTCAGTAGTAATTCAACATCAGTCTGATTGATATTTAGACAATATAAAAGCCAACAATGGAGTCAAGTCATATATTGAAGTTTTTTCACTCTTTTTTAATAAAGAAGCATTCTATATTTAGATAGCATTTCTATCCTGTACATAGAAGCATTTGATAAAGAAGATTGAGAGCATTCTATACTTTTGAACAACCGTCACGATTTTGAAATAAATAACATAGATTCGTATATTATCTGGTTCACACTCTGCTTCAAGTTGATATACATTGGTCAAAAGATGAAGATAAAGAAGTGCACATTATAAGAGAAAGCATGAGCCGACATAGATTTATATTTATAATTTATAATAGTGAAGAATCGCTACATCAATGTCAAGCTTCGTACATGTACCTCAATCTAAATTTGCTTTACCAGATTTGACAATTGGCCACATTACAAAAAGAGACGATAGTGCAAGAATGTAGGATATGCAAAAGTACTACTATTTATTTATCTAAAAGGTGTAGAATGCATCTACACCCCGAATGTTTCGAAAATTTTCACCTTACAATTTAATTTACATTTAAGATGAAATATGTTCCTGTATTAAAAATTGTACAGTTTTTCTTGAAAATGAGAAAAAAAATCTTTTTTGTTGTAAATTCCAATCCTTTTTTTATATATGTGTTTTTATTCCAATCTAATAAATTAATTGACAAATTTCTCTTTGTATACTGACCGGCCGTTAACGGGTTAATACTATATAAAGAATAAATTTGCCGCAAATTTACTTTACTTACCTCAAAACTATTTTAAAGTTAATAATAAAGTCTATTTAATAAATATATTCCCACGAGATAGAAAACGCTACGCCTATGCACATTAGAATTTGGAACGAATAAACATAAACTAAAATATCATATTTCACTCATTAACATTCTTTCTAAGAACGTAAATATATATAGACCAGCAAAGTATTGATATGTTTGCGGATGTTTTAAACTATTCAATAAACTTGTCTCACTACACACTCGTGAACCGCACCAATTTATATTGTTACGGGGGAAAATGTTATGAGGACTATATTACTTTTTCGCTTATTTACATGGGCGAAGTATACGCAATAAAAATGACCCCTGTAAGAATTTACTACTGACATTTTACACGGTTGCCGCTACCGTTTAGTTCAATTTGTAGATTAATCACCTTTGATTGAAATCTGTCCGACTATAAGAGGTACATATAATTATGTGGTATATTTTGGAGGAAGATCTCTTAGATTTTTATTTGATTTCCATCTTCTACTCGCTTACTAATATTGACCGATTTAAACTCTTCATTTAAAAAGAGTTTCACAAGCATTGTGTTGGGTTTATCCGCCTTAAATTTAAAACATCTAACTTGACTAAAACCTAAAGGTTCTTTTTCGTATGTCGTCTGTTTTTTGTTAGTTTACCTTTGCAGCTCGTCAAAGAAAATAAAACCTTTTTGTCGCATCTTAATAACTTCAAATGAATTGGTTTTTTTGGCTTTTCTTATAACGTCGCACCATTGATTGGGATGATATATCGCGTATGCCCACTTACAAGAAAACGATGTTCGATAGCCAAAAACTGTTTTTCTCTGACTAGTTGCATATACAGAGTGGCCCAAAAGTCTGGAAACGGCCAATTATCTCGTAAATTGCTAGTTATAATTGTACAAAATTTGAGGTACACCTATTTTGGGATACGGAGATTCCATATTTGATATTTGCAATGTTGCCAGATTTTCCGTTTCTCTTATATTATTAGTAACTTTGGTTTTTTAAATGCATCACCCTGTATATTTAGTCATTATTGGAATGTCTGGCAACGCCTAATTGTGTCAATAAATTTTTTAATACTAATTATTTTCAACTACATTAAAACTTAACAATTGATAGATTAGAACATTTTTTAACAATAGTTACGTTATTAAGTGTTCAAAATGTGCTCAATTTATGAGTTGACACTACCCTAATCGATGGTAGAATGCGTCTATCACATTTCTCCATGATGGTTTAGAAAAAATTCGAGATTCATCGATAATTCGTTGCCTTGGCTCTGCAAGACTTGCTGGTTTCGTTTTGTGAACTGAATTTTTCAAGTATCCTAATAAAAATAATCCTTATGATTGAAATCGGGTGAACGTGAAGGCCATTCAATTTTACCTTGTCTACCAATTTATCGTCCGGGAAATATCTCATCTAAATAACGCCGAACATTTACACCAACTATCTGACGTTAAATTTTTTTCGATAAAAAATGTCCCAATTGGCTGAGTACCTACTATACCTGACGGCACATTTAATTTTTGTGGTCTTTGAGTATGGTTTTCACGCATTCAGTGTGAATTTGCGTCACTCCAGTACCTTAAATTGTGTCGATTTACACTTCCACACAGTGTAAAGATTGCTTCATCGGAAAACATATTCTGTTAACGAAATTTTAATAATTTTCAATTTTATCCATCATTACCTCAGTAAACTCTAATCTAAGATCGAAGTCATCTTCACTTAATTCTTGCAATAAGTTTATTTTGTATGGTTTAAACTTATTTTTACGTAATATACGTAAGACTGAAGAACGACCTACATCATGTATTTGCGCAACCCTACCTGAGGATGTATGTGGATCTTCAACAAAACTTTTCTCTTTCCATCTGTCTTTACCTTCTTCAGATTTCTCAAATCGCTTTACAGCTTTTTGTACCCTCGCCTTACCAATAGGGAGAACGGCATTTTAGAGAAGCAATTTAAATTGCAGAACTTTTCGAAACACAACTACTGTCAGTTTTAGTTTATAATGTAAATCGTGAACAAATGTCAATATCACAGCATTCTACATTTAAATATTTAAATTTATTAAAATCTACATATTTTGCACTGTTTTATGTATTTAAGACCTTCCAGACTACATACAATCATAAGTGTTACACATTTTTGAACTCGTATGAAATTCACACTGAATGCGTGAAAACCATACCAGACCACAAAAATTAAATGTATGATCAGGTATAGTAGGTACTTAGTCAATTGGGTCATTTTTTATCGAAGGAAATTTAACGTCAGATAGTTGGTGTAAATGTTCGGCGTTATTTAAATGAGATATTTTCTGTACGATAAATTGGTAGACAAGGTAGAATTGAATGGCCTCCACGTTCACCCGATTTCAATCCTAAAGATTATTTTTATTAGGGATACTTGAAAAATTCAGTTTACAAAACTTAACCAGCCAAGTCTTGCAGAGCAAAGGCAACGAATTATCGATTAATCTCAAATAATTTCTAGACAATCATGGAGAAATGTGGTAGACGCATTCTACCATCGATTAGGGTATTGTCAACTCACAAATTGAGCATATTTTGAACACTTAATAACGTAACTATTGTTAAAAAATGGTCTAATCTATCAATTGTTACGTTTTAATGTAGTTGAAAATAATTAGTATAAAAAAATTTATTGAAACAATTAGGCGTTGGAAGACTTCTGTTTTATGTATTTAAGACCTTCCAGACTATAAAAAATCATAAGTGTTACATATAGTTGAACTCGTATTGAATAGAAGATTCTAATAATGACTGAATATACAGAGTGATGCATTTGAAAAACCAAAGTTACTAACAATATCAGAGAAACGACAAATCTGACATTGCCACAGTGCCTTGTTAAGAACAACGGCACAGGCACTGTGTTTCTCAACTGCTGAATATACGTGCCCCGTTTGGAGCAGATCTGCCCACACCAAACAAGTTGATACTGCGCTAAATGAGACATGCAGGATAGTAACGGGGTGCATGAAACCAACGCCACTTTCAAATCTATTAGAGCAGCGGGTTTTGCAGAACCCTTAACACGCAGAGGCGCTGCAGAACACATAGAGAAAATTAAACAGATCGCGGACGATCGGCATGCCCTATACAAAGCTCGAACACCATGAAAGCGACTAAAATCTAGGAAAAGCTTCCTTGGAACAGTGCAGGATGAACCACCTGAGTATTTTCCACTTCCCCAGGTTCAATGGACCGGCCAGACCCTAGACTTTAAAACGTGGAAAACCTTGAATAGGATAAGAACGGGGGTTGCTACAGTAAAATCAAACATGGCAAAATGGGGAAAAATAGACCATATGGAACATCTTCTTACATGCAGAAACTGTCCTCATCGATGTACTCTTGAAGATTTGTGGCTCGCCAACAAAGATGGAACCGACGTAGCCCGATACTGGGCCGAAATTTTATGAATGACATGTCCGGACACGATAAAGTAAAGTAAAGTGGCCAGATTGCAAATATCAAATATGGAATCTCCGTATCCCAAAATAGGTGTACCTCAAATTTTGTACAATTATAACTAGCAATTTACGAGATAATTGGCCGTTTCCAGACTTTTGGTCCACTCTGTATACTGACATCAGAGCCCAGTTTTTATTTTGACCCTAAAAGTTATCGGCGTAAATGATAAGCTCTTTATTGTCAGTATTTGTGAGGAACATTTCGATATATTTCAATAGTGCACTGGCAATTTCATCACTACCCCTCTTTGCCACATTTTCGGTCCAAGTCAACATGCTGCTCTTTGTTGCAGTTATTGTACATCCATGCCCTTCTCAAAGGTGCAGACTCTTTTATCAAGTCCTATTGCATCGCCTCAGCCCTTCTTTGACTTAACTTTAACTTAATTTGTTGACATTCTTCAGCATTTTCTTTATTTGATTCGAGCGAAACATTGTATGAATCGCATGTTTGGCATGTATCCGTTTTTGGCAGTTTAAATCCTATATTATATTGCGAGCAAAAAACTCTTCTGTAATAATTTTCTTTCACTGGGACAATATGTTTGGCATTGCCCACCAAGGTATATAATAATCTGTATATAAAGATGATATGGACAAATCGTGATTGATGTAAGTGCGGTTGGTGTTATCTTGCCTGCTGTAATGGCTGAAATATTTGGGTATTGCTTGAATATGTCGATAGATGGACAGAATTCTCTCTTCAGATATTTTGTTTTTTCTGTTCGTATGTTTTCCTCGCTTATCAGTTTTTGGAGTAGACTTTCCTTCCTTTATTTGGCAACAGATATTATATATCGGCTTTTTTGACTGCTGGAGACCATGAACTGAAAAAATTCAGATTTGCATACTTTTTTGTCGGCGGCATTAATCTTTATATAATATTTAAATGATACACTTCTACAAGATGTTTGACGTTTGATTTTTTTTTTGGGTAATTTCTTTTTTTGGGAATACATTTTATTTTACCAAATAAGTAGTTATTTTGTTGCTGTCGAGTCCCCAGATTCCAAAATGCATGAAAAATTTCTTCTTTCCCCATCAGGCTTGTTCTACATTTGTGTTTGCATTTACATGGTTCTCCAATAGCTTTAGGTTCCATTTCAGTCCCTTGGTATGTTTTGTACCCATGGCCCAGATTTCTTGTTTTCTCCCGGTCCCTTTTCTTATAATGAACTTTTCTCCAGCGTGAGGGCGTTGAATTTTCTGGAAAACTTAGATAACCTCTAGAAATATTTTGTTTCTGATCTGAGGGATCGTTGGACTCATTTTCGTCCTGAAAAAAAAAGAGATGTATAATTTTTTGCAATAAGGTAATAAGCCACACACATTTTTCGTAGAAATTCTGCTAGGCATATGAACAAAAATACTGCAGCCGGAGATATAACGCAGTATACATCGTAGTTATACAACATTACTACTTATTATTGTTCTGAAGCTAGATTCTTGTGGCATTTTAAATTAATTACTATTTAACTGGGAATAAGCCACAATTAAAGATAAAAATACGTTTATTGACGTTTCAATTTCCACTTCGGAAATCGTTCTCAAAATACAAAATGTTTGTAATATTGTATATACCTCTCATAAAAAGGTAGAAAAAATCAAACTCATAAGTTCGAGCTAACTTTTATAGTACATAAAAACATACATAACAGAACAAAAAACAGATTTCTACCGAAATAAAGTTTTATATTAAATAATAAAAATAAAAGCTACATAAAGGTATTATATATTTTAGGTGGCTATGCTTTTGAAAAAAATCAGTCACTTTTGTCTGTGTTCAGAGTTTTCGATTTTTTATAATTCTCTGACGAATTTTACGCAAATTTAAAATATCGACAAAGTCTGAAGATTCTTGTTGCTCAACATAGTCTATTATAACATTAACAGCTTCCTCAGCCTTTTAATTTTTTCTGTTGACTAATAACGTTCCATGATTGTCTTCATCTTGACTCTCATTTTCGGATGAATCAGGTTGTGACGTACCGGGCTGATGGGAAACCAGTTCGACAATTTCGTCGTTGCTGAAGAGCTGATAGCCTGACTCATTTTCGCCTTGGATGGTAAGCTCACGAATTCCGTGACGTTTTTTAAATCGATATAACCAACCACTGGATGCATTAAAAGGTTCTTTGATTTTCAAATTTTTTGTGAAAAATCTTGCTTAGCACACATTGGTTCCGAAATTGGTACGCCCTCAGATCTTTTCTGCAGAAACCACTTGGAAAACGCTTCATTGAGTTGTTAAAAAGTCAATCCTTTCAACGATTTCCGTGCAGATATGTTTTTAAAAGAGTCAGATTGAGATATAAAATTTTGTAGTTTTAATTTGTTTCTATTAATATCGCGTATTGTTTACTTACCAACTTCGTAGCTCCGTGATAATGATGTGACACTTTCACCCTTTTTATTTATGTTTAAAATATCTAGTTTTTGTTCAATCGTTAAAACACTTCTTTCGTTTAACACTGGTTGTTGTCATTTTGAAAATAAAAACACGTAGCGACTGATTTTTAGCTTCCAACTATGTAAATACTAAATCTCACACATTCGTTGTAACACGCAGCGGCATTACCGGTTTCCAGGGATTCCCCGAGCAGTGATACTATCTATATTACATTATGCGCCTTTCCCACGGCGTAGTAATTTGCGGTGAAGTCATTCTGATAAAACGCCAATTCAATATTAAGTCGCACGGATCATCCGCAGTCCGGATAATCCGCACACGGATAACCGGGGTTCTACTGTACTTACAAAATATATTGCCAAACTTTTCTCATATTCTCGTCCAGTGGAAACTTATGTATTGAATTTTTTTTGTGAATTCTAATAGGATGAACATTGATGAACACTGCAATATTTTTTTGAAATTGAAGTCATTGTTAATTACAATATAAACCGGTCGCTAATGTTTACATCAGAGCATTTTTGTGCAATATTTAGATACTATACTTTCACTGTTGTCAACAGAAAAAATATATCAAAACATTAACTTTAGATATTTCCACGATATTTCAGTCCAGCATTAAATATATTCAAATGTAAATCACAAATAATTACGAGCCCCAACAACTAAATGTTCGTGCAAACGAAAATTTATTAAAAACGTTTATCTTCACAACTTTGCGTATTAAATCAAAGGAGATCAACAATACATTAAACTCTATCATTAATAACAAAATATTGAAATGGTTTGGTCTCTAAAAACTGAATTGCACCATATTCGGCAAAATAAACGCAAATGTTGCATAATATAGTGACATCCACCTCAATAGTGAGGTGGAAGCCTATGTTCTCTTCCAAAGAGAATATAAGTGGTATTTGTAAAGAGCTAAGATGTTATACTGACAATAAATTATCAAAAGAACCTACAGGTATTGAAGTATTACTACAGCAAATTCTGAATAAGATACATAACAATCCTTTTAAAGTGTACAAAGGAGCGATACCAAAAAATAATAAAAAACGGGTGTGGCAGTCCAGTGGGACTGCCGGTAGAGGTTATACTTCTATACACGCGTTCGCCGTTACAAATTTATATGGGAGTCAATCTGCACAATCATTACATATGTAATGCTATGGGTAAGAGAGAGCAGAAAGAGAAAAATAATTAGTTATATAGGTATATGGTGTATCATTTGCTGTATATAAACAGTTGACCTGTAATAGAAGTATAGTAAATGAAGGATTGTATCAATATTTTAATGAAAACATATATTTTTATTTTCATATATGTATAAAAGGAATTGAATGCAAAAACATTTTTTTACACATACTCTACAGTAAAATTCATTGTTTATTTTGTTATTAATATAAAAATTACAATACAATAAATACAATGCAACATAATTCAATATAATAATACAATATAAATTAAAATGGAATATTCATAAGTATTTAAAACTGCCAATATACATAACTTACTTTACGAAGATAACACTAAAAAACCAACAACTCGGATTATGTTGTAAATTTTCATTTTATTTTAAAATTTAGCATTTTTGCATATATTACATATATTTAATAAGATTAACGTGGGGTTTTTAAATATTCCAAAAACAAAAAAGAAAAAGTCATATTGTTATTCAAACTCACAAACACCAGCGTATGAACCAAACACATAAAAGATTAGCCAATTAGACATTACACTAACGGATTTCAAAATTGACAGTTCTTGGTCAAACAGTGATTATTTTGAAATACAAAAGCCTAAAATAATTATAAACGTTAATAAATAAATAAAAAATATTAATACATATAGCATTTTTCATATAAAAAAGCTTGCATGTCATTCAAGATTTACGTCGTCAGAACCCCACAGCATTGCCAAAACATCAAAATAGTTAGTAAGTGAGGAATTTTTAAAATGTCAACTATTTGTCAATTATATTAACAGTAAATACACTTAAATACAAAGCACATATATATATATATATATATACATATATATATATATATATATATATATATATATATATATATATATATATATACATATATATAGAGATAGAGAGAGAGAGAGAGAGAGAAAGTGAAAACACACACATACACACAACTTTTAACAACAATTAAAAAAAAATAAACTAACTAAACTGATCTTAAATTTAATTAAACTACGAATTATTCTTCTAAGCAATGCTAAACTAAAAATTCTACAACTAACTAAACTAAACCGATCTTAAATTTATCTAAACTACGGATATTGTTCTGTTATACAAATTAAAAACTCGTTAAATTGATCACTATTTTTGAAACATTGTCTCCATAAAAATTCGTCAAGGTAAGATTGAAAAAAATCTCTAGAAGTTCCGCATCTGCGCAGCTTCTTCTTCGCGTGCATCCACACACCTTCAATGGTCTGTATGTGTACACTATCATCATCTGGATCCACGAAGTTATGCTGATGAACCACAATCCTGTGTTCATACACGCCTCCTTCCAGGTGACGGATATTATCATAAGCCCTCCAACCATCAGAAACAATTATTGATCCCGGTAAAATCATTCTAAAAAGAATATTACTTTATTCCCTGGATATAAACAAACAACAAAGTTTATTAGGTTTTTTAATCAAATTGTTTAAATCAACAGTCACTAATATCCAGTGTTATCCAATACAGTATTTATTGTATTTATATGATGGGGTTTTTTGAAAACATCCAAAGAGGATATGGTTCTGCTAGTATATGTGTATATATATATATATATATATATATATATATATATATATATATATATATATATATATATATGTATATATATATATATATATATATATATATATATATATATATATGTATGTATATATATATATATATATATATATATATATATATATGTATGTATATATATATATATATATATATATATATATATATATATATATATATACATCCCACCATCAATCAGAAGTCCTTATAAAAAACGAGAGTTGGACGTCCGAGTCCTTGTATATTAAAATTATGTTTCACTTTACTATCAAAATGACGAGCGTTCGTTCTACTAACAATAGTACGCCCTATTGATATACATTTAGTTTAGTTTTACGATTATCGGAAGTCCTTAGTGAATATTTGTTTACATTCTCAGACCAATCTGAACTCCAACAGTGTTGTCGAGTATTGTATTACGATCTGAGAGTATTTATCTCCGGTTTAAGTTCTTTTTGAACAAGATAAAAATTTTACAATGATTGATTGATTGATTGAGTTCGTTGTAAAGTCTAAAAGAGTATTTATACAGACATCTAAATTTAAAAGGGTTACTTTTTATCTAAAATAAGTTTTTATAATTCACACTTGACATTTATGCGATCATATTTTTTTACCATTAAAAAAAACCTTTTTATTACTACAATTGGATCTTAATAATCCGACATGGGACCGAAGAAATATCGGATTGCCGGAAATGTCTGGAATACGAAAATTTTTGACAATTTTCCAATTTTTGGCATTGTTTTGCTAGCAGTAGGCCACAAGACATTTATGTACAGTGTTATATGAAAAATCTATTAGGTTAATGTGGAAATGAAACGTGCATTTTTGTTAACAAAAATAAACAAAATAATATATATTATATTTCTATATGTTATGCTTTTGCGTTTTTGCGTAAACAGTCTGTCATTGCTTGTTCTTGGATCTACGGGAAATGTCGGACTATCGAGCATGTCGGATCATAAAACGTCGAACTATAAGACTAAGGTTAACTAGTATTTCCTGTATAAGATGTGAAACATTTGGTTTTCTACGGTCTTAAATAAATTTAAAATAAAAGCACTGATACCAGCAGAAAAAAATACAACTGTAGATTATGGAAGAAAAATTGTTCAAAGAGATATTAAGAAATTATAGGTACTACATTAAACGATAAAGAACAAAACAAAAGCATAAAAAAATGGAAACGTCTAAAAATAAAATACTGACAGAGGTAGAGGAAAGTTGTGGTAAAATGAAGGCGAGAAATAATAATGTGAAAAAATTATATGGCAGACAGAGAAAGTAAGTATAAAAATAAGAAACAAACACAAATGAAAAAATTGCTAAAACCCTGAATATTATGAAGTTCCTATACAAAAAAAGCGAAAATAACTGAAAATAGCAATAAAAAAACAAAACAAAAATCATGGGAGACTTTTAGTCTGAATATGTAAAGAATATCAAAAATTAATCTCTAGCTTAAACAAATAAAACAGAAAGGAAATATACGATGATAAACGTAAAAGAAAAAATTGAAAAAATAATAAGAGAAAAATAAAAAATAATAGAACGATGGAAAAAGTATTTCGACGAGCTGAGCTAACATACACAGACATACCAGAATAAGAGGAGGAAGAAATTACAAAATAAGAAAAAATCATGGTACCCATAAAAGAGTATTAAACAGAAGACTTAATAAAAAGAGTAAAATATCAAATTATCAGGTACCTAAAGATAACATCACTGCGGGTGTGATAAAATACGCAGGAAGAAAAGGGAATTTAGAAATTTTAGAATAGCTGAATTAATCTATGAAATAATGAAAAAGACAAAAGTACCAATAGGCAGGAAAAAGCCATAATACCACCAATATTCTACTACTGCAATGTTAAGTGTTCTAGCTGTAAGATAGGCAATGTGGATTCAAACAGAATCAAAGCACAGAAGACCTCATATACTCTATCAGAGAAGCGAGTGAGAAACTAGTTATCAAGAATAACGACAAACACATATGTTTCGTAGATCTGGAGAATGCATTTGAAAGAATACGAAGAGAAGACATATGAAAAGAGGAGCAGACAAAAATTCAGCAAAAGTATTAAAATATATGTACAAAAATATATGTACTTGTACAAAGTTAATGCCAATATCGTAAAAACCTAAGGAATTTATTATAAGGCAAGAAGTCAAGCAGGGCTGTGTATTAATCTACTATTTTCACTAGTATTGAATGAGGAAATAAAAAATTGAATATCTAGACGAAAACAAACACAACTGACTGAACTAATGTTTGCAGATGACATGGCATTGTTGGCAAACATCAAGGGATATGTAAATTGAGCCCACAAAACCAAAAACTCTGATTATTGCTAGTATGAAAAAAGCAAATAAAATATGATTGGATGGGGGGAAACAGATATCTGGGATCAATCACAGACGAAAACGCTTAATTGGATAGAAAAATAAATGAAAAAATGAGAAAGACTGGAAACAAATTTATGGGAAAGATAAGAAAGAAAGATTAAGAGCAAGAGGGATAGACGGAATCAGAAAAGAAGCTGCAACGAATGGAATGGCATGGGAGAAATTTGGAAATTTAATACACGATAGGAAACAATGGAGGCAAGGAAATAGATCTCAACTCCATCCATCGTACATCAAACGTAAAAAGGCTTAGGATTAAGTATGCATAAAACATAGTTTAGACCTTGGCAACAATACTACACTAGCCACTAGATGACAGTTGAACAGTTTCTATTTTTTTTTCAACATTAACCTAAATATTTTTTTAATTTTGTCATTTAAAAAAGCTAACATGCATCTCGGCCCATATCTTCTTATTAAATATTTGTTTTATTACATTTCACATTCATGATAAAAACTGTCTCTTTGCTGTCTTAATACATTAATAACTGTTTTCTTTTTTTATTTCTATTAAATATTAAAGTTCGCAGAAAAAAGACAAATTGCAAAAATAAACAATTTATTCATAAACATATAAGGCATTAAAAACTTAAATTTTTTCTCAAGTACTTATATATAGTCTAAACACATAATGCTTTATTTTATTTTTGAAAGTAAGTGTTCGGTATAAACACTTTAATTTTTAGCCAATTCTTATTGCTAAGTAGCTGTTGATGTTTTTCTTTGAGTTGTTCCACTTCTATCCTTTTGGGTGGTCTTTTTTTCTTTATATGATCCTTAAAAAATGAAAGGACAACCTGTTTTTGTTCCTCCGTCCATTTAATTAAAACTCTTTTTTGTTTTTGTTGCTTCGATTTATGTTCGCCTTCTTTAGGTACGTCAGCAAAAACTACCATTTCCATATCCATTATCTTCGTGATCTTCTACATTTTCTGCTGCTAGGAGATCGTCTTCTAAATCTAGCTTGATTTCATTTAAACTTTTACCTTTGTGCTCTGCTGCTAAACCTTGCTCCATCAATAAAAGAAGTTTTGTAATATTTGAGGATTGATAAACGTCATCAGGTAGTCTATAAGAACCCCTATGTGTCCCGGGAGTGTGTCCCATGAAAGTTGACAATTGTTCTACATCTTGATCAGTCATAGAAAAAATTTGTGACAATGTAGCCAAATGTTTTCTTAGTCTGGTTGCCGATAGTGCATTACTATTTTTAGCTCCACACTCCCTAGCAAATTGTTTTAAAACTTTATAGCCCGCTATTGGTTCGATTGTTCCTGGATTACCAAACAGATAATAATTTTTATAACCTACGAAATTATCACGAAACTTAAGCAATGTTTCTATTTGTTCTTGCACATCACAACTGAACAGTACTGGTACACGTTTACCCCATTTTCCTCGTTTTACGATTCTTTTAAATCGCTGCATTACAATTTTCTCACAGGGTGAAACAACTAAATCAAATTCTTCATATTTATTAGTAGGCGCTTCCGCTTTTTCATATAAGTACAGTGGTAACCTTTGCAGCTCTTCGTCTATTTAAAAGCAAAATTTTACAATAAACACATTTTAGGAGAGTTATATAGTGACTTTTATTTTTATTATCTTTTAATAAATCTTCCTTTGCATTTTTTGCTTTACGAGTTATTCCTCGAATATTAGATATTCCTTTAATAAATTAAGGTCACTTGCCAGAGGAACTATAGTTACCTTGTTCCATTTTTTCACAGATAAATCATTATTAGCTTGATAAGAGACTTCAAATTTCCAGTGAGATTCTATAAGTTGAATAGTAGTCTTTAAATCAGCCTCGGCATTCACATATTTCCAAAATTCTGTTTTCTTTTAAGGGCTTGTGATATAGCAATATCGCAACATTGTTTTAATGAGGTGCCCATGTTTAAAGCATACGTAGGTATGCTTATAATAATTGTTAAGTGGATCATATTTTGTGACTGTTTTTGTTGCTGTTACTAACGTGTCAAAATATTTAGGATGTAAAGCTTCAAATAAATCTTTTACAGTGCTTTCCATTTTTCTCACCTCAATTAATAATTTTGCTAATTCGTGCATTTTATGTGAAGCTACATTTATAAGATGGGTTTCCCTATGTTGCTTTAGGTATCTTGCTGCAGAAGCACAAATTAAAGTATCCTTTTTAGCAGCCATAGATATTTCGTCGGGTCTTTTCTTTTCAGTTCTTTCACTGGTGAATTGTTTTCCGTCATTCAAAACATTTTTTATAGGAGATAGTGGTTTATTACAGAACCAGTTACTTTTTTTCAAGTTTCTGCCATTGGTTGAAGTAGTGATACTGTAAATATTTATTTTATTAGAACTTACAAAACATCTGAAATATTACAACTTACATATTCAGCTGGAAATAACCTTCCGATCAATTGTATCTCAATAACTAAAAAATATTATACCTAACAGCATATTTGCAATAAACCAGTCACTTACCTTGTTGCCAGTTTTTTGGACGGCCGATTGTCGATGAAATGGGGAGAAGTATATTATGTTAACATAATGATATGTATATTTTAAAATGATAGTGGCGCACTCAAAAGATATTTTATTGAACTAACAGTATACGTATAATACCATGAAAATTTCATTTTGGCGTCAATATCAGAGCCACCTAAAATTTATTTAACATGTTTGTGTATGTCAGGAAAGTCGAATTTTCTATGGATTACAATCGGACGTCCATATATGGACGTCCGATTGTTGCCGGACGTCGAGTTGTCGGTATATTGGTAATGTATGGACTTCCAATTGTTAGACGGATGTATATATATATATATATATATATATATATATATATATATATATATATATATATATATATATATATATATATTTGTATCAAAGAATATAGATAAGCGTCTATATTCTTTGTTTGTATATTTGTAATATTGACATACCTGGATATAATGGGCAAAAGTGTTTCTTCATTTCTTGCTGCCACTGGAATTAGGAACATTTTCCCACTATTTCTTTCAATGCCTCCAAAAACCCATTTTGGGCACCTAAAAGCACCTCAATGGTACTTCCTGTGGAAGAAGCAGGACTCGCCAATTTCCACTGTGATTGGTTCACCATTCTCATCGAATCCTCCAAGTTCCACAGGATGCTGTTCCAAATATGTGGTGCAAATATCTCGACAAAAATTGCACCAGTCGACAATTGTCGCATTTGACTACCGAGTGAAGCCTCATGTTTTATTTCCACTTGTGGGTAGTCATGTGTAAACATGTAAATGCTAATTATTAATTGTTTTAGCGCGAGCCTACTTTTCGCAAAAAATGATCCTTCCCTTATCGAGTTGGCACGATGACATCCTCGGCATCTCCACATATATCCATCGCTTAAAGCACTGCGCTTAGTTAAATTTTTACTGATATTACATACATTACATAGGATGCTATTTTTAATTAAATTACGCACCACACTAAAGAGTCAAACGCACTTATAAAACTTAGATACTTATATATAAATTTCATCTCCGTAAACATGGTTCCGGCTTATTACACTAGTACCACCTCTGGTTCAACAATTGTTGTAGGCATTATTTTTAATTTAAATTTTGTATACAAAATACACAAATTCACACAATTTAAATGTAGTATCGATCTGAACAAGCTCCAGTAACTAATACATTAACCATTTCATCCCAAAATTAATTGAAATCATAGATAAGAGGGTTAGGTAGGTTAGGTTAGGTTATTGAAATCTGCTAAACATCTGTTGCAAGTTGCAATCTGGCAACTACTGTTTTCAAAATTTTGACAGTATTGCCAAGTTTACTTACTAATCTACCAAAGGCAATTATAATTTTTTTTCTAATAACTAACTGCAACTAATATCAAAAGAAACAAATATTCATTCGTTCGTGTTTCATATAAATTTAAAAATTTTTAAAAAATACCCGATTTCATAAAATAATATAATAAAAATGTACTGTTTCAAAGCATATTTGAGGCATAAAACATACACATAATAAGGACATGGCAATACCGCAAACACAAATTTGACACGACCATGACGTTTATATGCCAAATTCATCGGCACTTTCACAATACATACCCAATGTATGTACTATGGGCACTTTCTCTATACTTTTGCCCGGATCTTATATAAAATACATCTGAACAAAAATTATGGTAGGTATTTAAAAATAATCAGTTTCATGTTTAATATAGAAAATAAAAATAAAATGAAAACGTTAACAAGGGAATTCAACTTTTCATAGTTAGCTATACTGAAATTCAAGGCATTTTTTATATCTGAAACTATTTTTAAAAATTACTTGTTATTTATTCTGTGAAGAAAGCATAAGAAAATTAAAATTTTTAAAGTTTAAAATTAGACGATAAATAATTAACCGATACATAAATTAGACGATAAATAAATAATCTTATCAATATAATATAAATATCTCATTATAGAAATTCTTTTCATCGGTCCCGATGAAGATAGCATCAAATTAGTTGTCAAATAAGTTTCACAGAACGAAATATTGCTTTGGCATTGTTGCCATGTCCTTATAATGTATATGTTATGTGCTTCAAATAATAAAAAAGAAAGCTTTTAAAAAGTATAGATTTATTATATTATTTTGTGGCTTCTGCAATTTTATGATTTATATGAAACACGAATGAATTAATATTTTTTTATAATTAATTGCAGTTAATTATTAAACATTTGTTTTGGAAATTGCTCTATGTCAATGTCAAAACTATAAACCACTAGTTGCCAGATTGCAACATGTCTTTTTAACTTCATTATTTATACTGATATTTCACCATTTACTTTTAAAAACTCTTAAAACTATTTACTTTTTTTTTGGTAATTCTAAATTAATAATTTTTATATATCTTATTGCTTTTGACTGCAGAATATGTTTCATTTGTAATGTAAATTTCAACACTGCCAAACACAAGCACACCAATATTTAGTTCTGTCTTCTGTCAAATCAAACTCATTTGAATTGAAGCTATCTTCATCGGGACCAAATGTGAAAAATGTTTGGATTGTGATTGTCCAGCACCCTTATTCTTGAATCGAGAGAAAATTTTACTCCCCACTAAGCTAACTCGCTTTTCTACTCCATCATAATTTCTCTCGATTTTAAAAAGCTGTATTCTTGAATATGGGGAGTAGAAAGGAATGAGAGAAACTATGAACAGTGTTGCCGGGTGTTCGATGAAAATTTTAACCAATCACAAAAGTTAATTATTGACAAAGGACAAGATACTGTCAACCGTCAACCTGATCACTCCCCTAATCTATGCTGATGCTGTCACTACTTTTGTTTTTGTTTTTGTATTGGCTGTTTTATTAACACAAAGTTTTTTAAATTAAGTACAGGTTGTATTTTTCAAAATATTTTTCAGGTAAGTCAACCATCTTTTTTGAATATGTACACCTTAAGTTTTAACACTTCATAGCATGAAATTTACAAAATATAAAACCTCCAATTATAACCTCATTCTTTGTAAACAGAAGCATGGCACATATTTCGGCAGAGCAGAAAGAAATTATGTTGGAATTTATTAGAACAAGGCCAAAATTATATGCTGGGAAATTTTCGCCAGAATTTACTAGGCAAGATTCGAGGGCGTTATGGCAGGAATTGGCGACCATTCTAAATTCCCATTGTAATGGCGCCAAAAAAGAATGGAGTGCTTGGCGTAAGGTAAGTTATAAAAATACACTTATTATTTTTTAATAAAATTTTAAAATTCAGAACTAAACAACTTTTCATCATATAAAAATATTATCTCTTCTACTTCTATAAAAATAAACTTTTAAAATTCAGAAGTAAACAACTTCTCTACTTCTATAAAACATAGAAAAAACTATTTTCCACATTCCTTGTTTTCATTGTAGACCTGGATTGATATTAAAAAAAATTGCAAAGCAAAGGCTGCTAAAGTGAAAAGAGACCAAAGAGGTACAGGAGGAGGGCCAGCAACAAGTTCAGCTTCAGATGCTTTTGAGGATGGAGTTATAGAACTTCTGAGCCCTGTATCAATATTAGGGAATATGGAGGTACCAGAGCCAAATTTAAACTTAGAGGGTGAAACATTCCCAGTGAATATAGAAGAGGAGGAATCAGTAGAAAATATAAAGGTACGTTATATTGTATGTTTTTGAAGGTATTTCTTATTAAAATAGATAGAACCTAACAGTTTTAATTCAGGTCATACACAAAAGTCCAGCTTTTCTAATGAAGTATATTAAGTAGAAATGTTAAACTACACAGCTTATAGAACTGTAATCACAGCATTTTCAGTACAAATATTTACAGTAAAACAATATATACACATGATTATCTACTACTTAACTACAATCAGCTAAATAATATCTTGTTTTACAGCTCGAGCATCAATACGATGTATCAATCCATAAAGATGACCAACCATCATCATCAGGAAAACGTAAAACAAAAACTCAGAGATTGAATGAGTCGATAAAAAACCATTCAAAAATGGTAAAAATTGCAGAGTGTGGTATGCTTGACACACAAGCATACCGAGAAAAAAAATTAAAAATTATGAGTGATCAAACACAAGCAATAAAAGAACAAACGGAAGTCCTTAAAACAATTTCTAGGGAGCTAGATAGTATAAAAGGCTTCTTAAATGAACTAATTTAAGTTTTTTTTAATTAAATTTTTAAATTATATGAAGTTTTGTTTTTCTGTCCCTTCAATCCTAAACCTCTAGATAGAGTGTAGCAGTTATCTTATGTATGTATGCAGATACTATCAGTAGTGTTTATTATTACATCTTGGACATCCACTAGTTTGTTGTACATCATTTTTTTTCAAGTTTAGTTTTAGTTCAACTTCATTGTTAGCTGCATTTAGGTCGCTTAGAAGTTCTGCAGGATTATTAGCAATCAAAACAATGTCATCTGCAAATCTCACATGGCTGATGTATTCTCCATCAAACGATAGACCTTTGTTCTGCCAGTTCATTTTGCTTGATATATTTTCTAGAGTTGCATGGAAGACCTTTGCTAAAGTCTCTATGTATGGATAGTCAAAACTTCTAGTACAGCCTTGTAATATATAGAATTTAAAGTCTGTTTAAAATCATTTTGTTATACAGCAGGATAAAATAATACATACAATTATTTTAGTAGCATAATATATTTGTAGCTTGGCCATATGAAATACAAGACAAATAATGAGATCAAACAATGTATCTATAAAAAAGAAGATTTTGACAGCAGCAATATCTAATACACCCACTTACATTTTATTTATTAATACAATTATACGTTGATTATAACTGATTAGCATACATGAGAAGTCTGAAGCAAAAAAGTTGGTTTGCTAAAAAAAGTATAGTTGAAATAAAGGAATCAGTCATAAACAATATTTATTGTCCTAGAGTACAATTAGAAATATAATAAATGTACATCTCTTTCTGGTCCACCCAGAACACAAGTCCACATTCTAGTATAGGACATATGATTTATTGGAGATGTTTAATGTCTTTTCACATGAAAAAAAAAACATTCCAACCGAGTTAACATTGGATACAACAAAGTATAGCATATGTGCATCAGTAAAATACCTATGAATGTATCTAGATAAAAAAATGACATGGAAAAATCACATAGATTATCTAATCAAGAAAACAGAAAAAGGAATTAACATCTTACGGTCAGTATGTGGAACAAAATGGGGATCAGATCCAAATGTAGCAATCCTTCTGTACAAATCCTACATTGGGTCAATACTGGATTATGGTTGTTTCTTCTACAACCAAGCTTCAAAAAGTCAACTAGAAAAAATAGACACCAAAAGTACACCAATTGATTGTTTATTTGCAGAAGTAGCGGAAACTCCACTAAAATATCTCAAAAAGTTAATGTATCACTTGTTTGGATTAAAGGGCATTGTGGAATAAAAGAAAATGAAGAAGTAGACGAAGAAGCTAAAATAGGAAGTAGATCAGGTTTATATATTAAAATGATTAATAATTATGTTTTGTTGTAAGCGTCTAGCAGCTGCTAGATCTGGGTTGGATGTTGGTCGTATATTAACAACATTGCCAGCAGCATACATGCCATAATCTGGCTCTACAGGGTGAAGTTCGTCTGGTATTGGTACGTTGTTCTCTATACACATATTATGTAAAATGCAACAAGCATTTACAATTTTGCCACTGGTCGTAGGATTGTAGTGCAAAGTCCTGTATTTTAAAAGGCACCTAAACCGATTTTTCAGCACTCCATTACATCTTTCAATCAAAGATCGGATAGAGCACAACCTCTCATTGAACAGTTGCTCTCCTGGATTAACTGGATTTGGCAAAGGTGTCAAAAGCCATGGACGTGTTGGATATCCTAAAAATAAAGGATTACAAAGAACATGCAGTATGAGTATGTCATTCTTGTATCAGACTTATTATTCCTTACCTGAATCCCCTAACAAATAAAACACATTAGCAGGATTTCTGCGATAACACTGCTCCATATATGTTGAGACAGGAGATTGAGCCCATATGAATGCATCATGGGATGATCCAGGATATCTTGAATTCACATTCAGAATTCGTAAGTCATGATCACAAACCTGAAATATATTAAATATGTGTCAGAAGATTAATTGATATCATACTATTTAGTAGAAGATGAATAATTTGTAGACATGATTTTTAGTATGTCACAAATATTTATAATTGCTAGGTAGATGGCTGATAAACTTTAGCTAAAAAACTTTTTTAAGAAGACACTAATTAATTTATATATTTAATGGTAAATTTACCAGTTGCACATTTAAGGAGTGGTAACTTTTCCTATTAATGTATATGTGTTCTGGATGGTTTGGATCCTTTGGGGCCACTATTGCCACATGCGTGCAATCAATAATTCCCAAAATTCCAGGAAATCCATACAGGTCAAAGAACCTATAAAAGTAAAACAATTCTTTAAAAACTAAAACAAAATCAAAAACCATTTAGAAGGCTTGTTAAGATTTCATAGGAATGATAATTATTAATCACCTTGTACGAAGGGCTTCTCTTTCTTGTTGTGTGCTGGGAAATTTCACTTTCTGGTTCAAAATTTCAGGCCTGTTCAAAGCATTGGTAACTTCGACTATAGCTCTACTTGTTGATGCCTGACTTATTGAAATGTAGTGGTTAGTGCCAGTTATCTCCTGATGGCTTCCACTGGCATAAAACCTTAATGCAGCCAAAACCTAAAAGATAAAGAAATTAAAAATAGTCACTTATTGTATATGGTTTAACAACAGTATAAATTTGTGATAAATTTACTTACCCTTGTGGTTATAGAAAGGGCAGATGCTCTGGATTGTGGCAACATAAATGGTGATACCATTTCCACAACTTCATTTACCATATCCTTGGGCAGCCTAAAAATTTGTAAAAATTTTCTATCTGACAAAAGAAATGGGTTCGTCGGTTGGAGGACATCCCGGCCAATTTGAAGATCTTCAACTGCCTCCAAAACATCATTAAACATAATATTATTCCAGTAGAGCATATGATTGATATCCATCTTTTATTAACTTCCGCTTTTTAAAAAACAAAATACTTCCCTCTGTTTTTGAAAGGTTATGTATTGTTATTTTTGCTCCCATTTACAATTTCTCTTACCTACTATCAGTAGAAATTGTTATTCCCTTAGGGAGTGACATTTCTCTCACAGATTAGGAGAGTTTTTTTCAAGAATACAGCATTTTCGGTTTTAGGGAGCCACGCCTACTTTTACGTCACTTTCTCTTGCAATTTCTACTCCCTGAAATTCAAGAATAAGGGCACAGGTGTCTAAGGTCATAAATAGTAATAAATCATGTGACGTAATGTTAATATATTATTATGCATATTACTTGTTCCTCGCCAGATGGCCAGATCGGATGTAGCCTAATCGCTGATTATTAATGTATAATGTAATAAATAACTGACATGATAATATTTTTAAAGTTTTCCTAATTTTTGTAACCTCATTTCTGGCGGTCAATGTATCACATCCTATTGTGTAGTTAACAATGATAAAATATGTGATAGTCATTGAAAACCAATGTGTAAATATTATGTATATAATGAGATAATTTATTAATAGGATTACTGCCAAAAACCAGAGAAGAATGAATGTGTATTCAGTGATAGTCAGTAGTCATAATTTATCAAAGACGGTCAGTCTTTTTAAATTGGTTAACAGTAGAAGATACTTTAGTAACATGTCTCAGAAAATAAGTCAAAATAAAACATATATTTCAGTAGAAATTCCGGAAACAACCAAAGGTGCCTCAAGAGGATTTTTCAGTAGAATTTTTAAAAGAAACAAAGAAGTAAAAGAAAAACAAGAACCTAGATTGAAAAAATCGGAACTAAAGAGATTGTTTTCTCTTGCCAAACCTGAAAAATGGAAATTAACCACAGCAATAGGTTTCCTTGTAGTTTCAAGTACAGTAACAATGTCAATCCCATATAGTTTAGGAAAAATATTAGACATTATTTATGTGGGTAATGGAGACACGGATGCAGCAAAAGCAAGGTTAAACCAAGTTTGTGGTATATTGCTAGGTGTATTTGTGTTAGGAGCTGTTTGTAATTATGCCAGAGTTTACTTAATGTCCACAGCAGGTTATAGAATGACAAATGCTTTAAGGAGGCAAGTTTTCGGTGCAATATTAAAACAAGAACAAGGTTGGTTTGATAAAAGACCTACAGGTGAACTAGTGAACAGACTTTCAGCAGACACACAAATAGTAGGATCTGCTCTATCCCAGAATATATCTGATGGATTAAGATCTTTAGTCATGGTATTTGCTGGTACAGGTATGATGTTCTACATGTCTCCACAGTTGGCATTGGTTGGTTTAGCAATAGTACCTCCAGTAGCAGTTGTTGCTGTGGTTTATGGTAGATTTGTGAGAACTATTTCAAGGAAAGTTCAAGATTCTTTAGCAGATTCTACGAAGGTGGCAGAGGAAAGAATTGCTAATATAAGAACAGTGAAATCATTTGCACAAGAACCTAGAGAACTAACTAGTTACAATATTTCAATTGAAAATGTTCTTAAGTATTGTTACAAAGAAGCAAAAGCAAGAGCTTTATTCTATGGCATGACAGGATTTAGTGGTCATATTATAATAATATCAGTTTTATATTATGGGGGGGTGATGGTATCTTCAAATACCATAACAGTAGGTAATCTCTCATCATTTCTACTATATGCTGCATACATTGGTATTTCTGTTGGTGGATTATCCAGTTTTTATTCAGAACTAAACAAATCTTTAGGAGCAGCCACCAGAATTTGGGAAATAATTGACAGAGAACCCACTATTCCTACTCAAGGAGGTTTAATTCCAATTGCAGATGTTCAGGGTCATATTGAGTTCAAAAACATTAAATTCTGTTATCCTTCAAGAAGTGACATTGAAATTTTCAAAAGTTTAGTTTTGGATGTCCAACCAGGCAAAACTGTAGCTGTTGTTGGTCCTAGTGGTTCAGGCAAGAGTACTTTAGCTGCTCTTTTATTAAGACTGTATGATCCAATAGATGGTGCAGTGTACATAGATAACCAGAATGTTAAGGAGTTAGATCCTGCATGGATTAAGAAACACATTGGTACTGTTAGCCAAGAACCCATATTATTTTCTTGTTCAATAAAAGAAAATATACTGTATGGAGCAGATGATCCTCAAAAAATAAATGAAGATGAATTTATAAGAATTTGTAAAGAAGCTAATGTTTATGAATTTGTTCAACAGCTACCTGAAGGTTTTGAAACAGTTGTAGGAGAGAGGGGGGTTATGCTTAGTGGTGGCCAAAAACAAAGAGTAGCTATAGCTAGAGCTCTCATCAAAAATCCAAAGATACTACTGTTGGATGAAGCCACTAGTGCACTAGATGCACAGTCTGAGCATTATGTACAGGAAGCTTTAGATAGAGTTATGAAAGGCAGGACAGTTTTAACCATAGCCCATAGATTATCTACTATTCAGAATGCCGATATTATTGCCGTTCTACAAAATGGACAAATTGTAGAACAAGGAAAGTATGAGCAGTTACTACAAAATAATGGGCCTTTTAGAGAGTTGGTGCAACATCAGACTTTTTCGCAATTAATGGATGACTGATTTTTAATCATGGAAATGGTGGAATTATATATTCTCCTTAAAAATTTTATTTACAGTTGTTGATAACTTTATTTGTTTTCAAATATACATGTTAAAAAGTAAGTAGTATTTTATTTTTTCTATCACATGACATTAGATATAGAAATGATTATTTGACTTCAAGTTCTGTCTTTATTTTTCACATACTTTTATTATTATATGAGGTTAGAATATCAGAAGGTTTGGTAGATTCCTTTCACTATTTCATAAGTTAGTCAGCTATCAAATTTTTGTGTTTATATTCTTCTATCTTCATTTGTGTTCCTCATCTTCTGGTTATATAAGTAGTTTTTCTCATCCTTGGGTTATAGATAGTTAGATAGAATTTATTCATGTAGAAATTTATACAATGTGTACTTCATTACACAAATTTATCTGACTAGTAAAAAAAAATTATATGTCATACAAATGTATATACACATTAAAAGTTTAGTACATTACAAGACATACATTAAAAATTGTTCATTACTGTAAACAGCATGGCTAACTAGAAATGTTTTTAGATTTTGTTAAAAGCATTTAATAGTGCCAAGATGCATCTTATGTGTCACTAACATGTCACTGAACTTATTAAATCATTTGATCCCAATGTAGCTAGGAGCATGCTGTGCACCTCCCAGGTGCAAAAAAGACATATATGTTATCCTTTGGGCTTGTGTTATGTGGATGTAGATTAGCGTTCCTAAGAAATGTTTGCTCATATTTTTTTATATACATTATTAGCTGTAAAATATATACGCTAGAAAGAGTTAATATGTTAGCTTTTATAAATAGTGGCTTACATGATGTAGTTGGTGATACCTTAAACATAGTTCATAGTATTTTTTTGAGATATAAAAGCTCTATTCATATGTGGAGATGAGCCCAAAATATTAAGCAGTACTGAAGGACTGACTGCACCAATTCATAGTAAATTAGTTTTAATATATGGAAGGATACACTATCCCTTATATTTCTAATTACATAACAACAACTACTTAGTGTCGAGGTTACTTTATCTATGTGATCTTCTCAACTTAGCCTTGGATCAGTAGTAAAAATTTTATTACTTCAGCATTTTGAATGGACTTGTGATTAATATATAGATAAGGATCACAGTCAGAGGCTATATTCTTTTCTAAAAATCTTATGAAACTTGTTTTTGTTATATTTAATTAAGGTTGTTGTCTTTGCAATACTTACTAAATTCCTGAGGTGCTGTATTGCCCTTGCTAACAAGCTGATCAAACTGATGATGTGATATAATGAAGCTTGTATCATATGCATATTCAATAATTTGATTAGGAGTGGTGCAAACTTGGTTGATATCATTGATAAAAACAATAAATAAGAGAGGACCCAGAACCGAACCTTGTAGTAGTCCCACAGAAAACTTCATTAGATCTGATAGTGTACCATCTAATATTATTATTTGCCAATGATTTGACAAATATGATCTTATCCAATCATGTGTTATACCTCGAACTCCCATGCCTTCCATCTTCATCAGAAGCAGCCTGTTATCCACCATGTCAAAAGCACAACTGAGATCATAAAAAAAGCCCAACATGTTCTGTTTTTCACTAAGAGCTTCATAGATACAATTAAGATAGTCATCAACAGCATGTACAATAGATTTGTCTTTCTTGAACCCATTTTAGACATCTGGCAGTAAATGAAATGCTTCTAGATAGCTTGTTAGTCTTTCATAAAATGCCAGTTCAAACAACTTAGCAATCTGACTCGGTATACAAATCAAACGATAATTCTCAATATTACTTGCAGAACCTTTATTTTAAAAAATTGGAAATTCCTTGGATTCCTGTATATTGCGAAATTGGACTGTCATAAAAGATTCGTTAATTAAATATGACAAGGGTTCACATATGTGACTGGCAACATATCTTATAACCTTACCATTGATTTCATCTAAACCTTCAGCATGTTTAGATGTGGTTCTACTTATAAGTGACAGTACTTCTGCAGGTGTAGAGAGAAAGAAGCTCTTGGACAATTGATCAATTTTCATGAGATAATTTGGAGTTGAGTCATAAGCCATTTACATCATGTTAGCTTTTACATTTGGGTGAAGAACTATAGTCATAGTCATACTTTATTGATCCTTTAAGACATTCAAAATAATGTATAGGATACGTCATTACAGAATTCAGTATAAAAAACATTAATGTGTATAGTACAATATTCACAGTGTAACAAAATTGACAAAACATAAAATATCATTTTTACAAGTAAAATATGAAGCTACTGCAGTTTGTCCTCAAGATATTCATTTATAGAATAATAAGCTTTTCTTAAGAGCAAATCTTTAACATTTTTTTTTTAAATCAGGGAAAGTTTTATTTCTTTCATGGTTTTTGGCAAATGATTGTATAAGGTTAGTCACATTATATCTGAAGCAATTTTGAAATTTGGATGTTCTGTGTTTAGGAACTCGTAAAGATTCAGCACTTCTTGTATTATAATAGTGATTGTCTGAATTCACTGGAAATGAATTGATTTCCTCTTTTACATACAGTAAACATTTGTAGATATATAGGCAGTAAAAAGTGAAAATTTGATGTTTAATAAAAATTGGTTTACAAGATTGTTGATAATCCAAATTAAAAAATTTACGGATAATTTTTTTTTGGGTAATGAACACTTTGTTACTATCTACTGAGTTCCCCCACCAAATTACATTATAGCACATGTGGCTGTAAGCAAGGCTATAATAAACGTTTATTAATGCCGAGATGGGTAGTATGTTTTTAATTCTAGATAAAGCATAAAAAGCTTTATTCAATTTCATGTTCACTGAATTCACTTGCTCTGACCATTTGAGATTACAATCAATGAACACACAAAAAAACTTTGTAGAGTGAGTGAAAGATAACATATCGTTTCTATCATGGATGGTTAAGATATAGTCATAGGTAGATGAGTTGTATGAATGAAAATAAATAATTTCCGTCTTGTCAATGTTTAATATTAGTCTGTTGGTATTACACCAGCGTATAAAGCAGTCAACAACAGTCTTCATTGTCATTTTTAATTCCTCGAGTGTACATGCAGAGACTATTAACAAAGTATCATCAGCAAACATTGATATTATAAGTGCCCTTATGGGATCTGGTAGGTCGTTAATAAAAATTAATGATAATGGTCCCAGCACGGATTCCTGTGGTACTCCTTTATTTGTCGTGTATGGTTCTGAGCTTGATTCTTTCATTTTAACAACACTCTTCCTGTCACTTAAGAAAAATTTATTACCCATTCTAGAAATATCCCTCTAAAACCAATGTTATATAATTTATTGCGAATAAATGTTATGCCTAAGCAGTGAAAAGCTCGTGATAGATCAAAATAAAGTCCTGCCACGTGGTTTCTACTATGTAATTCGTCATAAATACGCTCAAACAAGCTGCATGCAGCAGTGAGTGTTGACTTTTTTGATCTAAAGCTGTGTTGGTTTGGAGTTAATAAATTATATTCTTCTAACATTTAACATTCTATTGTATACAACCTTCTCTATTACTTTGGAAATTATGCTAAGGACAGATACTGGTCTATAATTTGAAATATGAGGGTCATTCTTTTTGAAGATTGGAATAACTTTTGCCATTTTAAATATGGATGGAAATTGGCTGGTTGTTATTGAGAGATTAACTAAATGGGTTAAAGGAATCGATATATAATCACTTATCAGTTTTATTATTTTTACAGATATGTTATCAATACCAGTGCTAGGCTTATTTTTTAGTTGATCTATTGTGTTTTTATTTCAATTGGAATTTGGGTAAAAAGAAAAATGTTTTGTTACACATTTTTGAGGTAGTCCAAGAAGAAGGCAACGATGTGCCAAAATGAGTTTGAAGATTGTATTCTGTAATTGTAGCAAAATATGAGGCAAACGAATTAGCAATATCACATAACAATTTTATTAGGTATCATAATGTAGAATATCAGACTTTTCTTTTGCCTACCGGTTTCATTGTTTACTAAATTCCAAATTGTTTTTGGTATATTGTAAGATTGATTAAGTCACTATGAAAGTTTTTTTTTTAGTATTTATTAATAGAGAATTATATTATTTTTTGCCTGTTTATAGGTATCTTGAGACTCGGGACTACCTATATTTTTTGCTATCCAGTGTAGATTTTTTAGTTTTTCACTAGCGTGTCTTACCTCGATTGTTACCCATGTAGCCTTATTTGTTTTGTGTGCTTTATACCTTGTTTTTATTGGACAATATAAATTTATATTGCAATCTAAAATGCTAACAAATGAATTTGTGGCATATTCAGCATTCGATTGTGAATAAACTTCATCAAAAACTGTAGAAGAAATCTCTGCTTTAAACATCAACATATTTTCAGAGATATAAAATAGAGATATAAAATCGATATTTTAGCATTGCAAGTTGGTTTTATGCTAAACGAAAAATGGAAAAAGTTAATGTTAATTTTAAAAGTGATTTCTAGCAATGTGTGCTATTTAGAATAAGAGGAATATAATTTTAATAAATGTCCATGCTCCCACAAAATACAAAGAAGAGGAGGAATAAGAAATTTTATACAACATTGCAAAATATATTTGGAAATACTTCGTACTTTGATGTAACTTTTTCATGTCTTTATTACCAGTACCTGTAGATTGTTTCCACATCATCCACCAACCATTTTTTTTTGGTATTCTGCATTGTCCCTGTCACAGGTTTTTTAAGCATCTATTTTTGGACGTCTTCTTCTTGATGTGCCTATCCGTTACAAATGTTGGCGATCATCATGGCAATCTTTATCTTATCTTCAGCAGCGTGGAAAAGCTGCACATATGTTGTATTGAACCAGATTCTTTAACCAAGATGTTCTTCTTCTTCCTGGTCCACGTTTTCGAAATATTTTTCCCTGCAGGATGGCTTGAACGAGAGCATCTGGATTCATTTCGCATAATATGTCCGAAAAGTTGTAACTTTCGAGATTTGATTATGGTCAGTACCTCTCAGTTCTAATTCATTCTTCTGAGGACCTCCTCATTAGTGACTCGGTCAGTCCACGGTATCTTAAATATTCTCCAATATAGCCGCATCTCAAATACTTCCAGTTTTCTGCACATATCTTCGTTAAAAGTCCACGATTCAACACCATAAAAAAGGACACAGAAGACGTAGCATGGCTGCATTCTTACTTTTGTATCAAGAGAGAGGTTGTGACTCTTGAAGAAGGCCCCCATCCGATTGAAGGTGGATCTAGTTTTTCCGATGCGTGCTCTAATCTCCTGGTTGTTGGTCCATTTTTCATTTATTATGGTACCGAAGTAGTAGTAGTGCGTTACTCGTTCTACAGGGGATTGATTGACGTAGAGTTGACCTTCTGTTATCATTTTCTTACTAATTATCATGAGCTTTGTGTTTTTAACGTTTATATTGAATCCATATTGTTGACTGTTATACGTGATTTTGTTCATAAGAACTTGTAGGTCTTCTAAATTGTCCGCAAATACTATTGTGTCATCTGCATATCTGATGTTGTTTAGCCGGTAACCATTTAGTAGAATACCTTTTTCAGTTTCGTGCAATGCTTCGATAAAGATTCTTTCAGAGTACAGATTGAAGATTAGAGAAGACAAAATACAGCCTTGCCTCAATCCACGCATGATTTTCACATAGTCAGTGTGCTCACCTTCAACTCTGAGATTTGCTGTATGATTCCAGTGAAGATTCTAATTGTTTTCAGATATTGGTTGTTAATTCCGAGGCTGAATCTTCAGTTCTGTGAGCCAATATGGGTTTCTTTACCCCAGGTAGGTGGCTAGCCTTGCCTTGGGGACCCTCTTCCTTTATCCGGGCTTGGGACCGGCAGTGTCATCCGATGAGCTACTCAATCCACCCATCTGACAACCCAGGCGGAGTTGTAAAAAGCTAAAAAACAGAAAATCACCGGGAACGGATGGTATACCCAATGAACTTTTAAAATATGGAGGCCGGAACTTGCAAGTAAACTGGCACAACTATTTAACAAAATATTAAACAAAACAGAAACAATGAGGAATGGCATAATAGTATCACAATCCCCATATTTAAAAAAGGACAAAAAACCTGCCCACAAAACTATAGAGGAATAACCCTCTTAAATACAACAATGAAACTTTTCACGGGTATTCTCAAGGACAAATTGGAAAAGCAAATCACTAATGCTGAAGAACAACAAGGTTTTACAAAAGGGCGGTCTATAACAGACGCAGTATTTATAATAAAACAAATAAAAGAAAAAGCTATAGAGTTCGGCATGCCAGCGTATATTTGCTTCATTGATTTGACGAAGGCATTTGACAGAGTTCGCCTGGGAGACATTCTAAATATATTAATAGAAAATGAAACACCGACCAGTATAACAAAGATACTCCATAACCTAAATAACAACAACGTAACCAAAGTTAGAGCAGGAGACGAATTCACTGAAAATATTTCAACACCGGGAGGAATTAGACAAGGCGACAGTTTAAGCCCCTTCTTGTTTAATCTTCTCATGGGCAAAATTATCAACAAAGTAACATCTCTTAATCTTGGATATAGAATGGGCAACAAAAGAATTGGTATGGTGTGTTACGCAGACGATGCAGCAATTATTGCCGAATCAGAAGATGATCTCCAAAGGCAGCTCTTTCAGTTCTTTCAAACAAGCCGACTACTAAATATGAACATCTCTACCAACAAAACTAAATGTATGACAATAGCAAAAGATCCGCTCAGATGTAAGTTAGTGGTTGAGGACAACCCCATAGAACAGGTGATGCAATTCAGATATCTGGGCATAGATATATCAAGCACCCACGACCCAGTAAAGGACCTGAGGAGTCAGATCAACAAAGCATCTGCACTGTCAGGATGTCTGCGGGAGATAGTCTGGTCAAATCCGTATATGCGCACAGATAGTAAAATTAGAATCTATAAGACTTGCATACGACCGATCATGACATATGGCATAGAAGTGCGCGAAGATACCAACAAAACGAAACAGATGCTAAGGGTTGCCGAAATGAAAACCCTAAGAACAATAATGGGGAAAACAAGAAGAGACAGAGTGAGAAATACAAACATTAGAGAGCAGTGCAAAATTCAAGATATTGTAAGATGGGGAAGGCAGCGCAAGAGGATGTGGTACAACCATGTAAGACGAATGGATGAGAATAGACTCCCAAAAATTGCCCTAGAAAACAATCCGCCCGGTTCAAGACCCCCCGGAAGACCACCTAAAAGATGGAGGGATAGTTTGCAATCTACCTCCCAAGAAATTAACCAGAGGCAGCTTCAGAATTAAACAGATCGAAAGATCTACAAAAAGTAGAAGAAGAAGAAGAAGAGGTTGTTAATTGCTGCTTCTTTTAGTATTTGGCGAAACTTAAAATAGAGAGAGACACATACAGAGAGAGAGAGAGAGAGAAATAATTTATAGCTTTAAATACTTGGGAGCTGTAAATTACCAAGGATAAACTAAAGACGAAATAAAACAAGTATAGCCATGAAGACATTAAGGTCAAATATAATTTCAAAGGAGTCTAATGATTTGTGTATAAAACCGTAAAAACAATAATTTTTGCCAGCGAAACCTGGTATAAACTGGATATATGATAGTGTAAAATATTAACTACAAGAATTTATGGCGGTTGAAATAGAGGGAAAGTTTTTTGATGTAGGCTTTGTATCTAGTTGAATTTTTGGAAAAGAAGGATTAATGGTGAATTATATCACATCCGAATACCCAAAATTACAAGTTATATTAGGGAGCAAAGGATAAGATGGATAGGCCATAATTCAAAAAAGAGAGCAGAAGATGGTCTGAAACGCCTTAAAGTAAAAAAAGTGGACCAATAGTGCTAGAGATAGGAAAAGATAAAGAGAAAATATACTATTATAACTCCACATCTTTTATTTTTCCTGTTCTTTCTATGATACTATCAATTTTTGTCTCAAATTGTTTGAATAATAAATACTGAAACAGATAGCTTTGCAACTAGCAATAAAATCTTGAACCTATAGGTTTAAGTTGTTACTATCTACAAATTCGTTTGTATATATAGATTCATTTTTGAGATCGAATCAGTTTTGTGTGTAGTTTAATGTTGAACTTTGACTAACATCATTCGGTCTTGGCAGAATTGATATATTTTCGAAGTATTTATTACTTAGTCTATCGAGCAATATTTGTGTTTTGCTTTTTTTAACTTTTTACTGTTTTATCTATGTAAATATACAGTTATATCTATGTAAAGCTTATAAACATGATTATTATCTTTAAAATTACAACATTCATAAAAGTTTAACAACCATTTACCTACTGCTTTTTTGTGTCTTACATACACGGAATATAAATGTATTTATTCATATTGACAGCAATATTGTCGTATTTCTAAGGAATTTCTTATGCGTTATGTTTAGCTGCACACGTTGGCGGTTGTCTGTACTCTTCGAAACAATTCTTCTTTTTTATTTCAGTCGAGACACGTTTATGTCTGCTACGTGGTCATAAGACCTTTGTTTTCTTTCCATTTACCTCCACTAAGTCCTGTGGCCTCAACGAATCGTGAATTCTTAGTTGGTTACCTAATTAATTCCTGTTTTATATCAGTTAGCACATTGCATTGGCATAAGATGCATAAGATTTTGTATAGGTGTTTTCTTAACCAACAATATCCATTTTAATTTCTCGTTTTATCAAATTGTCCGAGAGTTTTTATCAATATTCTTGATTATATTATTTTTTAAATCTGAATTTGCGTTTGAGTGGCAGGCTCTCCATTTTTATGATTCCTTATCGGTCACTTTTTAACCTCGTTTTTTGTAACATGTTTGGTGATGCCACATAATGATTCTTGATGTACAGATTCTCTCCAGCCTTATTTTGCCAATAAATGTACCCCTTCATGACCCGGTACCATATTAGACCTTTTATTGTCTTTTGCTAGGTTGTTGAGAACAGCTTTGCAGTTCCTCACCAGTTTTGATTTGGTGAGCGGGTTCTTTACGACCAGGATAGCCGCTTGGCTATCTGAATAAATGTTGATTCGTTTTGATTTGAGGTCTCCATCCATGATTTCATCAATGCAGGCCACCAAAGCAAAAATTTTACATTACATTACATGCTTGCCCAAAGACTGCTGATCTAGTACCATGGGTAATTTTACATCCATCAGCGAACCAGATTAATGCTTGGGAGTTTTTGTTCTCTAGATAGTATAATTGTATTAGGGCAAGGAGAAGTACTACCGCTCACTGGGTAATGGCGATCACCTCTGTAACTATGTTAAAATGTGACGTAGCAATACGTAACGTCGCGTGAAGCACGAGGAAAAGGGACCTCTAACAGACAGCGATTCAAACATTTCAAACGGATAGTCAGCTCGTTCTATGCGACCGTGAAGTGCATTTGTTCGTGTCTGTCCGAAATTATCTAATTTTTGGTTACGTGTTTTTTATCGGTAAGTAAAAAACTTTAATAATTATTTAAATATTAATTTTACTTTTCTGACAATAAAACCATTCGATTTTGTAATACTTGAATCAAGTTTAAACAATTGTGTATGTTTTTTTATAAATTTAAATTAATTACAAAACGATAGTTTGCGATTATACCGCTCACCTGAGCGCCATTACCCCTTGGTGATATATTTTATTATTATTGTAGATATTTTAATAAATCGTCAAAGGACCACTCCTAAAGCGGGTTGGGCCGTAGAAGATCTTCAATCTGCTAAAGCTGCTGTTGAAGAAAGTTTGTCCAAAAAAAAAGCACCAAGACAATATAACACACCATTTACCACATTAAGAGATCGACTGAAAAATGAAACCATGCGCAACCGAAGACTAGGTCGCAAGCCTGTTTTCACCCAACAGCAAGAAATTGAAATTGCTGAACAAGTTAAGTTGCTGGGTTTTTATATTATAGACTTATGTGGCTGATTTACGTAAACTTGAATGTAAATATGCTGAGCTCAAAAATATCAAACACAAATTTTGATCAAAGCAGCAAAACAGCTGGATTGTATTGGGTACACACCTTTATGAAACGCAATCCTTCAGTTTTTATATTCTAAGCTGAAGCGACAAGCTAAAATGGAATTTCTACTTTCAACAAAGAAGAAATAACCTATTTCTATGATAAATTTTGCGACTTAATAGAAAAGCATAAGCTTACGACATTAGGTAATGTAAGTCGATAAAACCTCACCAACTACAGGGGGTCATATAAGATGCCCCCAGTTTCATTTTTTAATATTACACAATTTAAGAGTCTATTGCATTTACCTGAATAAATAACATGAAGATTATTTTTTAAATCCAGATGTCCATCGAATGTTTTTTATGTGGCCACACAATGTTTTTTCAACAACTTTTTATTAAACTGACGATGGAATGATACAATTCCGAAAAGATCTTCTTTATAATAAAAAAATTTTAAGCTTTTAATAAGCGCTTTTTTTATACCTTAATACACACGAACACCACGTGCTTTGTATTCAACAGGTATACTAGCCACTCCTGGATATCTCCACTTCATGGTTTGTTCCAGTTTCACTTTAAAAAAAAATAGATCTAACACAATATTAAATAAATGTGCCTAAAATACCATAAATTTTTGTATATGGACGATTAACCAATTTTATTTGTATCTAATGTTTGCAAAATTTAATTGAAATAAAACGTTTAGTAAAAAACAAAGGTAAGCAGTAAAAACTGAACAGACAAGGTACGCATTTTTTCTTAGAAACGACCCTTGTAAATCGGAGTTATGATTTTACGGATATTTCTCAGAATTAAGTTTAAGTGCTTGTAACCAGCCAGGTTAGGATCTGCCCTACTTACCTGTAAAGTGAAATGAACTCGATGGAATGTGACATAACACAAAGGTATAAATAGACCAAGTGAAAAAATGGATTTGTTTAATTTTATTCAAATAAACATATAAAAATATAATTGTTTAAATTACATAATTAATACTTTGATAGTAATGTTAGAATTTATATTTTTATATTAAACATCTATGAGTATAGAATAAAAGTATATATAATTACTAAAAAGTTTGACAACAAGGTGTTATTTCCAATTAACCTTCCGTAGCTAACAGCCGGTCTGTGAGACCGTCGATAATAATTATCGGCTATATTTTAAGAACTTGCGAACTTACACGTTTATTTAACTTGTTACAGGGCTAAAACATATGTCAACAGAATCGCACAGACATCGACATTTATGCGGTTGTTTGAATTATCAGTACTTTAAGTTTAACTTTAAGGTTTTAATTTTAATAACTTAAGTTATGGTGATAGTTGAGGTTTTGTTCATGTGACATGAAAAAAATTAAAATGAGAAAAAGAACGAATTCAAGTGGGTATTTATATTTGTTAGATATGATAATCGGAAACGTGCATATGACAAAGTAAGACATGTTTTCAACGACTTAAACCCCGTCGACTCCTCCTATAAGTAATAGTATCGAGAATAATAAATTTGATGAATCTGGTAGCTTAAAGGGCCGTTCAAAGCCCAAATTGCAACTACTGGTAATAAAACTTTAGATGTCCTCTTAAACGATTAGAAGAATTCTAAAACGTCTACAAGTGAACTGGCAAGAAGTCATGAGATTTACAGAATGTCTATACAATCCATTTTATATAAAAATATCTTTCCTTATCGGAGTTTTGTGACAATATAACAGAAAATTAAGACAAAAAATAATATCTTCGATTTTGTTGTATTCATTGATAAATAATCCTTACTGGATGGATTATATTGATAAAAACATTTAGAAAAAGTTAATGTCTAGGCAGGTGTGATAAAAAACTATTGTTTTTTATGGATACCATCTCCGAAATCAAATTATACGTGAAGTAAACCGTTTGCTTAAAAACATGGACGTATATTTTCAACAAAATGGTACATCCCCACATTATCTGAGGCAATATTTAGATGTAATTTTCACTCCGAGATAGATTAGTTGAAGAGGTGTGATTGAGTGGTCGACAAGATTACCCGACTTGATATAACTTTTCTCTGGGGGTTACCTAAAAAACCGCGTTTATGCTAACAAACCAACTAACCTAATTGCTATAAAAGATCATGTTCGTCGTGAAATGCAGAAATGGCTGTAGAAATGATCTAACAATTCTATTGGGAGCTTTTACGATAGATTGTAATCATTATAACCATACATTTGGAATGCCTAGTGCTTTTAATGAAGAAATTAGCATGTTAAAACTTTACTTAGTCTCCTGCTGGAAAAAATCTATTCCAAATGAACAGCTTCATCTACAAAAAAGACCATTGAAGATGGACGTGGCAGAGGCCGGATAAAAAAATAAGAATAAGAGCGATATTATAATCAATGACAAGACGCAAATCTTTAGATATGTTACAGTCCTAAACCAATTTTCAACAGATAGCGACTATAAAATGGTAATAGCCCCCCTAGAAATAGTCCTAGCGAAAGAAAGATGCCATATGATCAAAAAGAAGTCCAGACCTACCCAAACAGAGCTTGATAATGTAAATGCATTTGAAGAACACATCAACAATGTTCTCGAAAGCAATAAGAATACAGACCGAAATGTTAACACCCTGAATGACATTATAATAGAATCTTTAAACATTAAAAGAAACCATATAACGAAATAATAAGTACCCAAACGCAAATATTAATAGAAGATAGGAGCGAACATGAAAAATGCAAAGTAATATGAGCGAAGAACACCACGAACTGAAGATAACATGAGTCTCGAAGTTCTAGGGAGGAAATTAACAAACGGCAAAAAATAAAGACAAAAGGATGGAACTATGATCAGCAACACAAAACAATTGCTAAAGTTAGTAGAAGAGTTCTTTACAGAATTATATATAAGCCGATAAAACCATGATGAGCACCGAACAAAAAAAAAATAGATAATTCATAAAAAAGATTGTCAACCAAAGATCGGAAGAGGTGCCTGATATATCAAAAGACGAAATAAGGAACGCACCGAAGAAAATGAAAAAAAAAACAAAGCTCCGGTAGAAGACTATCGTTATATGAGCCGCAAATTTATTAAGAATGCAAAAATACCCTCACATCATGAGGAACAGCGAAAGATATGGGTTGCTGCAATTAATTCTTTAAGGAAAAGTAGAAGAAAAATGTGGACCAGGAAGGCGAAGGATTTCCTGGCTGAAAAATCTGCTGACGTGGTTCAACACAACAACCACAAATATTTTCTGGGCAGCAGTTTGCACAATACAGATTGTCATGATGGTCGCCAACATCCGAAACGGATAGGCACTACAAGAAGAAGAAGAAGCCGCAAATATTGGAGGAGAAAAACTTTTAGAGAGTATAAAGGAACTGTTTAACTTACGTTTGCACCAAAGTGAAACACCTACTAGATGGCACAGTGCACCTACCATTTTATTACACAACAGACCTCGAAAATTACCTACCTATAAGCCTTTTAAGCCACCTCTACAAGCTATTCACAACAATGATAGTATAAGAAATAGACTAAAAAATTAGATTTGCGAAAAGATTAGATTAGAAAAAAAAACTTGGTGATTATAGAAAAATCCATCGAATACAACCGACTATTGGTACTGCCTTTCGTAGATCTTCACAAAGCATTCGATGCCATAGAAATTAACAGCATAATGAAAACGTTGGAGGAAAGTCTTATAGATTATCGGTACTCCAAACTGAATGGAAACATACAGTAAAGCAACCATGACCGTATGATTTTACACAGATACAAAATGTATAAAAATCAAATACATGTCGTCTATTCCAATCAGTTGAATGTTGACGAAGAAATGCTTCCCGACCTGGGATTTGTAGATGACACAGTTCTGATAATAGATAATTTAAAAGAGATTGAAGCTATACTTACTAACTTGGATACCGCCTGTAAGGACGTTGATTTGAAAGAAAATGTTGAAAAGACACAATAAATGACGAATCTGGTACGAAGCGAAAATCCAAAAGTTGACTGCATCGAAATAGCTCAGTTCATAAATATAAATGTTCAACTTTGAACGCAGTAGAAGGCTGAATGGTGTTGATGAAAATACTATTTATCTAAAATTGAAAGGTAACGTCATACAAACTTGAAGGATCCACTAAAAAATGCAGAACACAATATCATTTGGTATCCCACAATTTCATATTTATAAGTTTAATCAAGTCAAAAATAGCACCTTGTTGTCCGCGACTCTGCACAAATGATCATAAATATTTTTTGGTTAATGCTACTAATGATTAAATGTAAATTCAGCGCAAAATACTACCCTACAATGTATTAGAAATTAATAGGTATATATATGTACAAATTTATAGTCGCAAATCTGATTGAAGAAACCTTTGTTTCCAAGCAGTAAACAGGTACATAAAGCTATCGAATGATTATTTTATTCCTTATCTAAAATTATAAATTACTAAACAACACTAATACTGGTAAAATGAGATTCTTTGTTGACAGTTGTATTCACAGTACCCATTTTATTACTAAAACTACATTAAAAGATGCCTTTAGGATTAAATGATTATAATCCTGAGATCAGATTAGTTTGTTTTGTTTCAAACGAAAACAAAATTAAAAATGGAAATTTGAAAACGTTTTCGATGTAAAAGTCTATGCAGTCCAAAATAATATGAAGAGTAAAGAATATTAAATTACGATCTTGAGAAATATAAAACAAGATACATGCAGATTGAAGATAGCTATACTGGGAATAAGCAATAATAATAAGCCGTGAGCCGTTTAGCTAAATCTGGATAATAATAACAGATAATCTCTGGATAATTCAATAACAAAAAAGGAAAAAACTACTATTCACTGACTCTGGTCTCCAAAGCTAAGTATAATGGTGATACTAGATACAAAGATCAGGAGTCGCCATTATAATTACCAAGAAACTAACAAAATCAGTAATGAGCTTCATTTCGATATCCGAAAGAAGTACATTGATGATAACCTATGAGAAACTAAATTTAATACAGATTTATGCATCAACTGGTGACAATAATAAGAAGAGTAAGAAAACTGACACATATCATCGAAGGTAAATGTGGGTCCAGAGTAAGACCATACGGACTTGGTGTTCGCAACGACAGTAGAGATTGTCTCAAAGAATCCCACCTAGTGTGGGTAAGAGGCCAGCAGATCAAGAACAAAGTAATTAAGTACATGCACCTGGGAACACTAATAACAAAAAATAAGGACTATACTGTTGCAATTGAAAAATACGTGTTTGACATTAGCCCTAACATAAATATAAGCTATAGTTAAGTAAATGAACATTTTTAGAGAACAATAAATCATTTTAAGCTACTCTTATACATTACAACTTACAACCAAAAGTATGATTTTGTATCCAACCCATTTGTTATGGGGAACTCTTCATTTGGGCGAAATGTAGGCTCCAAATCATCTGTAGTGTTTACGTCATCGACTAACATGGGTATATCGAAAGGATCCATATTCTCAGATTCGCTATTAACGTCCATAGTTGGTTGCAGGTCTTCGGAAACTGGAGGCATTGAAAGCACAGCTCTTCTAGTATCACTCTCCTCCTGTTCTGGGTGATCTGTTATATCAGGCAAAAACGAGTTTACTAAAGCAGTCATCATGTTTTCCTGCTCCTTTATATGTACATGTCTTTGTCTAAGTCTTTCTCGTTCTAAATGAAGCTCCTGCAATCTTATTTGTTGAGCAGAAGGTAGATGGGAACTAAATTCATTTCCATTCTCATCTGAGCTTGGTTGTTGTAAATGTGTAGGTGTGGTGATTCTGGGATCTAGCGAAGAAATTGAATCATCATGTTGTCTTATAATCTCTTGATGTCTTTGTTTGAGCCTTTCTCGTTCTCTTTGAAGCTCTTGCAACCGTCTCTGTTGAGAAGACGTTAGCTGGTAGTTACAATCAGTTGCATTCGCGTCCGACGTAGATTGTTGTAAAGAAATTCTAGGATCTAGCCAAGATGTTGTACGTGTTTTGTGATTGATGAAATAGGTTTCACCTTCAGACGTTTGTGCCTGTTCCCACCCGTCAGGTAACGGCTCCAAGTTCTTATTTTGGGCAACTGAATTAAAATAAAATTGATTAGAAGATATTTGTTGGTGCGTGGACAGAAGCTGTTCGGCACTATGGTGTTTCTTGGTGGATGCTTGAGCAGCTAGGAAATTTCTAGGGTGGTCCCATGTTGTTGTCCGTGTATTATGATTGATATAATAAATCTTCCCATCTCGAGTTCGGCCCTGTTCCCATCCTAAAGGTAAACGATTCTTAACTTTTGATTTCTTACTTACATCATATGACTTCTGTTTCATATGCTGTAATGGCTGTTGTTCTCTGTATGTTTCTTGAAAAGATGCTGGAGAGCTGTGAGCTCTTTGGTGAACAGGTTGTATACATGCGGAACTAACAGACGTCGAAGATGTATTACTTCCAAAAGAAGAATCTACTGAACTATCACGAGAATGGTTTATTGATTTTGATCCCGTTGTTGGTGGATTAAAAAATGAATCAGGAAGTTTTCGTTGATGCCATGGTACTTGTACGTTTCTTTTGGCATCTGGATTTAAAACACTGTCAAAAAGAGCTTGTAAGTCCTTCTCTGGGTCCACTGTCACTACTTCGTTTTTATTTAGTGCCATTATATTGACGGAGTAAAATCACTAAGTACGGACACGCCAACTAATTAAAATTGCACTCAAAATTAAACCCATAAAGGCAGAGAAAACGTTCAGACTGGGCGCGGTGGCACGTAAGCTGCTCTATACTCAAGTTTTAGTTGTTTTGATTCGTCTCCCGCACGCATGTGCAACTTGTCACCATGCTTGTTGTGTAAATAAATATTTGCTGACTGTGAAATACATATTTTTTCGGTAGTAAAAGTTTCTATTAATAATCAGTAGTTGGATCGCATGAAGTTATCACAGAATTCGCGTCTCAATCAATGAATCATCGAGATATAATCGAACATATCTTTATTGCAGAAAATAAAACTTCTGATATGCGTTTTTATAATTGTCTTTGGGCTGCAAATGTAAATATTTTATGAAAAATTATTTTAAACACAATGAAACGTTAAACATACACCATATTAAGTAAATAATTTCTATTTCTAATTAATATAAGAGATAAAATAAAGTTTCTGTTTCCTTTTAAGAAAAATTTGAGTATTTTTTATGTGATGTCAAATATATAGGTCATTTTATCTATAAGATAAATATAAGCGATTATGTTGGGTTAAACCATTCGAAGACTTTCAGTTTCTAGTTACTTATCATATCAGTTAATAGCAATTATATTAGTTACCATACTGTCTATATTCAGTTTGAAAATGATTCATAGCATAGCTGATAATCTTCAACGTAATATCATAGTCAAATATTTTAGTTAAGATTTACATATGTCTGTTTGGACCTTTAACACCTTGACTGCAGCGGTTAAATACTAATATACTAGCTCTTGCCTCACATGCCCCTGGAGATAGGTTATGGTCTATTCTGTCTGTGCGTCACATGCCCCCTATGGCATGTGTGTACTTGTAAGTGCTTCATGCCCTCTAGTACACAGAAGTATAACTTTTGCATATATTACATACAGAAAACTATTATAGAAGTATTAATCTACTTTCCTCTCAAACAGGACATGCCGCCAACATCCGGTGTAGCACAGACAGCTAAACAAATTTTGTCTTGGAGGTAATTGGATAAAATTAAAGGTGTTTATAAAAACAAAATACTTAAGATTAAAATAAACAGAGCAATCATCATCATCATCAGCCTCTCTCCATCCACTGCTGGACATAGGCCTCCCTGTTTGTCTCCAAAGTGTTCTATCTTGTGCTTGCTGTATCCAGTTTTTTGTTGTCTTTTGTAAGTCGTCTTGCCATCGTGTTGGTGGTCTTCCTCTGCTACGTTTATCGGCTCTTGGTCTACATTCAACTAGTTTGCGAGTCTATCTTCCGTCCTTCATTCTGGCAACGTGTCCAGCCCATTTCCATTTTAAGTTACAGCTTCTTTCAATGACGTTTATGACTTCGATCTTAGCTCGTAGATCTTCGTTTCTAATCCTGTCTCGCAGAGTGGCCCCTATCATTGATTTTTCCATTCTTCTCTGCGCTACTCTTAGTTTTTGTGCGTTTTTCTTTGTGAGCAATAATGTTTCTACACCATAGGTCATCACCGGTAGCACGCATTGGTCGAAAACTTTTTTCTTCATATTAGTTGGGATGTCACTCTTAAAAACGTTCCTAAGAGATCCGTATGCTGTCCATACTTGTGTTATTCTTCTGGATACTTCGGTTGTTTAATTGTCCTTACTTATCTTAATTTCGTGACCCAGTTCTATTTATATGTATATATAGTATATATGTATTTTGTTTTTGTTATATTCATTTTTTGTCGGTCAGATAGCTCAGCGGGCTGTGCGGCTGCCTCTCATTCGCTTCACTGTCGAATGGTTCAGTGGATGTGGGTCGAGCCCCAGCTCGGTGTACGGAAAACAAAAAGTCTAACGCAGCAGTTTAAAATTCCAGATGAATCTGCGGCTTAGACTAGGATATGCTGGGATCTGATCGGCCTATGGTGGAGCAGTACGGCAAGAGATAAGGGCTTGCGGCTCGGTGATACTCCTCCATAGATCCCTACCGGACGGGCGTAACGCCTAAAAAACCGGATATATATATTCATTTTTAAACCTATTTTATGACAGGCTGTACCAAGTTCTTCCAACATTTTCTTTGTCCCAAATCGTCTGCAATCAGGACTATATCGTTTGCGTAGCTTATTAGGTGGTGTAGCATCTCTCCGTCCACATTTATTCCTTTGTCACTCCATTCGAGGGTTTTGATCGCTTTTTCTAGAGCCGATATGAAAAGTTTAGGTGACAACGCATCACCTTGTCGGATACCTCTTTGGATTTTTATTTGGTTGCTGTTAGCGTGTAGCTGTATCGAGCTTGTCTCATTTATATATATATATATATATATATATATATATATATATATATATATATATATATATATATATATATATATATATATTAGCCTCGAATATCGGCTATCAACGCGGCTTTCGTTTAGTGCCTCTATAACACTGTCGAGTTCTACTGAGTCGAATGCTTTGTGGAAATCTACGAGTGTTAAAACTAAGGGCTTGTTATATTCTATAGAGTTTTCGATGAGTTGTTTTATTGATTGGGGGTTTGCTAGATTGCTAGAAAAGCCATGATGAAACTGATAGCAATTTGGAAAAATTCTAGCATAACAATACACACAAAACTAAGGCTGGTAAGGGCGCTCATTTTTCCCATAGCCACATATGCATCCGAAACGTGGACCTTATAGAAAGCGGATAAAAATAAACCGGACGCTTTTGAAATGTGGGTATACCGCCGCATATTGAGAATATCCTGGATTGATCATCGCACTAATGTATCGATACTAGAACAAATTAAAGTAAAGGGTATATTGCTTAAACAAATACAACAGAGATATTTGCAGTATTTTGGACATATTGCTAGAAGAACAGGCAGGATGGAAAAACTGATAGTCGAGGGTAGAGTTGAAGGAAAAAGACCTAGGAGAAGATCTTCAAGCCGTTGGGTAGATCAAACAAAAACATTGATTAACCAAGGGTTACATGAAGCCGAACAACTAGCCCAGGACAGAGAAGGGTGGAGGGAAATCCTAAAAAAACTGTGAAGGCCTGATGGTGTCACCACATCCCAAAAGGGATTAGGACTGAGGAGGAGGAGGCAAATGATCGTTTGGTGTAATAAGCCTTGAATGTTCTAATGACTCCCTGATCCAGCGGCTGAAGTAAACTGGTTGTATTAGGTGGCAAAAACTTAATTTTCACACGTAGGTCAAAACTAGTTAAAGTTGCAGGAGGATGACGTGGAACGTTGTCGATAATTAGCATCACTTTAAATGGAATTTGTTTAGATTGATAATAACGTTCTTCAGGTATGAAATGATGACCAAACCAATCCTCAAAAAGGGAAGCTGTCACCCAAGCTTTACGATTAGACGTCCAAATTACAGGCAAGCAAGATTTAGATTATTTATTTTTTAGTGCCTTTGGATTTTCTGAGCGATAAACTAAGAGTGGTTTTATCTGGCAATCACCAGCTGTATTTGACCCCATCATCACTGTCAATCGATCTTTGGCAGCCTCAAAACCTGGAAAGGTCTCTCTTCACGTGCGATGAAAGTTCTCTTAGGCATCTTCTTCCAAAACAGGCCAGTCTCATTTACATTGAATATGGTTTGTTTGTGTAGCCATATTTATCTATTATGGCTTTTAATTTCTGTGTATAACAAGATGCAAGCTCTTTATTAGCACTTGCCACTTCTCCGCTTTCTGCAATGCTATGCCAATTACAGTGACTTTTGAATCGGTTAAACCAACCGTTACTAGCTTTATGCTGTTCATCCTTAGCGATTTCTCCAGCATCCTCTTTCAATCTCTCAAAAATTAGCTTAGCTTGAGAGCACACTGTATTCTGAATCAATTGGACAATTTTTAACATTTACCTCATTATCACACCATAATTTGACATTGTCTCCATTTCGGCGATAATACCATGACGGTTACGTACGATTGGTGTACGAATTGTTCTGACCGTTGATTCCGATAGATTAAACTTCTTTGATAGTTCACAGAATTTTATTTTTGATTCAAAATCTGTAATTACGTTAAGTTTACATTCCAAAGATAACGTTTTCCTTTTCTTATATGTTACACAAGGATCAGTTTTACTTCGTTTGGATGACATCATTGTTTTTTCAAGTCTTCAATAGATATACACAGTAGATATATAAAAGTAACAAACACCCACTCCGTAGACAAAACTGTAGATAAGAAATACCTCATATAAAATAAATGTGCTGATTTCGTGTGAAAAGTCAAAACATGAACTTTGGATGAGCAATAATGTGTGGACGGTATTTCTATCTAATCTATAATCGAACGATTGTGTGGCACTCATATGACGAATTGACAAGATTTGAAAATCGTGTAACTCTGGATTCGCTTAAGTCGGAGTATAGCCAAGATAAGATGTTTTACGTTTTTTAATAAATTCGACAAGTTCCCACAGAACGAATAGCACGAGATAAGTCACCAAATGGACGAAGAAGTATAAGCAGACCAAGAAAAAGATGGTGCGACAATTTATGAGGCTAATATCGAAGAAGAAACAGGCTTTAAAGCGTATATACTAGAAGGAAGAAGACAACTTCACCATCTATATTCATACGTCTAAAAATTTCTTCATTTCCAACATAGTCAATCCATGAAATTTTTAGAATTAGGCTTAAAATTCACATCTCAAAGTTTTCCAGACGTCGCATCATAACGAGCTAATTGTCAACTCCTGTTTCATTTCTTAGTCCTTAGAAAAGGAAATAAAGAGGACAGGTAACACTCATTTAAATGAACCTTCGAAAAGTGAAGCCAGTTTCGATGTGACCGACATGTTTGGTGCCTGTACGTTACCCATTACTACCTCTCCGCAGGTTTACCAGATCTACTGTTTTTTTTACTAGATCTATTGATTTTAACTTAAATTTTCTTATTTACTGAAACACTATGTCGATCTACTTAAAAATATGTAATGATAAAATCATGTTCAAAAAATCATTGTATCAGTATTCTGCCGTTTCTTTTTTGTTGTCACAGAAACGACACTTCTCATTATCTGTATCTGATTTGTTCATTTTTTTGAGATGATACAGGGGAGTGACCAGTGAGAAGGTGAGAAAGATACCATTTTGGTATCTTTTTTACTCATTTCGAGAAGGTTGTTGTAGTAAGCGACACTTTTATGAGTTTTTTTTACTTGTCTTTGCTCTGGTGTAATAGACCAATGTAATCTTAGTTGATTGAGTTTCCAGGTTCCCTCTGATGTGGTTTTTCGATAGACCATGTGGCATAGAAGGGTTCTGGACATTGAATTGGAGTATTAGCCTCTTTTTTTGCGAGCATGTCAGCTTCCCCATTTCCTGCAATTTCCTTGTGACCTGGCACCTACACCAAAGTTACTTTGTTGCATACCGCCAGATTCTTCAAGGATTATTTACAGTCCCAAACCAACTTTGACTCACAAGTAAATTACTTTTGAGTCTTTAAGGCGACTTGGCTATCTGATAAAATGAAGACTTTTGTCCTACGAGTGTCTGGTTGAGACAATTTTGGGCACTAATGTCTACAGTCTATTTCTGCCCTAAAAGATAGTTGGAGCGTTTCCAAGAGATTTGGATAGCTTGAAATCAAAATCATATATATTTATATATATGATTTTGATTATATTATATATATATATATATATATATATATATATATATATATATATTATTTTATATATATATATATCACAGAAAAAAGAAAAAGCTCTTAGATTGGTTAATTAGTAAAAAGATAAAAGTAGGAACGAAAATTCTTAAAAAAGATCTTCGGCAATTATGTAAATTATATTCACCAAATATAAGAAATGTGCTGAAAATTAAGTAGCATAAGAACGGAGAGTTGTTCGTTTTTTTTTTTCATATCCTATAAATTAAAAATTTGCTCATACGCAAGCAGTAATATTTTAATACACTTTTCAAAACTAATTTGTTCCATGTACTTTTCATTGGCTGCTTAAAATATGGTGAAGGACGTAGCCACATAGTTCTGCAAACATTCCAAAAGATTTATCGCCAGTTATTTATATAGATTAATTTAACAATAGAATTTTAACGTCTTTTTTTTAATATAAAGTATGTACACCTTGAACAAACTTCGCAATATTGAAAAAATAATTTGTACGAGTATGTTATTTAAAATATTTCTCATTAATTGCTCTTGAATGTTTTGAATTTTTAATCTTCGTGCAAATAATGTTAGGTGTATTAATCATTTTAACCCATCTTAATTTGTTATATGATCGAAAAGTGATAACAAAAATGATACATGGTAGTAATCTGGGATATTCGCTCTAATAAATCTTAATTGCAGACATTATCACGCTATTTATAATATACAGAACAAATATTGATATAAAGCTTTTTATACCATACTTTACTTATAAAATTCTTCTTCTTCATTCTTGTAAGTAGGCTTTAAAGCCTGTTTCTTCTTCAATATTAGCCTGCTAAATTGTTTAAATTGTCGCACCACCTTTTTCTTAGTCTGCCAATACTTCTTCGACCATTTGGTGACTTATCTCGTGCTATTCGTACTATTCTATCCTATGCCATTTATGTCTTCTATATTGCATGCTCTTCTCATGTTTTCGCTTCTCTCCCTATCTAACAGACTTTTCCCTGATATTCGTCGGAGTATTTTCATCTCTGTTGTTTCTAGTAGTCGTTTTGTTTTAGATGAGTCAGGTGTTGTCTCTGTCGTGTATGTTAATATAGGTCTAATTGCTGCCTTTTAGATTCTTGTTTTTCTGTCTTGCCTTAGGTATTTGTTCTTCCAGATTGTGTCATTAAGAAATCCCGCCGTTTTACTTGCTTTTAAGCTTTGTTGTCGTATTTCTTCTTCAACATCTGCGTAACTAGTTATATCTATTCCCAGATATCTAAACCTTGCTTTCTACTTTATTATTTTCCCATAAATTTAGATTTTACACCACCGTAGTGGGTATTTAGATGTTGTCATACATTTGGTTTTTTCTGCTGATATTATCATATTGTATTTCTTACCTGTTGTATTGAAGATTTGTGTTAATCTTTGGAGCTCGTCTTCTGTCTCGGCGATTAATGCGGCGTCGTCCGCATAACATAATATTTGGATTTGTTCTCCATTCTGTAGCCATGACCTTTACGTATTGCTTGTATTATTTCGTCTATTATTATATTAAAGAGAAGTGGGCTTAATGAGTCACCCTGTCTGACTCCGCTTTGTACTGGTATACACTGTGTTAGTGTTCCATTTATCTTTGCCTGTATTCGATTATGGAAGTAGATGTTTTCGATGGTTTATATAATATATTTTGGTATGTTTGTTTTATACAGTAGGTGAAAGACGTCTTCTACTTGAATGCAATCGAAAGCCTTTGTCAGGTCTATAAAACATAGATATGCTGGTGTATTGTAGGTACTTGATGGCCTTTTCTGCAATTTGTCTTAGTACAAATATGGCATCTACGCAGGATCATCCGGATCTGAATTCATATTGTTCATCTGATAAAGTTAGTTTATTGATTTTGTTGGTTAGGACTTTTGTGGTAAGCTTAAGTGCAGTGTTCAGTAGATTTATACCTCTATAATTGTTGGGGTCTTCTTTATCTCCTTTCTTGAACATTGGTATCATTATGCTGTTTCTTCATGCGTCTGGTATCTTGCAGTGCAATATTGCCCTTGAGAGTATTCTCAAATCATAACATGTGATTCGTCTTTAAAAGGACAACCACATGCCACGATGACAGTAAATTCTCCTGTTAGTAATTCCATATTAAATCATGAAGAAAAAACCAGAAAAAAACCTCATAACACTATTGTTACGATAATAAATATTATGGCGTATAAAACTGTAAATATATTAGACTTAATTCTTTTCTATTTCTAGTAATTTCGGCGCTCAGATCTGTTTACCTGCCGGCAGAAATTACTAGACCCTTCGAGACCAGCCCATGATTCACCTAATGGATGGAAGGTCATCGATGCATCGCCAGATCCTTCTAGATAACGACATTTTATATATAATAACGGGGATTTTTATTGAGAAGTTAGTCAAAAGAAGATATCGCGATCGGGTATTTTAAATGTAACGCTCCTATATATATATATATATATATATATATATATATATATATATATATATATATATATATATATATATATATATATATATATATATATATATATATATATTATTGTAAGATAAATTAATATAAATAAACTTTAAATAAATTAAATTTGTAAGTGTTATAAATATTGAACCTTTAGTAAATTAAAATAAGAACAATAAATTAGAATTAATAAAGACTACACTATCCCGACATGGTAAGTATTTGGTCTTACATTTAGTTTACTTTAAATGAACACCAAATTCTGATTTTATATGTATGTTATTTAGAAAACATAAATGATCTATCCTCGATATGTTACTAACTTACTAATAGTGGTATTTTATTTTTATTAATTTCCTCTTTTAATATGGTTAACCGGATCCTACTGCATTCTGCCGAGGAATTTACGACACCATGTTTCTTTTAGGACCATACTTAAATCGTTCCATTGAACCCTATGTTCATTTTACTATGCGTGTTAATATATTTGAGATCTATCAAATGCTTTATTTTTAATATAAGATTGATGTTTACTTATTCTAACATTTAATGGCTGTGATGTTTCACCTAAATAAAAATGATCGCATTCACAAGGTATTTTATAAATAAAATTCTTAGTTCTTTCTTATTCGTTGTTAGGTTTAGTTTTAAATAAAATAGATGTCAATATGTTTGTTGTTTTGAATTTTTGTTAAAATGTTGAATTTATTTCCTATCTTTCCAAGTTTTTCTGATAATTCTTTTATGTATGGTATTGCTATTTTCCTCGAATTATTCCTTGTGTGTTTAAAGGTAGTGTGTTATTATATTCTTTTTCCATGGTAAATGGTATTGCCGCTTCTTTATCGTTTATATTATATCATTCAGGAATGTGTCCAACAACTCTGATCCATGAGGCCATATTGAGGATACATCTTCCACATATCTCCAGCATACCACAGAATAAATAACAATCAGAATGCCCACTCTCAGATACCGCCTTTAAGTGTGTCAGCAAACGATCGCCATATTTTAAACGGAGACATAATTTAAATTTTTAGAGATTAATAATTTAGTAAATTTGAAATAATTTAATCTATTCTTCAACTAAAAGTACGAATAAAATAGTGCATATTATGTCTATGGTTGCCGTAGATAAATTAAACAGGGTTAATTTTTCTATACACAGAAGATAAAATTTGACTGAACAGCACTGGTTCCGTTTAAAACATGGCTGATTCCGTCTGCGCGGACTTATAATCTTGACAAGCAGAGTGGGCATTCTGATTGTTTATTATTCTGTGACCATACCATTAAATTTTGTTTAGAAACAATATTTGTTTCAAAATAATCGTCCATAAATATATCTGCTAATAATGGAGATAAACTAGATTATTTAGTGGAAAATAGGTATTATCAATACATAATGACAATAACTCCATTAATAGCTGCCAACAATTTTGTCTTGATTATATTCATCATACTGCCACTCTAAACAGAGTGTTATAACGTTAGCGAAATGTTTTTTTGCAATAAATAATTTTTTTACCTCTGCCATATGTAAAAAATTCTTTCTAGCTTGAAGATAATCACTCCATTCGAAATTTCATTTGCAGTTTTTCCGTTTTTGGAGTACAAGAACAAAATAAAAAATGAGTTTTCAGCGCAACGTTAAAGTATATACTTATTTAAACTTTCTGGGTATCAAAAGCTGTAAAACTTAATTAAAATTTTTCAGAAGAAAAAATATTCATTTTTAGTGGGCCTAAACTGAATACGCAAAAGTATTTTCCATTCATACGCGTCGTTAGTAGACAGAAGCAGGATCCAGTGAGCTGCAGCAGAGTGCCCAGGGTGTACTAAAGTACTTTAATACTCGCTTGTGGAAAAAAGCCAGTAATGCCTGTAGTTAAATACTCCGTTAGTGACCATAGTAGCCGAACTCCATATTTGGAAAACTATTGAGAGACTATCTGAATCATCATTATCATCATCCAGCCGAACTTTCACATCAATTGTTGGATATAGGCCTCCTCCAAACGTCTCCAGTTCTCTCTATCTCTAGCTGCTGCAATCCAGTTTGTTTCTATTCTCTTTAGGTCGTCGGTCCATCGGGTGGGTGGTCTGCCTCGACTTCGCTTGTCGGCTCTTGGTCTCCACTCCAATAATCTCTTCGTCCATTTTCCGTCTTCCATTCTAGCAACATGTCCAGCCCACCTCCACTTTTGTTTATTGATTCGCAGTATAATATCGTCTACGCCAGTTCGTCGGCGTATCTCCTCATTTCTTACGCGATCTTTCAAGGTTAGGCCCAGCATTGATCTCTCCATTCGCCTTTGTGTTACCCTCAGTTTTTCGGCAGTAGCTTTCGTTAAAGTTAAGGTCTCTGCTCCGTAGGTCAAGATTGGTAAGATGCATTGGTTAAATGCCTTCCTTTTCAGGTGAATTGGGATATTTGTTTTAAAAATGTCTCTCATCCGTCCATATGCCGCCCATCCCAACGTGATTCGTCTATTTAGCTCGCAGGTTTGGTTGTCTCTGGTTATTCTAATTACATGTTGTTATTGATTCTACCTTGTTGTTATTGATCTGTATCTCTTCGCTGGGAACCATATTGGTCATCATTTTGGTTTTCTCAAAATTTATCTCCAGCCCAGTTTCTTGTAGTATGTCATTCAGTTCTTGGAGCATGTCTTTGATCTCTCCCAGATTATCTGACAGAAGCACGATATCGTCCGCAAAACGTAGATGGTTTAATCTTTCCCCATCGATGGATATTCCTTTCTGTTGCCATGTTAGTCTTTTAAATGCATACTCGAGAACGGTAATGAACAGCTTTGGTGACATGGTATCACCTTGCCTGACTCCCCTTTTTATCTTTATTTTATTAGTTGCAGAATATAGACTTATGGTTGTTGTGGCATTTTCATATATATTTTTAATTATATTACAATATCTGTGGTGAATCAGAATTCAGACTATCTGAATACAATCTGATAAATGTAATATATATTGATTGCCAAAAAATAGTTTACTTCTAGTTCTAAAGTTGTAAGCCTTAAATCAAATACTGCTTACAAAGAGTTAAAGTTGGTAATTGTTTTTCGGATTCTATGCTAGTAACATCTGGAGTTCCACATTGTGGTTATTGCACATCTCTTTTATTCAATATATTTATAGCTGACATTATCTTAAATAGTCTCTGCGTGAAATTTGCTGATGATCTTAAATTCTGGAGACCAATTAATTGTGCATCGGACCATTTTCTCTTGCCAGCTGATTTAGATATCCACAGAATTTAATATATGTATCCAGAGTAAAGGACCTTGGTATTATTTTCGATGAAAAACTAACTCTTATTAACCATATTAATACAATTTCTCTGAACGGTTTTAAAATGTTGGGTTTTGTATTCTTCTTCCTCTTCGTGCGACTACGATTACTCCTGTTTGTCTGCCTCTTATTCTGTTTCAGTTGTTGTTGACTGTACATTCTGTACTAATCTATCTGGTCCCATTCGGTTTACATGTTCGTTCCAGTATTTTTTTTCTTGTTTTTATCCACCTGTTAATATTTTGAATTTTGCATTGTTCGCGTATACTTCTGTTTGTTTGTCTGACTCTTAATTATATGTCCGCTATTGATTTTAATACTTTCATTTTTGTATTTAGAAATTGCAATTTATTTTCCGTTGACGCTATAAGATTGCTTAAATTGGTGTTTGAACATGCCTCGTTTGTATGGTCGCTATACTATCAAATATGATTATTATTGTCCAATGAATAGGCAACTCTCTTTGCTCCCTCTGAGCCTTAGGAGAGATTATTTTAGTTACAAGTTACTTAGTGGTGACATTGACTGTGCTGCTCTTTTCGGTCATATCTACATTATTGCACCATCCTACCGGAAGCTTCATTGTCAGTTAAAATTTTATGTTCCATTCCATAGAACCTTTTATGGTATTAACAATACTTTTAAATAATTTAAATATTGATATTTTTAACATAACTTCAACAAAACTTAAAAGAAGCAGTTATATTTTATTTACATGAAAGTATTACTAGAATAATATTTATTTTTGTACTAAACCTAAGCATTTACTGTGAATTAGACTATTAATGGGGTTTTCTCATATAATAAATAAACTACCATCCTCAGCTTATATTAGAAGAAAAACAAGAAACTTTGAAAACTGCGTGACTTCGCTGGAATAGTACTAAGCTGAATAATATCTTTACATATTTCATACCAGTTAACAGCAAGTTTTGGATCACAGCTTTGAAATTATTTTTTTCCCTTTGAAAATATATTTTTCAAATGATAATGTATTAAATAAAGATGTGAAGATTTTATACATTTTTATTTCTTGGACCTTTGTGGGATGGAGGTGAGAAGAATATCAGCTGGGAACCAACTCAGGGCTGAGTAGTCAGGCAGAACAACATCCTGATGAGAAGAACAATGGTGTTTCTTTTGAATATTTTTAGATAGGATTCCTCCCATCATTACCTCTAGCAATATGATTCTGCTTAACGCCCCTGGTCATACCACAACTTGGATTTTAAAACATTAAATTTGACATGTTGTGTAACTTCTTATTCTTTACAGTTATTTTAAATAAAAAGGTAAAAAAATAATCATCCATTTTATTTCTTATTTAAATATTGTGTTATATTTGAACATGCATAACATAAATCTTCATTTTTGGCAGCCATCTGATCAAATTTATCAACCATATTTTGATACCTCTCTTGCCTCGACAAAGAATAATTTGATATTTCTGTTGATACTAAATGGGAAAAATTCGTTGATTGCTGAGAGGTAAGTTGTTTTTCAATGACGGGCAGTGGTCCCTGAAAAAATATATTTAAATAAATATTTTTTTTGTAATAATTAATAGAAAATGTAAATAGAAAGGGAAAGGCAACGGCAAATAAAAACTGACTTGAGTACTGCTTAAGCTCGGTACACATATTCGAGCCAAACGGTATGCATACGGTATACGAACGCTATATTCGTTAACGTGTACGGCAGAAAAAACCGCTTGCGTACTGTATTCCACATGTACTTGTTTATTCCACGAGTTCAAAAGAATTTCGTCTTTCAGTTTGGACGCCGCTACTAGACGCAGCGAACATTTTTATTGTCTCATCAAATCGACATTGTGTGAATGACGTGTTCCTTCCTAGAGAGACGTGAGAAAACAGTAAACTGATTATTGTATATATTTTTTATTTTTGTAAGAAACAGAAACACGATAAATCAGTACCCAAATTAGAAATAAAATGAATCTTTCGCACATGAGTGTTCGTTGTTGGTTTTATCGCTTTCCATGGATCGAGATAAGTATGCAATCAGTACGATGTAGATATATTTTCAAGTATCTGTGCGCGTACGGTACGTATACCGTTTGGCTCGCATATCTGTACGCGCCTTTAGATGAGTCTGCACTGTTAGAAACAAAAGTGAAATTTTGGAAAGCCGAATCTTTACTTGGATTTAAGCGCAAACTGTAAAACAGTAAACAGTGTGAATTTTTGATTACCAATATCATTCATAAATAGATTAAAAAATAGAGGGCCACAGTAAGAGCCCTGTGGGATACCTGAACAACAATTCATTTCTTTTGAAATAAAACTATTAATACACATTTGATTTATTTGACCTTTCAAGCCATTTAACAATATGAAAACCTAAACGTAACAACTACATGTTTGATGAAAATACATACATACCTTACATACATTACAATGTTTCATCCCACGTTTGTCAATACTCAGTTTATCGCCAGTTTTTAAAACAGTTGTTACAGTGGCTGGATAATTGACTTGCAGATCTTGGACAAACTTCTTCATTAAATCTTGTATAGAAGAATAGGGATTTACATCTAATTGTCTTACAATGAGTGGTTCCAAGTTATTTATTTTATTGTAAAATGCTAGTTCCTTCATGTCAAAAAGCCTCAGTGGTCTGAGAATTTTAACATCATCATCTCTATCATCACAAAAACCCTAAAACATGATATCACATGATGTAGATATAAAAGATAACAGACAAAATTGATGATATTACCGTATCAATGGATATGTGAGGACCCCTTCCTAAGGATATATTAGAAAGTAAATTAGAAGCTATGTCCACAGATATTTCTGGAGTAAATATAAATTTGCATTTAAAATGCTTTGCACTATCTATCAACATTTGTCTCCTGAAAAATATAAGTTTTAATAAAAAAACCCAAGAAACACTTTTTTATAACTCTCTCAGTATTATGTATTGTATTATATTACTATAGTTCTAGGTGAAGATTATAAGTATTTCAAACAAACTAATATGTAACACATAAATAACTAACACTATTTTCATTTTTTTTATAAGTATAAATGTTAATGATAAGTTTTGTACAATAAAAATGATTTTGAAGCCTTTATATAAAAGTTTATTATACTTTTAATCACACATTAACACGTTCAAGACGGATCGTCATGTTTAAAGTTTTTTCCTACTAGAACCTTGCAATTTATGATATTTCTGTTACGATAAATTATGACCCAAAACCATAAATATATTTATTACTAATATTCTCATTCATTCGCGTATTTTCTAGGTAATACCTACCTGACACACGATGGGTCCCCCTCCGCTATAAAAACAACAATCGAACTTTCTGGAGACGAGCCGATGTAAAAATACCAGTTTGAGACCATTCGTCGCTCTGTATAGTCGAGAAAGCCATCGAACCTTCGACGATGTTCCATTTTAACACATGATTTCATATAAATAACGGGGATTTTCATTGAGAGAAGTCAGTCAGAAAAGAAGATCGCGACGCGTTTAAAATGTAACGTCCGTGTAAATAAATTATTATTATAAGATAAATTATTATAAATAAACGTTAAATTAAGTTTGTAAGTGTTATAAATATCGAACCTTTGATAAATAATAAAAGCAATAAATTAGAATTAATAAAGACATTACATTTCTTTCCGTCAGGCCGGAGAGGTTTTTTTGCGAATTTGAATTCTTTGTCAATAGTAGTATCAGAAAAAAATTAGTTAGCGAAATACAATATCGTAAAAAATAAAAAGTACAGCGACCCACCGGTCTACCGCGCCGACCTGGTGTAATAAACTTGCGATCCACCCGTGGTGGATCGCTTCGGCTGGCATACAGCATTTTACAAGTTTAGAAATTTCTGTTTCTATTGTGATACAGTACTGTTGATTTTATTATCATACAAGTAAGTGTTTTTGAAACATAATAAATAAATTTACAGAGCAATCGACAATATGGTCAGGAAAAAGTTATTTGAAAAATCAAGTAGGTTATCGAAAATATTACATCTAGCAAGCTGTATCAATCAAAATATTGTGTTATCTAATGATACCATTCTTCCACTAGAGCCGCTAGCCGAAAAAAAATTTAATAGCAAGGACCAAACATTACACCACCATGCAAAAACTTCTACGACTTATATCATGTCTAGAAATGATGGACCCAATGACACAGATCAAATTAGTTTACGTGTCAGCACTTCACGTAGAGCATTTTCTCTAGAAATACCTCCAGAAATAGTTTCCAACAGTAACAAAAAACAACCAAACAACCCCATTTTCTACATCAGATGTTTTTTCAGACGATAGTGATAGTAATCTTGACTTTGAATTATTAAGTCTATCTAGCAAGAGTTCATCATCGACAGATTCTGAGGAAGAGGTAGTAGAAGAAAATGAACAACAAAACATAGCACCGTCAGTAGTAGAGTGAACATCAATTAATGAAGCCAATATGTATGTCAACTGTAATTTTGATGAGTACCAACAGCCAAACCATTTTTATACCTTCAGATATTAATGTAGAAGAGCCCTATAGGATATATAAATTGTTTTTGACGGATGAAGTAATTCAACTCATTGTAGATGAAACAAATCGTTTAAATGGGTGGGTCGTTAGCGACCCACCCATGTACTGCTCTGTCTTGAATGTGTTAATAAATGTATATTGATATTTGTTAGATGTGATTATTTTGGGTCAAAAGTGTAAAGGTTTCATAAGAAATTGTTAGCACTTAGTGGTGAACAAAAATCTGCATTTTCTTAGAACTGTATAAAACAGAACAATGTGATAAAAACATTTGTGGGTGGTACTTAAAACAAAAAAAACTCATAGATGATTCTTTATCATCTTAGACTTTACCTCAACAAAACTTTAATATCATTTTTATTGCTTTTTGAAGGTTTTCCATCTATAATCTGTTCCAATTTATTCTTATCATCTTCTGAAATTTCTACATTTTCAGTACAAATAAGTTCATTTAATCTATATGGCTGTGTAACATAATCCGCAAAAGATATGAGATATAAAGTAAATCCGAAAGATTGGACTTCTTTCTTAGCCTTCTCCAATAAATGTCTTCTTTCATCAAGGCTAATATGATACTGATCTAGAATATAAAAAATTAATATAACGAAGTACAAAAAATCTATGTATTTTTCTTAAGTATGAAATTATAGATGTACTAAGTTATTTTAAAGCCTAAATGACATATTGGCAAATACCACATACATACATACCATCAACAAATAAAATAATTGGTTCAAATCTCAACTTCTTTGGAGTGTTTAAATCTAAACCAGTTCTTAAAAAATGCAACAAAGCAGTACTAGGGTGCCCTATTTGATGCCACACCAACACCTTATCTTTTGGGTGAATTAGACGAGATTTTCCCAGTAAAGCTTTGAATTTGTGAACTGTTCCAACTAAAAAGCAATTCTGACAATAAGCATCTTTACTTCTTAGAACGATGCATGGCTTTTCAGTCCTGCATTTATTGCACACCTCAGCACTGAAACAAATTTAAGTAATATACTATTTGCGCGTTTTTAAGTTCCTGTATATTTTAAAATTTACAAGTTGTCATCTTACATTTTAGATGTTTTTGTGATCGGCATAAGTTTATCTGCTTCATTGTCATAAACATCGTCACCAACGCTACACATTTTTTGTGTAATGTTTATTTATATGTTTTGCACAAAATTCTTTAAAATTTCACGTTTTTTAAAAAACCATAACCTACATTAATTCATGTTTCGCGATCACGAAAATACCCTACCGAAAAATCGAAAATACCTTATTTATGTGGTATACCCGGTTCGCTATTCCCAGTCCGAACTGTCTAGTGATTTTAGTAATTATTTTTTTGCGAAGTTAGTTACTTTTTGACAGACTCGAAGTGGCTGGAAATTACTATACAACCAAGCATACGTACTCTTAGTCAATATTAATGTAAACAAAAGTAAATAAAATAGAACTTTGCCGACAATCAATATTTATTTATTTACACCGTATAATGTATTGATAGCAAATAATAAAATTATTTATTGTACAAAATAATAAAAGTGGGAATAAATTCTACAAAATTAAAAAGTCAAAGTGAGGTTAAATAAGACATAGCAAGTTCCTTATGTTGTGACTAGGATGGAATCAATGATTAAAGATTAACAGTTCATTGGATAGCATTAACATAAACTGTTGTTTTATTATCTTACAAAATAAGTGTACTTCCATATGCTAAAAGCAAATATTAGTAATTTGACTAGGCAAAGTCGTGGTTCAATAGTAATTTTTGCTCATTAGCATTTGAGGATGTTAAAATCTTCCACATATATGGTGAATGAATTCAGTGTCCTGGCCGCGGTCTGCAGTCATATAAACCCAAACAAACAACAAAAACCTTCATGTAAGTATAAACAAGTTTATATTAAATTAGAAACAACTAATCTAAAAATATTAACTCTTAAAAAACATTTTATCATATTTATTAAAAAAAACTTACCAACGCATTACAGCTGATGGAACAAATGGAAAACTTTGACTATCCATAATAATAAAATTTAAAATATAACTAACTAATTAACTGAATAGAACTAACAAAAGAATTAAACAAAGATAATAAAACAATAAAACTATATTAAATTAAATAAACAACGCAAATAATACAAATATTTACTACAATATTTTAAATTGTAACAATTCAAATATTATATTTATACAGGGAAAATTTGATGGGTTTAGTATACACCTCCACAATTTAGAATAATTCTTCTTTTTTTCAAAGAAAGAAGTCTGCAATAGTAGTATACTTGAGCTATTAATACTGAGAAGTAGGAATTGTTGTGTTGTAGGTTTCCGACAATGAGTCTGTCAAAATATGCCCTAGCTAAGCGAATAGACAATATCTTTGTTTCCTGCTTAGGCAATTGTTCGTGCTATTTCAAAAAAGTTCAACCGAGATTAAATATGTTTATTATTTTGTATTTAAAAAGTTTGTTATAGGTTTCAATTAGCAGAAAAATATATCTAAATTCTAGTTGTTTTAATTCGTGATTTAAAATTTTGGAACTATTTAAAAGTTTGAATTTGAAATCCAGGTAGCATTAATATACTAAATTTGTGTGTTGGTAGTATTGAGATATGACATGTGTACATAACATGTTTACAATAAACGTCAAATTGTCAAGCTTATTATTCCACTTGACAAGCTGTCTAGAAAGTAAAAACATAAAACATAACCTAAATGATTTGACGATGGCTATGTTTAGGGCTTTAGGAAGAAATATTCCTTTTTTAAAAGAACAATTTGGAGCACTCTTAGGCAATACTAGTACTTCCGTAAAATTTATATGTGGAGTAGTACTTTTAAGTTATGGGTTATCCTTCTCAGATGAAGCTGTCAGAGTGATATCTGTTACCCCTGGCTATTTAATGCCACCATCCTTTTGGATATGGACGACTTTTACGTTCTGTTTCATGGAAATACATTTTTATGAAGTGTTAGTGGACATTGTAACTGTGGGACTTTGTGGGAAGCTGATAGAACCTTTATGGGGACAAATGGAGATCATGACTTTCTTTGCTATAGTTAATTTGGGTGTAGCTGTATTGACCACTGCGTTTTACTTTATTTTATATTGTTGCACCTTTAACACAGAGTTTCTGTTTAGTGTACACATACATGGATTAGCTGGATACATTGCTGGAGTTTGTGTAACAGTGAAACAGATCATGCCTGATCTAGTTATATTGAAGACACCATTTGGAAAAATAAGCAATAGAAATGTACCATTAACAGTATTTTTCTTATCTGTCGTAGTTAAGCTTATAGGACTTGTTGATGGTACTTATCCAACAATGTTTTTCAGTGGGATGATTGTTAGTTGGGTGTATCTGAGGTTTTATCAGAAACATTCTAATGGCACCAGAGGAGATATGGCAGATTATTTTACATTTGCAAGGTAATGTGAGAAAATATTTTTGTTTTCATGCATGATAAATACATAAATAAAAATAGCTTATAGAAGACTTCACATAGGTGATAACAGAAGCTTTTGTGAACATTAAAATTTCTTTATAAACCAACAGAGTTTTGAGGAGGTATTTACACCTGCTTTCAAATGTTTATACTTTTTCATAAAAATCTATGGTTTAAATTAGTGACATACATAATAGAAGAAAAGAGTTTTCTGAGTTGATGTTTGGCCACATCATAAACTTTCAGAAAAGAATAGATCTAAAAGAGATATAATAATTACTATAAAAACAAGTCAATAGTTTCTTGTACATTCCAGTGCAATATAACTATTTAACTGCCCAAAACCTGACTCTCTTCAAACTTATTCAAAAATGTTTTTCTTTTCAATTTAGCTAATTTTAGCTTTAAATGTAGCTAATTTGCTGTAAATAGCTGTCTGAATATTTATACACTAGGCTTTCACAAACCCATGTTTTTATTATTAGAAATTACACAATAATAGCAACAGAACTAATGAACTAACAAATATTTACAAAGAAAACTTAAAATTATAAACAAATAAATTTAATAAACCTGTTTTCTCCAGTATTTTATTCCTAAATCAAAGATGGCTGGAGAACAGCTACTCTTGAATATGACTAACATTTACAAGTTGTTGTTTTGGTGATATGATCATTGCTTCCATTGATAGCCAATGTAACTTGGTAATTATCATGCCAACGCAACAAAGATATATTTTTGACTCATATCTAAGACCATAAATAGATCCATGGGGCTCTTTGTTTTAAACCTTTCAATGGTGCAGTTTGATATGATCAGACCTAACTGTTCCAGTCACAGTTATATCGTACTGTTTCATTTCTTTGAGTAATAGCAAAGAATTAAAATATTTATCTAAGAAAATTTAACTTCTTTCAGGAACACATCTTAAAGCGATCCTTTTTGTAACAGAATTGCCTAAAGGCATATTAGGATATCTTTGGCCTTTTCCCTCGTAGAGTAGAGTAGAGTAAATTTTTATTTGCATAAATTTTTTTAATATAATTGAGCAAATAATGTCACATTATTAATCACAGATTAAAAAAATATATATTAACATCACAGATTAAAATATATTGGCATTACAAATTAAATATGCTGATCAGGGAGATGGATATACCAGGCACTTTGCCACAGTATAGAACTCAATGTTAACTAGGTGTTGAAAAACCCTTCTTTCAAAAGCTCTAGTGTGTTTCCTGTTGAATGTCAGATGGTAGACTATTTTAAAATTTAACAAAAGCATACACATGACTTCTACAGCATTCTCCTGCCTTTAATGCCAAGATCACCCAGACTGCCTTTTTTGGACTATAAAAACGGTTGAGCTATCCAGTGTAGAACCCCAGAAGATTACTCCATATTGCATAACAGAATAAAAGTTTGCATAATATACTGATAGTAAAATCCCCTGGTCTAGCTAGCTCTTCAATATCCATAATGAGTACCAGGCTCTATTCAGTTTCTTTGTCACATTCGATATTTGTTCCCTCCAATTTGACACAACTGTGTTATACTTGTTACTTATAATACATTCTTCGATTTGAAAGTTTCATCTAGAAAGCAACAAAATAGCCAAAAATTTATAGAACTCTTCAGGAGCAATTATAAAAGATGCATTTCCATTTTTCTACTTCGCATATTTTTGGGACTCTGTGCAAATTTGTTGTTAAACAAATTCCAATGGCAAGAAAAGCTTAAAAATATCAATTGGACGACCTCCTGATTTGATCATATCATTTATGATTTGAGGTCGATTTTTAAAGTCTATTTTTGTTTAATTAGAATCCTCTTCCAACTCTGCTTCAAAGTGTAATGTTTACATGAACATCTTGTTTTGTTGACTTTCAATTTTTTAGGCTTAGGTGTGTTCTGTGCTGATAAAAACCTGTTCTCATTTTTAAAGTTGAGGGTTCTAAATTCAATTCCATCCTTTCACAGATGTGTGTAATTATTTTCACCTACGAGTTTTCTGCTAGATATATTGGGTGTAGTTTACATGGAGTAGATACCACATATCCACAGGTAATCAATATTACTATCTAGAAGTTTGTGGAAGGTAATGTGGAAAGAGAACTCTTCTATTCCCACCATGACCTTGCGTGGTCCCTGAAAATTTAATTGTTCCTCACAAGAATAAGCTATGAGTCATTAGAGCATAAACAGCCTATTGGAAGATTATGGAGATGTGTAGGGATGCAAAAGGAGAGTATATTAAAGTAAAAAATGAAAAATTATCAAAAATTGCTAAATAAAAATGTTATGAAAATTACTTCCTCTTGCCTTTTCTTTGTATTTGTATATGATTTGTTTCAGCTTTTTCCCCAATGTCATTCAACCACCAATTGCAGTTTTAAGTAACGTAATTCACACGGGTTTGGTTAAAATAGGATTATGTAGAAAGGTAGTTAGAAAGTTTGATATGTCCAATCCAACTGGTGTTACAGTTACAGTCCCTATTGCAGATCAGCATGATATGGAAAGACGAAGGTAAGTGGTATATTAAACACATACTCTTTTTTATTTATTTACGTTATAATATGAGTTTATAAATGAAACTCTTTAATATTGATCTGAAACATCTGTTGTCATGACAATCGGTATGATCTCTTATTCCATTATGTCCTTTCTCCGATGATGCTCTTTAATGCCATTTTTTACATTGAAACATTTCTTTTTCGACCTTCTTCTTTTACGTTTTCTGCACTTACTTTTGGATTTGAGCATCTGGTTTAATGCTCCGATAACTACTTCTTCTTGCCCTAATCGTTTAAATCTTCATATCTTTTACTCTCTTGTTTTTTTCCAAACATCTTGTTTTGTCTATATTATTTAAGAGCCCAAATTGCTTTGTTGACTCCTTCAGTTTTTTAAACAGATTGTCAAGTTCAATACCTGTACCTCATAAAATATTCAAATGAGAAATAAATAAATTGAAATCAAGTCATTTTGTTTTTAAAAATGGTTCCAAATTTTAATAAGAAGGCCATTGTATATATTTTCCTTCTCAGATATCCCTATTTTTAGATAAAACAAATATTTGCTTATCTGTTGAATTTAAAATAGTTACATTTAAAGTAAAAACATATGTAAACTTTAATATTCGAGAAAAAATCGGGTGTATAGGAGAATGAAACGTTTTAGATTTATTTAATATAATACTAAAATATTTGCTACTGTATACTACTGGAACAGTGCAAATACTAAGTCGGTGAAAGAAGATAGAAAATTTAATAGAACTCAAATTTCAATTTAAATCTATATACATAGAGTTGGGATAAAATTTAATTCCAAGTAAAGATCTTTGAAATGAAAAACATGTCATCATGAATATGACATGTCTAATTTCTTTATTACTTCATCGTTCTATATGCATAAAAAGAATTAAGGCTTCTGACATTTTCATTATTTTTTATATTAAGGTGTTGTATTTTTTAGACAAATCGCTCTAAAAGCCCTAAGCGAAAGGTTATCGAAGTCATACAGCGATAAACAACCGTTGTTACCACCGAAACAAAGTCCAAAAACGTTACTACCACTTCACGCACCGTCAACATCGAAACAAATCCACCAGAGTCCCCAAATTTTGCCCAAAGCACAATCTGACATCAGTCCTCCGATGAACATAACCCAAAAATCAGATGAGTAACATTTAAGTCTTAACCTAAAGTATGTATAGAATTGTTACATTATTTTGTAATATATGTGAAGTCTTATTAAGAAAATAAAGTATTTATTGTTCGTAAGTTGTTTGTTTCAATTTCTTACACACATCAAGAGATTATATGACTAGAAAAGGTACGTTCATCCATTCTGTCAATGTGCCCATACATACATCAGAGAAAAAAAAACAAAAGCATCCCGTAGCCACTAAAAAATGCTCTGAATGCACATATTTTTTTCTTATAATAATAACGTTATTTCAATACGGAGTTGAGCTGGGTACGCAAATAAGGCTATTTGGTATTAAACACATGTCTTTATTTTTTGATAATACAACAAAATAGGGTGGCTAATAATTTAGCCACCTAACGTTCCTGATCTCGACCAACGCTCGTGAATAGAAGCTAAAACTGTGGACACAAATAAATATAAGTACACACAAATAAGTTATGTTGTTTTTATTTAAAAAAATAAACATTAATTTTAAACTAAATTAGCACGCTACAATTTTAATAAAAAGCATATTCTAATTAAAGAAAAAATTCAAAATAAAAGAAATATTATTAGGTATTAACAACACTTTTAACTATTTTTCAATTGAATTTTTTCGAAAAGGCTCAAAACATTGCATACAAAGAGCGACTTTACATTCTGTACGCTGTATACTAGATCTTTTTACACTTTTTTTAGTGCTACAAAAGGCACATCTATTGTATTTACCCATTTCAAGTAAATGTTCGCCAACATTGAAAATAACTTGATGTCTATTGTCGTGTCTATTGCCGTGACTGATGTGTCTGAATCGACCTTTACAGTGACACCTTCAGTTTTTCTTCCAAGCCTCTTTCTATTTGTAAAGTCTCCTATTAATTGGTCAGCTAGTTGGCAATCAAAAAGGCAACCTCGAAAGAGGCTTGTAACGCTTTTTGGTTAACTGTTGTGTATTTTTGGAAATTAAACTGCTGTGACGTTAGTTTGGTGGCATATCGTTGAAAATAAGATTCATCTTTATTCTTTAACTGTGGATGCTTATTCTTGTATTCAAATAATCTACAAGAGGGCGAACTTTGTACAACTTATCAAAACTTTTGCCTTTAGCCACCATCTTTGTGTTATCATTCAGATGTAAATATTTTAGTATCTGAAGGAAGAGACATAATTTTTGCAATTTTGGAGACTGAGAAATTTTCCTTAGAAGACCAATATAGGTATATATCTTACTGATGGTAATCGATGGAACCCCATAATAATCAGTATTCCCGAGAACGCTTTGAGTTCTTCAACGCTAATACTTAGCTGAATACCATTCTGATGTGCGTATAAGTTAGATTTTTCTACTAATTTTTCTAAAAAACTGGCCAAAAATTGTTAAGAATATTGCTATTGGAGATGACACATCTACCAGTATCTTCAGACCAAATGGACGCTCATATGTAAAAGAATCAAATCTAAGGTTTGTTTCTTGTTTGATGAAATTATTATGCTTTGGTTAAATTAGTTCTCACGCTATCAAACGCTTTATTAAAATCTATCAGACACATATATGCTGGTTTGCTGTATTCCAGCGACTTTTCTTTTATTTGTCTTATTACAAAAACTGCATCCGTGCATGATCTTCCTTTCCGAAATCCTTACTGTTCCTCTTGCAGAGATATTCGTTCGTTTATTTTTGTCGCTATGATTCTTGTTGTCAATTTGAGTGTTGTATTTAAAAGATTTATTGCTCGATAATTATGTCTTTCTTATCTCCTTTTTTTGAAGAATATCACCATGATCGCTCTCTTCCATTCATCTGGTATTCTGTTCGTGGTGATTATCTTATTAATAAGAAGTTGCAGTTGTTGTACAAGGTAATCACCTCCATATTTTAAGAGTTCATTTGGTATTTGATCTTTTCCTGGTGACTTTCTGTTTTTTAATTTGTTTATTCCTTCTTTCACATACTTTTGGGAGATTTCGGTCTTTTCCTCAGTTATTATATTTGGCACCGAAGCACACATGACTAATAAGAGCCATTTCTATATTCCCAAATATTTAACCTATGTAACTCATCATCCATTAGGTAAAGCCCACGGAGGTAGGGCAATTATTATAAGAAACAATATTAAGCATCATGAAATACATCCAAGCCACACCAGTGTCGGTCGAAGATTCACAAAGCCCGATTATTCTATCTGCTGTTTACTGTCCACCGAATAAAATAATTAAAGCTCATCATTTTACTGAATACTTAAAGATGCTCGGACACCGTTTCATTACTGCTGGAAATTTTGACAGAATACAGACAGTGTTTTGACAGACAGAATTCTGTCTCCGCCTTCTATATAAAATGTAGCTTCTCCATTTCTTAAATTTTAAAGTGTTTGTTTGTCTTTGTTTAGTGTATTTGTTATGTCCCAATTTACATTTATAACATTCTATTTCTGCTGGATAGGCCACAACTGACGAAATGCCCCTGAGGATGATCTTGGGCAAGATTTGATTAACTACTGTGTTCGATATTTGCCTTGTGTACCATCAAAGTTCATTTATTTGAACTCAACCTTATATCAAATTAGAAATGTTTGGAACGGTTTTTAAAATCCCCGCCCATTGTGACGTCAGAGCTTAGATAGTCCATTGTCTATACATTTGCTTATCTAAACTGAAAATATTTTCTATTTTTTGCATTTCCCGAAGCATCTGTACGTTGGTGTATGTTGATTTTCAAGAACTTTTTGTCCAAACCATCGTGGGATATATATTTAAATAATTGAAAGAAAATGAAAACTTATATTACTTTATTATAAATTGCACATTATTCAATATATAATAAATATATCTAAAACCTTACAAAAATCAGTTCAAGTTGTTCATCAATAGATGTCACGTTACAAACAAATGTTATATCAACGAAATATTGTATTACGAGCATAACAAAAATATAATTTAAAAAAATATCGATTTTGATATTACTAAAAATATCTACGGCAGTGAAATTTATTGGTAACACATCGACGAATTCACACAAAAATCATAAATGGTGAGAATAAAACGTTTTAATGAATTTTCATGCAGTTATTGGATACTTAAATGGATGTAGGCATCTTCAAACAGACATGATCGAAGCGACAGACCAAAGCACTGGAAAGTAGAATTAAAGAAGAAGGGGAAAGTAAACAAACTACATAGTTGATGGGGGAAAATAATAGAAGGAAATAAATGATTAATACTGAGAAATGATGGCAGACAACAGAAATTTGAAAATTTATAGCAATCTGAGAATATAGGAGTGACTGTTGCAGAAGAGACAAAGAGAAAGGAACAGATAAAAGCCTAAGAAGAGTAGGAGGCAGTAGGATCGCTATAACCCATAAAGAATGCAAAAAATGTATCAAGTGTAGTCAAAATCAGAATACATTAAAGATCAATTCAATCAACAGCACTGTACACATGTGAAATATGAATCATGAAATAGAAAGTGGAAAGATCGATGGAGATCAGAGAAAATAGAGAAGGGCCGAAAAAAAAAATAGGAAAAACGAACCAAGAGATTATGGGCCAAAGGCCCCATGGACTGTAGCACAATTTTGATACATATGTCGCAAATATATTTATAAATAAAGTTTTATTACTCAATTCTTAAAATGTTTACAAGTACTTTTGTGTGAAATCGATGATATATTAAATGTCCAAAATAAGTAAAAAACATAATATCTACATAAATAGTACATGATTATACACAAACAATATGTATCGTTATAAATGAATGGAAATTCTTTAACAATTCAGTGTAAAATATAAAAGGAAATCTGAAACAATTACATTTTTATATCATTTCTCTTTTTTTATAATTATCTCTGAATATCTACATATAAGTGCGTAAGATTTGAATAAAAATGGAAGAAGAAAAAAAGCAAACTGCCTTTTAAATTACTAAAAGTCCTAAAAATAATATATCGGAAGAAATAATCATTCAGTAATACAGACAACGACAAAAATTCGTTAGTCACGAGTCTATTATGAAAAGTCAGTTAAATAAAGGCAAGAAATATCAAACTTGTCATAGAAACAGAAAAAAAACAAATATCTTTATCGGACTCCTCCGACTAAAGGGATCGTTTCGTCGGAATTAATACAATGGTGCTTGTGCAAGGTGCTTATTATTACTGTAACTACTAAGTTTTAGTTAATATTATCTGCTATTTAGATATATTTGCAGATAGCACCCGCCACTAGCTTTCATAGTCCAATATGCGTTGACAGTAATGGTGTTAAATCTGTGATCAACAAAATGGTAATATTCCAATAAAAAATCAATTAAATCAAGAAAACTAAACAAAACAATATTGCTTGCATGGGTATAACAAGCGTCGTATCAAAAATTGGAGAAAATTTTTAGGAAACTAAAAAGAACAAATAAAAGAAATATGACGAAAACCATAACAGAGAAATATAGGAGCGAAGTTGACAAACATTCGTAAACAAAAATAAATTTTTAATTGAAGAAATCTCACTACAAATAAAATGGTGAAAATTTTCTATAAACGACTCCTTTACTATTTAACACTAAATTTTAAGACGATTTAAACAAAAAAAGACTATCTAAACATGTAATGCCTTTAAAACAGTCTTAAAATATTTGCAAAAGCGAGTATAAGTCACTTTAATTTAAGATTGACATTTATATGTCAAATATTTTGACATCTGTCAAAAATAATCTAAAAACAAACGTAATTATCAAATTTATTCAAATTTGACGTTTACGTGTCAAAAATTTTGACACCTGTCACGGTAATCATCAAAGGAAATATCTTTAATTCGAAATTAGCGTTTATGTTATATATTTTGACACCTGTCACAATAGATATCAAACTAAAATGTCTTTAATATAAATTTGACATTTTAAGACAAATATTATGACCTGTCGCAATAGTAATCAAAGAAAAACAAACGAAAATGTCTGAAATTCAAATTTGACGTCTGTCTCAAATATTTTGACACCTGTCTGAATACTCTTCAAATAAAAACAAACGAAAATGTCTTCACTCTAAATTTCACACTTTTATGCCAAACAGTTTGACATCTGTCACAAACCGCAAAGAAACGTCTATTTCGATTCGACAGTGGTCAAAATATTAATTTTTAATGTACATTAATTATAAGCGTTCACAATAAAAAATTGGTTGAATGTACCGAAAGTATAAGCTGAAAATGCAAATGTCAACCATGAAATAAAATATTTCGATTTGGCAGTGTTGGGATGTTTTTATAATAAATTATGTTCTATGCTTCAAATATAAAGAGAGAAAGCTTTTAAAGAGTACATTTTTGACTATACTATTTTATGAATTCTGCAATTTTTAATTTATATGAAACAATAACGAGTAAATATTTGTCTCTTTCGAGATTAATTGCAAACATCTGTTGCAATCTGGCAACTGCTGATTTGACGATTACCAAATATATCCACTAATCTATCAAATGTCAATTGCAAAAAATTCTTATAATTAACTGCAATCAATGACCAAAAAGAAACAAATATTTACTCATTCTTGTTTTATGTGAATAAAAAATTGCAGAATTCGTAACATCATATAATCAAAATGTACTTTTCTAAAGCTTTATCTCTATCTTTGAAGCACAAATCATACACGTTATAAAAACATACCAACACTGCTAAATCGAAATTTTTTATTCCATGTTTGACATTTGCGGCTATAATCAGCTTGTACTTTTGGTAAACTCAACCAAAAAATTCAATTAACAAATAATAAAAATCAAGCGATCGTCACATCTTTGGATATAAAACAAAAATGTTCGTTTATGAGAGCATCATGAGTTTTAAATATTAAAACAAAAAAGGCTTAGTCAAAGTAGTTTCAATCATTATTCATGACTTCCATTGTTTGTACTAAGTTTGAACGTTGATATTGCACGTTTTTGGAATTATTTGTCATGAAACTTTAACTGAGTATAAGTTTAACTATTCTCTTATCTGAGGGCAGTAAAAATATTCCAAATCGCAAAGCCAAGCGAAAATCTGAGAATAAACGTGTCTAGATAAATAAATTCGAAAAGCATATATACAAGCTAAAAAACAACTACATTAACCTTCAGACGTACAATGGCAAAGTGAGTAGTGTCAAGTGATCTAATGAATGCTCTTTACAACAAATATTGTTAGTACAGCCCATGGCTGTCGCTCGTAACTCCGCCTTCTATTTTAATTTGCGTATTTAACACGTTCACTACCTATGTATAATTGAACTATCCTCTCCATGGTCCTGACTCTTATTTGAGTATAGTAGGACACTATGATGCCTTTAACTTGTAGTTTAGAGTGCTGACTGCATATTCAGCAGCATTGTTACATTAAAAAATATTACCGGCATGTTTAATGTTTAAAAATACACCGACAGTGAACGTGTTAAGAAACAAATTTGTACCTTATTGTTAAGATGAATTGGATGAAAAAAGCTAACTTAGGTACTAATCTTCCCGTCAGCGATTAATATTTCAGAAGATTCTGCAATTTTTACGTGAGCAATATTAGGATAGTTTTCACACATTTTTTTTATATGAATTTTTAATATTTTGCGATATTTTCAAGTACTTCGTAACAATTTTTTCAGACTGTACGAATTAAAGTAAGGGCAGCTTTGATGGAAGTTTTTATATATACATATAAGAATACTGACTTTTTGTCGCAGTTACTATAATAAGAAGGATTTCATGAACTATTTTTACTGTGAAGCATGGAATTATTTAATAAATCACAACCCAACATGTTGTGCTTTATTTTTTTTTGTGTATTTTTTTTATATGACTATTTATCTCTACAAAATACTTTTCACAACGCTACTCTCCAGGATTCTACCGTTCGATTTTTTCCTCTTCTCAAACAGGAAAAATGATTTAGTGGACTTATTAAACAAACTTTTATAGCTAAAACGCTTTGAACCTAATAATTCAACAACTGACTAAATATCTACAATGCGAAATATTCTTGAGGAAACCCTCCAAGTTCAGCGTCCATACCCACCACGTATTCGTTGATTTTAAAGCCACATACGACCCAGTATACTGCATGAAGTAAAAGAGCACTGATTGTAAAGCTAGCATTACAACTTCAGATACACATAAGTCTAGGGGAGCTTGGTGTGGTGAAATTTATTAAGGAAACACGCCTCAGATGGATATGGCATGTAATCAGGCGAGACGATAACTGAAACCTAGTTACCTGGACAACAAACTTATAAGAATAACATAAAATCCGTCGGAGTTGCAGGATGGATAAAGACTTCTTTAAGTTTATTGAAGCGAAATCGTAAAATTTGACTTTTAATATGCAAATTAGCAAATATAGGATAGAGGAAAATACATTTTTAAAGTTTTGAGATTGTAAGATGTCTGAGGATTTTAAGCAAACTTATTTTTGGACCAAAACAATTCGAAAGAAAAATTAGTTAAGAAAATAAGACTACTAAGCAAATTTATTTCTAAATTATATCCGGCCTGGACTAGAAGATCTATATACATATTCCATAAAAGAAACCGAAGATAACTAGTCTTTTGGGTTGAGATAAAAATAATAAAGTGATACTTACTAAAAGTTGGTCAGAGTAGAAAAAATTTAAAGAAACTGAGTGGGAACAATAGTCGAAGCATGAAAAAGCACAAATATGACATTATTCTTAAGAAAAAGCTACATAAATACAATTGGACCTGCTAAATTTATTTATGAGCTTATAAAAGACAAAATTACCTAGGACTAGATATTATTATAGAAGAAATCACAGAAAGACAGTATAGTAAACCCTTCCCACACTTCCTTCTTTTACAGAATTAAACCAGAGTAAAATAAATAAGAAAAAGCTGTCCTACATACACTCAGTCAGTCAGACAACCCAAAAAATAACGTAAACCCCCCCAGTGGAAATGTATGAACAAAATATTTGAGTAAAGAAAAAAGAATCGAATAAAGTAGGTTTAATACGATGCGTCCATTGATATGTATTCAATATTTTAAGCATAAAACGTTACCTACATCTGGAACAGCAGAAACCCTCCCGTTAGTCACTCACCGAAAAGCTGCGAGAAGAACTAATACTACTATTTACAATCGTTTAGCTGTTTTTTATTGCTTTTTAAAATATTTAAACAAAATAAATGAGAATACGGTTATACGATAAGTTTTGCCCTTCGATAATAGATGGCGCTTGGTACCTTGTTTTGATAAACTCGTTAACTTCATTTACATCTGTCATACTATTTCTTTGTTTTTACAATGAAAAAAAAATGTATATAGTGCAGTGATAATTGCTTTGTAATGTGTAGATCAAAACAAATTTATGACCGCTTGAAGTGTTTACAACTTCTTAAAAGTGTATACCAATTGCTAAATTTAAAGGTAGTCGGGGAAATGTTGAAGTTAATACACATAAGAGAGGTTCAAAAAGTACATTCACATTATCAATCATAGCAGAATATGTAACACATTCGATAATAATGCAAAAAACATTCGAATGTGCCGTTCTACATAATATTTAGAGCCTTTTAGATTAGATAAAAGGTATTTTATGCATTGTCTTATTACTATGGATGATATTTAGGGATTTGCGATGATCAAAAATTAAAACAAGGTTCTAAGGAGTGGTGCAAAACCGATATCTCCTTCTTGATGCGAGTTAGGGTACCAAAAATAGGGCGGAAACGTGTTTTTTGGCACTGATTTTCCTCGTAAATTACCTCCAACAATAAACTCGAATTATTATTATGACGACTTGAAAATGTTAAAAGTTAAAATTTGTAAGAAAAGACCAGGTTTATAGAAAAAAAATATATCAAAATACCACACCTATGGTGTACATTTTTTCGTACTTTTAAAATCAATATTTAATATCTTTACTAGATAGCAAGCCGTTTCAGAGAATTTTGATCCTTAAATTACACCCACAAGATTTTTCGCCGCTTTACTTATCTACTTTTGACATGTGTCAACTGTCAAGCGTCGAGATAATTTCCAAGAAACGTTCGAAAAGTGAGCAGAAAGCGAAGAGAAGCGAAGAGAACCATACCTAAAAAGGACTTCATAACAAATCCACAGCTCTTTAAAGAGGCACCTTAATATCAGTAAAGGTGTGAGGAGTGCTGTCAGCGCTTAACAATTTCCCCAAATCTAGGGAAAAATATTACAGTCGGTTGGAAGGTCCATAAAAACACATGTGTTAGATAAGGATAGAGGTAGATAGAAATGGCTAGATTTCTCCAGATTTAAGGAAATTTTACTGAAAAATATAATGAAAATAAATTTATATACAAAGAAATATCGTAGAAGGCAACGTGACCAGCACTAACTGCGATTAACAAAATGTTTCTTGAAACGACAATCGCTTTGTATGGATTTCAAACTATTTAGAGTAAAATAACTTTTTATAACCATAGTTACAACAACTAGAAACCTTCCCGTATAATTATAACCACTATTATGAAACTATTTGCTCATGGCTTGAGTTGGAACGTAGTTCTCATCACACATTACAAAGATGATCACTAATAGATATGATCACTGAAAGAAGAAAGAGAGATATTATGTAACATCAAAGGCAACTTTAGAGAATCTGACACAGGAAAAATCGAAAGAAATTAGAAACAAAAGAAGTGAATCTGTTCTCACTGTTCGAAAGTTCACAGTAGATGAAATGACATAAAATGAGGATATACGATTAAAAATGAACAACTGATTTTTGATTGTAGTGACATATAATGAAAGAGTGCAGAAGTGCAAGAAAGTATGTAAACAGCTGAAGAGGAACAAAGCACCTGGACCAGGGGATATACCCGGAGAATTGTTTAAGTACGGAACGAACAAATTGTACGAATGTCTTCGACAACTATGTCAAGAATGCATAAACACAAGTGAAATCCTTACGAAATGGAAGATATCATACCTCAGTACTATACATAAAAAGAGTGATAAAAATAATTGTGAAAATTACCGAGGAATAGCTGTAACCGGATCTATGAGTCGAATATAGAGAAAGGTTTTAAAGAACCGAATCGAGAGAGGATACTTAGGTTATGAAGCAGAAGAACAAGCAGGATTTCGTACGGCTTGATCCACTATTGACCACATTTTCTCCTTAACCCAGATAAAGAAAAAAAGATGGAACGGAATCAAGAGATTCCTATGTTGTTCGTCGACCTAGGGAAAGCCTACGACAGCGTTCCACTGAAGAAGCTGTGGCAATCAATGGAAAGCACGAATATTAATATAGAATTAATAAAATTCGTCAAAGTACTATACGACCAAACAAAAATAAAAATAAAAGCAGCGACACAAATAACAACAGGTTTTATAACACCAAAAGGATTAAAACAAGGATGTTGTCTATTCCCACTTTATTTAAAATATACCTCGAAAGTTCTTTAAAAAGATGGAAACAAAAATGCAGGACAATGGGGATACCGCTCACAAACATTATGGTATATGCGCTCAACTTTGCAGATGATCAAGTAATGATGGCTCAAGATTGTGACGATTTAAACTATATGGCACGAAAATTAATTGAAGAGTATGATATATGAGGTCTAGAAGTAAATAAAAAGAAAACCGAATATCTGTGCATTGGAGTAGAACAAAAAGATCTCCTATTAGATGATAAAACCACGATAAAGCACTGCTGTGACTACAAATATCTAGGTATCACTATTTCACAAGATAGAACATTAGACAATGCCATAAGAGAGAAATACGTCAGGGAGAAAAGCCATCACCATGATAAACAGCATTTTATGGGACCAATCCATCAGCAAAGAAAATAAAAAGAAGATATAGAGACTATAGTGAAAAGTATCACTTTATACAGCTGTGAGGTATGGCCACTGAAAGAAAGAACACTGTCAACGCCGAAAGCGACGGAAATGGATTTTTGGAGAAGAGCCGCAGAAAGATCTAGAAGAGAAAGGATTACCAACGAACGCATTAGAGAAATAATGGGAATCAAACGAACAATCACAGATGACCTAACAACAAATCAACTTATCTAGTTCGGACACATACAAAGAATGGATGAACAACGAATACCAAAAGAAATATTAAAATAGTAACCACAAGGAAAGAGAAAACGAGGTAGACCGAGAAAAAGTTGGAGCGAAGGAATAAATAAAGAACTGAGAGAGAGGGCTATAGAAGAAGACCTATGGAACAACCGGACTAAGTGGCGATTGGAAGTCGGAAAACGGCGGAGAATGTTATAAACCGACAAGTAGTGGTAGTAGTAATGGAAGAGTGAAAAAGATGCCCACTATGTTTTTCATCCTTATCCAAAAGTTGATTTATAAATATATGTACATGTAGAACACAAACAAAAATGCGCAATGTATTTGCAAAAAAAAAAGATAATTATAAACAGAACCAATATATCAACTCCTCAATTGGTCCAATATGAATCAGTATATCAAATCAAAATACCATTTTTTAGAATTTTTTTTTGTCCTTAGCGTTACAGATAAACAGTAAAGTAATTTTCACAAATAACTGAGAAACAAAACATGAAAAAAATAGTTTCCTTTTATTCTCCAGATACACGTGCAAAAATATCACACCAAAAATAGTACATAAGGAACAACGAAAATCAAGTAGATACATAAAAGTCTTACTAATTTTGCTGAAAAAAAAAAAACACAGTTAACTAATATCAAAGTAGAGAAGTTAAAACCCTTTATTTTATGTAAACATAGCCAAACTGACGAAGTCACCATGACTAAATAATTTATTATGTATTATTAAATACTGGTAGCCTAAATCATAAATCAATTTGGCAAACCGGGTATTATTAGTAACTTCTATTTTGGTACTAAAGATTCAAGGAAGAAGATCTGTTGGCCGAAGGCAGAACTCATGGTTAAAGAATCTACGTGATTGGTACCAATACAGATCGATTGATTTGCTTAGAGCAGCAAGTTCTAAAATAAAAATAGCCATTATGATTGCCAACCTCCGTAGGAGACGGCACTCTAAGAAGAAGAATTTTGGTACATTGACAAGTTATCACTGTCATTGACGTTATAACCGTTGTAATAGAATAGTTTTTTAGAAAATATAGAATCGTAGTTTTGCTAGTTTTATTTTAATAAACCTCATTATACCTCTAAACCACTGTTTTCCTCAATTATTTAATAAATATCTGCTATTTATCTATGATATCAGAGCTTTCAACGTTTGTAATGCCGTCTGGCTTGGAAACTATTGAAATCGAAAAACTCCCCAAGTGTCTCAACAAAAAAGTGACAGCAACAAATTACCTTCAGCATTAAGGCCCTTCTTTAATAAACACAACCTGCTTGATTTACTTTCATCAAATCAGCCATTGCGAACTCCTCCCACATTAATCACCAATGAACATCAGCAAGTCTTATCTTTATCTGCTTTATAAAAGCGTGGCTTCGACAGAATCTACACAGTAGTGTTTATGATGTGAATCAGACAGACGGAAAACTAAGGCACGAGAACAAGATGAAGATAACTTAAAAAAGAGAACTGAAAGCTCGACGTATCAAGAACTGACACAGGCTATACACAATATACTATACGGTCAACGATTTTTACTGCCCGTAGTGACAGTTGATCTACTAAACAACCATTTTTGTTTGAGATAACTCAATCGAATATTTTAAATTGTCAAAATAAGTAAAAAAAATTTTACTTCACCAAAATGTGTGACATGGCTTTTAGAGTCTAGAAATGCTAAATGTCCTAGTACGCAGAACGGAAACTAGTAGTACGAGAATAGTATGGAAGCGAGAAAGCCAACAACAGACGAAAGCACAACCATATACGAAACTATGGCTCAGAAGGGCGAAGAATTTGACAGTCTATATATTTGTCTATAGCAATTTTAGTATAACTATCTAAAATTGAAACTACATAAAGCGTTTTTAACTACATCTTTTGTGTTTTCGTAGGGGTAGACGCGAACATATGCGAACTCGTTCGAGACTCGTCGTAAAAATTGATACTTTCCGTATGATAACCATTATCGGTCAAGTCGTTCTTGAACAACTTCCTACCGAGTCTAGTGCTGTTTTCCTTGGTAGCGACCACTTCGATTTCTTTTTCAAAGTCGTCATCGTCTTCTTTAAAGCTGTCGCTGAGTCTTTTTCTTTGACTAGTGAATAACCCTGTGTTTGGCGTATGGGGATTGGACAGATCCATTTTTTCGGAATCCGGACTGCTACTGGGTGAGACGAACGATATGTGGCGGTATTCCATTTCCCAGTTCACGGGTGATTCGGATAACTGTTCAGGAAGCTGGTAGGCATTTTGCGAAGATTCTAAAAAGAATAATTTTTTATTAATACATTTTTTACAGTAAGGGGTGTACTAGTTAAATATATTTATAATAAGAAACTCACGTACTTTGGTCAATTACTTTCGTTCTAAATTCGAAATCGTAAAAAATGATCTGATCATATATGTGAAATGTGAACTAACTGACCATATTGAAGCTGGCAATGGGATAAGACAGGGAGATTCCCTGAGTCCACGATTGTTAAACCTGATTATAGATCTCTCTCTCTTCAATCCTGACCCCCCAGGGGGAGTATAGTGGTCGACGTGATGTCGTGTATTGTCCGTCTCCAGAGATCTCTGAGTCTGGTCATTTCTTTTAATTCATGCATAGGTCTTTGGCATATTCCTGTAATTTGACCTGTAATTTGATCTATCCAACTTGTTGGGGATCTTCCTCGTGATCTTCGGCCTTCTACCTTTCCTTGTATTATGAGTCTTTCCATGTTTTCTGTGTTTGCTCTCATAACATGCCCAAAATATTTTAATTGTTGGAGATGGACTTTACTAGAGAGTCGTTGGCTAACTTTTAGCTCTCTTAAAATTGAATTATTTGTTCTACGGTCGGTCCAAGGAATTCGTAACATTCGTCTCCAACAGAATATTTCAGTGGCGTCTATCTTTCTTCTCTCCGATTGTCTCAGAGTCCAAGATTCACATCCGTAGGTTAGTATTGGGAATATTAAGCAGTTGATCAAACTCATCTTTATCGCTCTTGAAATTTGACAGTCCTTCCATATTTTGGTCATTTTTGTTGTGGCATCTTTTGCTAGATCACATCTACGTTTAATCTCTTCTTGTAATGACCCTGTGTTTGTGATCAGTACTATACATCATGCATCCCACATCTAACAATCAATCAAAATACAATTGACAATTATTTACATACTGTACCTAATCGGGAACAATTCAACTTTACTCCAGTATCTTGTAATCTAGTTTAAAAATTGTTATATACAATTAAATCTAATGTCTAGGTTCAGACGGTTTAAACTTAAAAATGTTACTTCAATGTTGCCCATTACTCATTCCTTATATAACGCATATAATGAACTGTTGCCTCTCGACTAATTATTTTCCAGATGAACGGAAAAAAGCACTAATTAGGCCCATACCTAAATGTAACAATCCAACCGAATATAAGGATCTTAGACCTATTAGTATTCTGCCTACTCTACCAAAAGTGTTAGAACGCATTATGCAAATGCAGCATGGTGATTATATTTCTAACAATAATAACAGATTTTCAGTCCGGATTTAGGCCATTTCACAACTGTGAAACAGCACTCCTTAAAATAACTGATGACATTTTGAGAGAAAGAGATGTGGGTAAGGTTACCATTTTAGTTTTGATCGATATTTTGTAATTATTTACATATTTTTCATATTACAGTGTCTTGAAAAAGGAATAAAACAATTCCGAAAGCTAGACTAAAAGTCAAAACAGTGTTTCTTTAACATCTCGGCCAAACTTCTGACTGCAGCCCATGTTCGGGAATCCTTATTTCTTTATTTATTTATCCTTATCCTTATTTATAGATGTTTAATCATTATATTTCCTTGAAATGATGCAAAATAACCTTATGTGCTTATTGCTCGCATTTCATTCAAAAGCGCGATATAATATGATTTTACTTCCACGCACACAATCGCTCATATATCCAAATGGACATGCTCCAATGAGTAGATTTAACCGACAAGGTACGACTTCGCTAAAAACCTTCAACGAGAAAGGTAAGAACTCCTGACTTTACATATCTGGCGGTACTGTCTCGGGTGCAACAGAATTTCGTGGAAGGAATTCCATTGAAGTGATTGAGCAGTGATGAATTGAGTAATCACATTGGGGTCTGCATAATTAACCAAATCCCAAAGAACACCATTTTAAGGTAAGCGATTTTGTGCATAACTTGTAGAAATTTACCAATTCGTTTTCATATTTCCTACGAATTATTATTCAGTCTATAACAACTTATTTTGTGACGATTTAATAACTACATAATTTATTCCATTTTTCAACGTAATCCTTCGTAGAGAATAGAACTTGAGTTTCCAAAGAATTTTAAAAAGTGAAGTGAATCGATTTTATTCTCAAATATGACAATAAACATATTTGGTTAAAAATACCTGTAAATATATTTCAAAGTGACACTTCCAACAAAGTGGAAAGTACCACATGTACAAAGTAAACCAATACAATAGATAATTATCGAATTTGGCACACAAATATTTCTACCATCTAGCTAATACTTAGTACAGTATTCAAAAACTCACGTTTTTTCTATTGTCTATCAAGCAGACAATTTTAGAAGTACACTTGATTGCCGCATCCAAAAGAGAACAAGATCAATAATTTTTTACAATTATTAATATTGATTCTTCTGCAGACAAAACGAAAATGTTTATATCAACAAATCAGGATAATACACCACAAAAATACATACCGAGCACAACACTGTTGTTAGTCATATTGTTTACGTCTGGTACTAATAGGCTCGCGTCCAGGCTCATCTTGCTGGAGAAGTCCAATCGGCACGCTGATCTTAGTACTCGAGGGGATGACTTGGTGTCTATAAAACAATAACAAAAATGATGAATTACAAGTAGATAGGTAGCAACTTCAGCACACTTTGACCATTAAACAAGAAACACAATAATCTTGTCTTCTTCTAATCCTCTTCTGACGTTAGCGCCACTTTCGATGTTTTTACAACGACTATTCGACGCCTTAATATAATTTAACGTATTTGGCGGTATTTTTACGGATGATTTTTATTTTTATTTGATGATTCAAAACTCCCGACAATTTTTCGTCGATTTTGTGGATTTTTCATCGCTTTTATAACGCTTATTTGACGCTTCAACATATTTCTAACGCGTTTGCCGCCTGTTAGATAATCTTGATACATTCTTTTTGATGCTCAAAAGTATATAACGCTTCTTTTCAATATTGTAACACATTTAAAGGTGTTGTAGCATCGAAAAAACATTAAAAAGGGTTACAAATTAAAAACGCATTGAAAGTGTTACAGCATTAAAAACGCGTCGTAAAAGTATTGAAAAAACATTGCAAAAGCGTCAACATTGACGAAAAAGCCAGATCTGTTTTGCTTTTAAGACTTAGAAAATGCTTTTATACAGTTTTACACTTGTTAACGCTTTAGCATTTTTTAACGCTTTTATAAAACTTTTGAAACAGTTTTGATGTTTTTAATCACATTTTCTTTCATCATTATGATGTTTTTCCAACGTTTTTTCCTGGCTTTCAAAATTATATGGTTCTTTGATGGTTTAAAACTACTTTTTTTTTTAAATAATTTTGCCGCTTTTTGGAACTTATCAAAGCTTTTCTTGAAGCTAATCAGTTTTTTCAACGCATATTCGACGCTTTACTACATTTTAATTATTTATTTGATGATATTTCTCATCTGAAGTTTTCTATGTCATTTTACCAATTTGAAGCTTTTCAATACTTCTTCGAGCACATATTTTACACTTTCCTAACTCCATTGATGTTTTAAACAATTTTGATGAGATTATTCAAAGCTCATCATGGATTTTCCAAGGGTTTTGATGCTTTTTCAACGCTTTAACACATTGTTTTGGATGTTTTTTTAGACAGTTTTGCAAGACCTCTCTAAAAGTTGTAAATTTTTTTTTTGTAATTTTGGCGCTTTTCCAATGCTTCTTCGACGTTTTAGCACATTTTAACACTTTTTTAAAGTTTTGGCAAAACAGTTTTTTATGATATTTCGGCAATTTTTCTCTTGGCCTGAGATTGATTGCGTTTGTTGCGTTTCTTGGTAAGGGGTTAAATATCAAAGTGTGTTGATTAGATAAACAAAATTATAATACCTATAGGTGACAGGCTACAGTCTGCTAAATATGGCATCTCAAAAGGCAGCGAATGTTTTCTATCCATGCGGACGGGAGAATTTACTGGAGAGAATCCTTTTCCGGATAACACGGAGTGGCTATCGTCTTGATCAGTACAACATCCAGCATTTGTGTCGAAATTAAAAAGATTCTTATAAAGAACATCGTTTTCGTCAGTCTTTTGTTGGGCTTCTGCGGGCAGAAAGTATGGCTTAAGTATTTCTTCTACATGTGGTGGCAACACTGGAGGTAGGGAGAGAACAGTCTGTGTCGAACCTATGAAAATAAATTAACTACTTATCATATTAAGCAACAATATCATTTAGAACTGGCAAAAGTTATTAAAGCCTCGGCACATTCATAATTAATAACAATTTAAACAAAAGGAAGTAATAAAAAAAAAACAAACCATCACAATATTCCTTAGATTCAGTCAACTTAAATAAGTTTTCTGCACTATCAGTCACTAGTGGCACTCTAACAACTTCGACCATTGGGCTAGGAACTATCACCTTGTCATTAAAGAATTCATCGATTTTTTGCTGTGCCACAGATTCTATATGAGGGTCTTCTTCAAACACATGTTGGCTAATAGTTGCTTCATCTATATCGGCAGGTTTTAAACTTGAAATATCCTCTATAGTCCACACGAACTTTTCTTCAGTCTTGGGGGTTGATACAGTGGCAAATACAGATGGGCTATAATTTGAAAGAATTTTATTAGCAATATTTATATCTATTATCAAAAAGATTGCAGGTTTAGGAAAAATCAATATAGTTTCATCGATGGTAGCCTACTTAGAGGTAATGGATTTTCTCAAGAGCAATGAGTCACATCGATACAGAACACAAGTTTACCTCTGAAATAAGTTGAACTAATCATCCTAAAAGTTTCAGCCGCTAAATTTCATTTTTTGACAATTCTTCATTCAGGTTGTTTCTTTTCCAATTTTTTTATAGTGCAGTAAAATGTGTTTCTTTTTTAATTAATTATAATAGATTTAAGTTTTAATTGTTAGTTTGTAAGTAAAGTCTGTACAGTATTGTGCGAATTAATGGAATCACTGTGATTTTTTTTTCATTTTTTCAATATTCACAAGAAAATATTTTGGGGATGTTTTTCATACATGGGGGTTGGATCTTTGGTGCCAATTGAAGGCATGATGAACAGCCAAAAATACAAATCCATGTTGGAAAAGTATTTGGACAAACAACTCCAAAAATGTCAACCCCAAGGAGGAGCGATTCTTCAACAGGACTCTGCTCCCTGTCACAAATCAAAGGAAATGATGGCATTTTTCAAAAATAAGAAGATTAATGTTTTAGATTGGCCCGGTAATTCGCTCGACCTCAACCCCATTGAAAATTTATGGGCCATTTGCAAAGCTAGACTGCGAAAAATCGACTGTACCACTAAAACAAAAATGATAGAAGCGGCCATTCAGGTTTGGTATCGAGATGAAAGGATATCTGACAACTGCCAGAAACTCATAGAATCTATGCCAAAACGGGTAAAAGCAGTAATTGCTGCCAAAGGGGGACATATTTCCTGACGAATAATGTAAGTTTACCTTTATAGTTTTGTCAAAATATAATTTTTTACTAAATAAACTGTTTTTTCATTAAAACAGCATATGATTCCATTAATTCGCACAATACTGTATTTATTTTATTACATTCTTAGTAAATTAAAATTTGATTTATGGTATTTTGTTTACTTTAATAATGAAAATGTTTTTAAATGGTATAAAAATCTGATCAAAAAATATAGCTTTACTGAATAAGTCTTTTTGTTGACTAATTTTAATTTTATTGGAACTCAAAACTTTATTAACAAAATAGACTAGTTTAGAAAAGTAATTTAAAATAGGATTTAGATGGAGAAAAGCTGTAGATAATAGAAAAGTTTTAATGGAGAAATATGACCATAATGGACACCTAGAACCCATTCCAAAAATTTTTCCTGAAAGAAAGATGAATTGTTGAAGTGGCTTGCTGAAATATTTAAATATTTAAAGAAATACAAAACCTTCAATAACCAAACATTTATATAAATTGCACAAGAGGTTTCGAGAAAATTAAGGCGATTGATACATAAAATCACTATATACTATCCTGATTACACTTCATATCCCTTGGAAAATTATAGAAAGTGTGATTACCAATAGAAGCCCAAAAAAGGCACTGATAAGCAAGGATCGTAATTAATTGAGACCACTAGCAATATTGTAGACAAAAGCAGCAAAAACTTGTATAACACTAATATTTTAAGGAATCCCACATACAATCAATGAACAGGAAATTCTGAATTAATGAACAGGAAATTCTGAATTAATGAACAGGAACTTCACAATTGAAGAACAGACCATAAAACATTCTAAACATGAAGGAAAATAGATCTTATTAGCCACTTTTCTGACTTTTCCTTGCATATTAGTGTTGTGTCAATTGTTCATTTTACAAGGAGCGAATCAATCAGTGACTGACTTTAAAAACAATCAAATCATTTCAATCGTTTGTTAGTATCAATACTTTTCTTTGCCATTTAAAACAAATAAAAAGTAACAGATTGATTGAGCTGAATCGACAGAATCGGTAGTATTGCTTACTTTATTTCATATTTGTGTATTCACCTTTATTGTCCTTCATATGTTTATGTTGGTGCAAGTAGAATTTAGTTTAAATTCTAGAAGAAATATTCGAGAAGCTAGAATTTATTATGTTTTTGTTTTTAGGCTCTTAGAGTAACTCAGAAATAATTAATAATTAATTTATATGAAAATATGTGCTGCATCCAAATATAAATATTTATTGTCATTGTGCAAATTTTAATTTTGAGATATATCCGCTCATTGTATCCAGTAAGGTTTCCATTTACGCTGATGACACTAAGTTATATGTGAATCCAACTATTAACCAACATATTCTTCAACAAGATCTTGACGCAATATTCAAATGGTCCTCAGAATGGTTACTTCCGCTTAACATTGAAAAATGCGTTGTTTTACATATCGGCAAAAATAACCCATCACTTCCGTACTTTATTAATGGACATCCTTTAAACTCTGTAACCTCACACAACGATCTCGGAGTGATAATTAATAGTGACTTAAATTGGTCTGATCACATAGTGTCGGTGTGTAAACGTGCTAACTCGAAACTGTTTTTGATTCGTAAGTGTTTTGCACGCATATCTCTAACCTCTGTTAGTAAACTTTACTCAATATACGTTAGACCTATTCTTGAGTTTGCCGGACCAGTATGGAATCCAGATCTTAGTCGCGATAAAATTCTACTTGAAAACGTTCAGCGTAAAGCCACAAGACTGGCATACGGCCGTGTAAGACCTAACTATGAAGATAGACTATTCATGGCTCATCTTACGACATTCGAGCAGCGACGTCTTCGAGGTGACCTAATTATGTCCTTCCGTATTTTAAAACATAATTTTGGGAACCTAAACAACATATTTACTTTGAATGAAGACGATAGATTAAGAGGCCATCAATACAAATTAAAGAGGGAACAAACTACTGCAAGGTCCAGGGCGAACTTCTTGCCAAACAGAATCTTTAATATATGGAACAATTTGGATCAAAACACCATATCGGCAGCTAGTGTTAACATCTTTAAAAATAAACTTGACAGCACTTTATTTTTTTTATAGGATAGGATATTTTTTCTCGGACAGCATTATTTATTTATTTATTGTGTCACAATTCAATTTTCGTTAATTGTTTAACTACTTAACTTTATAATTAGTATTAGTTTTATAAGGATCTATTTTATTTTTGTTTATTTTTGCTTTTTGGGCATAATAGGAGCTCGCTCCTCTGCCCTTATTTGTTATATAATAATAATAATAATATTATGATTTTAACTACCAATAACTATTAACAACACAAGTGAAGGCAATGAGCTTGATATAGCAATATGTAGTGTTTTAAGTTTTCAATCATTTAAATGAATGCAATCATTCAGCCACATGGCATATATCAATCCTCGTCGCCAGTGAGGAAAAACTGAAGACTGAAAGTAATGAGAGTATTGGTTGTGCGATTTTGTTTTGGTTCAATCTCGATCGGCTGCGTTGGCGGTCGATCAATAGATTTTTGTCACCATATGATTTGATTGTTATGAACTGGCGGGATTCAGTCGTTCAATACTATGATTGAATCAAAACAAAAGAAATGAAATAAAATGAAGAGGTTGATTCTTAGTTGATCTTACTGTAGATGTGGGTACTAAAAAAACCAACAACAAAATCAAAAATGGAAAATATCCTGAGGAAAATGAAGAGGTTGATACCTAATCTATAAAAGTCACAATTCATTAAAAAATAGATTACTTAATTAGTTTCACATGCCATTGAAAGAAATAATTGGAACTCTACTTAAAAAATCATAAAACAAGCTTAAATGCTTCTTGGAGAAATAGAACAAAAGGGATCTATGACAAAGTACAATGTAACAATTTTTTTAATTTCTCTACAAAGTCTTTGCAGTTCATCAGTTCAGCGTATTTGGGATTTTCCTGAGAGTACTGACTTTACATTATCCTATACAAGAGAACTTAAAAAATAAGTGTAAATAATTTTAGACTTCTAGTAAATTTGTATTATGTAGATTATATTACTTAACATTGTGGAGTATTTATAATTATATTTAACTAATTAATATAACTATACTTTTACCATCTTTTAAGTAATGTAAAAATTTTATTATTACAGTAATATCTGTTTTTCATATGAGTATATCCTACCTCCTACAAAGAGCATCAAAGAGGAGGGATAATGTGCAATATTTAGGCAATGTCTAGGAGGCTAACTTTAGTCATGTCTACTGTGATTTTACCTAAATTTTTATATTCCTCAACAATGCTTCATTCTACAGATATATGTAATAGCAGTATCAGAATAAAGACTCAAATTATAGACATTTTTAAATTTATTTTAAAATGATTCAGCATTGCTGAAAAAGCTATATAAATTGTGCCGCAAGTCAATTACGTATCCTCAATTATTAAATATTTAATTTCACCACATTCTGATAGCTTTCACAGTTACCCAAAGTATTTCACACATTTACAGTTAATTTTTATGTATCTGCATATTTTATTTATTTTAATAGTTTTAAAAAACGTTACGATTAGATCAAAGTAGGAGAAAGAAATTTAGAAGAATTATAAATACATTTATATATTTAACAGAAGATTTATAACTTACCTAAACGTTGGAAGGTGCAGCCTATCTATCAGCCGTTTTTCAAAAGGATTTACAATTTTCGTATACCTAGAGGGTGGAGTCGAATAACTAGGCAAAAATTTAAAGCTAGTATCGTTGCTATTATTAGTACTTGAAAACACACGAGATTTTGAGTTGGGAGTTTTATTTCTATCATTAATGTACTTAAATTCCATATCAACCTAATTAGGTATATGTAAATAAATATATTCAACCCTAGTTTTAAATCTTTTAGTATAAGAAATTCAATAGATTATCTAAATCTAATAACACATTATTTTATCACAATATTAAAAACAAACGTTTTTTATTATAAAAAAAATGAGACATATATTCTCAACGAACTAAACGAACCGTTGATCATTTGACGGACTATCCCACCACAAATTCAAAACAAATCTGACCGTTTCGTAACTTTTGCGCGAAATTTTAACTGTCAGTAAACGTCAAAAACCGTTAATGAAATGTAATTCCCTAGAAATCCCCTAGAAACCGGATATGAAACATCAACGATCATTCGTTGAGCTTCTGGAAGACCGCGAAAAAGCTCCTATGTTTGAAAACATAAATTTTAAGTAAACGTAAACTGTCAACGTCAAAGGTTATAGGTGAAAATCCCTAACCTATCAAACTATTTTATTATTCAAAATATTGTAATAATAATTTTGGATAATTTAAAACAGTAATTGTAATTTAACTTGGCTGCGGCCATATTCTTTATTGTGCTCACGTGTTAGGATAGTAATATTTTATGAAATCGAAAATGGATGAACCTCCCAAAAGGGGCCGTGGACGAGGTCGGGGCGGTCGTGGTCGTGGCAGAGGACGAGGAAGGGGCCGAGGTCGAGGCAAGAAAGCCATTAAAGTAATCGAAAGTGATGAAGAAGTCGAAGCCCCACCAGTAGAAGTACCCGAAGATATACAAGCCCAAGAAGATGCTCCTGAAAATATTCCTCCACCTAGTATGTTTCCTAAACAGTTGTCTTGGTTTAAGTTAACGTAAATTGTGTTTCAGTTGATCTTGAGGCTGACATCTCACAGTTGGAAGCTCCGACATTTACAACCATCAACAGAGGTCCACCAGAACCTATGCTGCGCCTGGACTGGTCACATAAAGTGAATTTGATTGGAGAAAAAGTGCTCAATCCACTAATTCATTGCTGTGATAAATGTTTGAAACCTATACTTATTTATGGGCGAATGGTAAGGAATTTAAAAGGATTTTAATAAGAATTATTATGTATGCAAAGTGTAGTGAAGATTTGTCTGTATTGATACATTTATAGGAACATCAGAAATATTGAAGTAAAAGTGTAGTACAGTGTCATTGACAGTCACTTAAAGAGTTTTTTTTATTTAACTACATAGTTTAGAAAATACAAGTGATAATACCTTTGGAAATGAAGATGATTAAAAGAATTTTTAAATTATCTGGATTAATATATCCTGTGATGAGGTTAAATGGTGTGATTTTGCTGTAAAGAATATTTGAGCAATCATTAATTTAGGGCACCCATCATAACCAAACTTATATTTGACATTTAACATAAGCTTAAATGGTGTTAGATTTGCCATATCTTCAGTTTTTCATACTCTCACATATTATAGAAATGCATTGAAATTATATAAAAATTCATAGATTTCAATTAAATTAAAGATAATAATTAAATGCATATACAATAAAATTAATTAAAATGATATAAAAAATTAATAGTATTAATTAAACTACAGTATATAATAAAAATGCATTGAAATTATCTAAAAATTCATAGATTTTAATTAACTTAAAATCTTAACTTATTTGTAGTACAAAAACAAAAATAATAAAAATTAAATTTTTAAGCTTTTCCTTTGTTGTAATCTACAACCATGACTGGTTTAAGAACTTCTTGTCCTCTGCAATTTACTGTTACGATAGAGTCGTCATGTTTGGTACTAAGCATAAGAACATCTCTTCTATCTTTCCATTTGCAGACAACTGTTTTATTTTCGTTTTCTTGGGCCACGACTTCATCCTTTCTCAATTTAGCTTTCACCACATCTAGGGGATTATATTCTCTGTTTGTCCTTAGGGTTCCTACTAAATGTGTTTGCCATTGAATTAGACAGCGAAACACTAGTGTACCAGTTATCAGTATATAAAGTTCTACCTGCATCCAAAAGTCCCTTCATCAGTGTTGTGACAATGTTTTTGACAACTGATATATTGTCCGCTCTTTCTTTGCCTATGTAGACTTTAAACAACCATGTATAGCCTTCAGCAATACAGAGTTTGAAAACCTTACTTATGTCTTTTATTGGGAAACACTGTCAGAAATAAATATGTTCTCGAAATGGTATGTTGTTTTCACCAATACAAACTTCTTCCAGGAATATAAGATACTTTGAATTTCTTTTCTAGTACTAGTAGTAGAGATTAGTTGCTCATTGTTTAATAGATGAAACATCGGACGTACCATCTCAAATCTATTGCGTCTTGATTATTTTTGGAAATCCTTTTTCATAAATTCTTTTTTTGCTCCAGTAATCCCTCAATTTTGTCAAATGCATAAGTCCCATTGAGAAGACAATGCCCAAAAACTTGCGCATCTCTGTGCTATCAGTGTCAATCCACGTATTAAGTCTAGGAGTTCCGTTTCCTGTTGGGGCAGCTTCATTCGCAGTATTTCTTTTTCCAGCAAATCTATTGGTTTCTTCCACAAACAATGAGATAATCTCATCATCTATGAAGTGGTCAAAGTAACTTATAGGAAAGGCTCCATGAAGTTTCTGGATTATATGTTATATTTCAATCTGTCTCCTGTTAAAGGCTCCCACTTGGTCTGGAGTATATTATCGGTAAAAATAACTGCTTCCACTGCTTCGTTCTCAGCATCAGATACAGCTATTTCATCCTCATGAACTGTATTGATAAGTCTAATTTATTAACTTTATTTATTATAAAAATATTCTAACAGTTTATTAGAGTCTTTATTGATATATTACAGTCTGACACTTATCACTAAAAACTAGAACAACTACTTTAATTTATATAAAGTCTTACAATAATTTATTTACACTATTTACCGATTCTAATTTACACAGAGTTTTGTAGAATTCGGCCTGCGACCATTGAACTCTCTCGAACAGCATGGAAAGAAGACAGGTTTTTATCGTAGGGGAACAAACCTACTAGAAAATACTTATTATAAATAATATGTTTACAGTTTTATGACTCATATTTATTGTACCACTCACTTGAATCGGAGCTTCCTTCATCATATGAGTAATCTCAATCTGCAATGGGGTCGTCCTTGGACATCTGCTTCAACATCAAACAAAATTTCCAACTTCCAAATCAATTCTTCTTCTCAAGACCTCTTCTTGCTATTATTGTTTAACATTTGCAACAAAAGAAATAATGAAATGCATGACCACTGGTGGACATTTGGTCCCACAATGTAAAATTACAACCTGGGACCGCGTGACCACCAGTGGTCACTACAAAACATAACAAAAAACAAAGGTGGAAAAAAGTGTGGTTTAAAATATAATAATAAAAATGTTTAAAAGCAGCTTTATAGAAAAAAGGGCATTTTAAATATTTGGTCCCAGGGAGTGCATAACCAATTACAGCGTGGCGCTAAATGTGCTAAGAAATGCGCATGGGACTGCGTTTACTACTCCACGAAGTGTGTGGTTGCGCGATATATCGTTACATTGCGTTTCATAGTGTTTTATTGCATTTTTTTGTTTTTATTTTTCCACATCTCAGCACGATCCATATCATATTTCCTGATAAGAAAACTATGCTTGGAATATTAATATTAGCAGCTGGGAAAATGCAATTGCACATAAAGAAAAAGTTGAAAATCTTATCTTCACAAAGATAATTTTCGAAATGTTTTATAAAAATTGGTAATGATTTTATATCCCTAATGTTCTATGTTAATCGGGATATCTCATATGAAATTCATAAAGTCCTTGGGCTTAGCATGGTCCTCTTAAAAGTTCAAAGCTAGTGCCTTTTCTTCTTAAACCCCTGCTGCGTTTATTGCTTCGTTTATCTCTTACCAAAATTATGCATAAGTCAAGGCACTATATTTGTGAACTTACCATACCAGGGTTATCCAGTAGTTTTCCTGTTATCTGATCCAACTCTAATGAGAATAAATATGGATTAAGCACCGAGCCTGATGCAATCCTACTTTTAAATGAAATTTATTAGTCTCTCTCACATCTGTCCTAACACTAATTGTTACTCACAATAATATGCATTAAAAATAATTTACAAGGTTTTCGTTGAAACAAGGTAAAAAGCATCCTGGCTAACTTTCTTATCCGCTTCTCGACTTGAAAATGATTTCCGTAACATTGTGTAACATCCTACACACCGTTTTCTTGGTTTGCGTCCTTTACCCTGCGGTTTTACAAATGTATGGATTTTTCGTTTTGGTGTTTTATTTATTGTAGGTATCTCTAGTAGCCGTAGTAACTAATGACCGAGCTAATTGCCTTCTAAATTGCAACATAGACAACTTTGTTCCTGTGGCTAACTGAAAACGACCCATGCATTTACAACACACGTTCCAAAAAGCAACTCGAAACAAAGCTTTCGATACGATTTTAGTAATTTCCTCAAAACCGTAAAATAGGTGGACATTTGATCACTTATATCCACACCTTTTTTAGCTTTATTGTAATCAATAATACATTTTGGTTTTTTTTTATTTCATTACCTTTTCTATCTTTTTTACCAGTTTCTATAAGGATCACTTCATGTATGACATCAGATATGATCATCAAAACTGGTCTCTTATCTATCCACTTTATTATTCTTACATTCCCACTTTCTTCTCCATATACCTCAGATTTCTTCATCTTTCTTTCAAAAGATTTTGGAATCCTTTTTCTATTAGATTGAAGTGTTCCGCAATGTTTGATATTTCTTAGATACAATTCCTTCACTAAAGAAATGCTGGAATAGAAATTATCAGCGTATAAGGTTCTGCCCTACTGGTATAAACTTAAAATTAATGTTAGTACAATGTCTTCTGAATGACTGGTACTGCTTAAGCACTAAGTGTCGGCAAAAGAACTAAGCTCATTGTTAAAATTATTTAAAAAATGATAAAATTTCATTTTTATCGGTATTACTCCATTCAACTCTCTTCTTGCTTTTCTTGGAAATATCTAATTTTTGGATTGCATACATATTAGTTTCTCTAATAATCAATTCCAAAACATCGTTGGTTAAAAAAGGCTTTAAGCGTCTAGTGGTTCTTTGATATTTTCCATATTAACATTTAACTTTTGTGTACAATTTCTTACAAACGGGTCGAGTTTCGGAAAATAGGCCCCCATAGGTCACATTGTTGACTTCAAATGTTAGTGACATTCATTTGTCATCACAAAATGGCTTATCATCATTTTTACTTGATACATCGATATCAGTTTTTTCACACATAGTAATATTCTCAGAGGGGTCATATTCAATTTCTTCTTCCAACACATCTTCTCTTGATTTACTGTTTTTTTCATGAGTAACTCTTGTAACCAAAAGAGTTACTCCATTCCAAAATAATTTCCATTTTGCTCTTGTAATGGATTATTACCAGATTTTTCCTGTACAATGACTTTTGGTTGAGAAGATTGGTTTTCTTTTTCAGTTTCAAGAGCTGGTTTTAATATTTTGATCGCTCTTCTGTCCATTTTTGAAACACTGGAATACATATCATATTTGTATAAAAGGCACAGTGCAATGAAATAAACAATTAAAAGTTTATTTTACAATCCAAAGCATCTTCACACACATATCTCTATATTTTATATAGATTCTACCTTGTGTCTTACAAATAGAATTATATAGTATTCAATTATGAAACAATGGAAAATATCTGTGTCTAAAATGGTTTAGATTGCAAAATAAACCAAAACTTTATAGTAATTTTAATGTGTTTTTGTTAAAATATTAGTGTAGTTTTGTCTAAAAACTATAAATAAATACATAGGTACTAATAGATATGAAATGTACTATTAGCAATTCTAGTAAGCGATGACTACTAACACATGCATGTAATAGGTACGATAGTTGTATATAAATACACAAATTTGTCGATTTAATGGTTCAAGAATAACGAGAATTACAATAAAGTTAGGTTAAGATAAACAACGAGACACTGGTACAAGCGAAGTGTGAGGAGTCGACAAATACATTAGGCGTGCATTCGGCTTATTTGTACCCTTTAAAGTGTGTCAAAAACCGACATGTAAACGGATAGTGCTATTCGAGTATTCGCTTATGCGAGCAAATAAAGCAAATAGTTGACGAATGTATCCTCCACACTTCGTCTTATGCCGCCAAATATGGCGCATAACGAATAACACATAGCGAAGTGTGGTGTCACTATTACACTTTTGTATAGAATATGGGTAGTGCTCGCTTCATGTACAATATTACTCCTCGCTTGGAGGAGCCTCTGGAGCATTTTTTTATAAGTGTGGCAGTCAACGTGTTAATTTGAATTTATATTTTGATGATGTTTTATATTTACTCGTATGAAACTATTTTGATCACCTTTAATTTAAACTAAAACAAAGAAAAGCTATTTAAACATTTTAAAGAAATACAATCAAAGGTAAATTCTATTAGGTATATATATTGTTAAATATTGCTTGATGGTCTCTTGCTAGATAGATGAAGGTGATTGTTATTTTACCGAAATGATGAAAATATCTCGAAAAAATAGTGTAATATAAATAGCTCAATATTTTTACGTATAATTTAAAGAAATTTATTAATTTTTTACTTTTACATAATGAGCAGCTTTTACTTTACTTACCTTCAAAGATTAATATAATACTGCAATTTTGACACAAAACACAAAAAAGATCGGAATACACGAACTTCATTTCGGTTACTATGACATTTGCCGCGAAATTCTACACAAGCGCTCTTTGAACTTTCATATATTGGGAAAGACAAGAAAGATTTCTAGAAAAATTTTAGATCATTACATGTACAGGACCCCGGGGTCCTGAACCGCCGTGAAGGTGTTTTAAATTGTTAATCAATAAAAATGTACGAAAAAATTTGCACAACTTTTGTTAATATACTCGTATAGAACCTAAAACATTTGTCAGATAGTTAGTGACTGTCAAAAAAACACTGTATTTTTGCACATTTTTCTGGTCTATAAAGGCCAAATACAGAAGCATGCTACAATTTTTGTTTTTGTTTTAGATTCCTTGCAAACATATCTTCTGTCTAGCGTGTGGTAAACAAGAACAGAAACAGTGTCCCCGATGTTTAGAAAAAGTTACAAGAGTGGAACAAACTGGACTAGGAACTGTATTTATGTGTACTCATGGGGGTACACGTTACGGTCAAAGTGGTTGTCGTAGAACTTATCTGTCACAACGCGATCTACAAGCACACATTAACCACCGACACGTGTCTAATTTATCGTTAAATCCTCCACCAATGGAAGTAGTTGAACCCGAAAGAACTTTACCCGTGCGTACTAAAACTGCCAACGATCCAAGATCAGGAGGTGGTGTTCCAGCTAATCTAAGACCTAGAACTGTTCCTATGCAATCGGCCGGTGTACGGACTAATCTCATAACTGTGCCCATTCAAGAATCAGCTCCTACAATCCACGAAAGTGTGCCTACAACTCAGACGTACTATAACCAGTATCAACAACCGGCAAATTACACTCAACCTTTGCCTCCGATGCACCTTCCTCCCCCTCAACAACAGCAACAGCAAGCCCAGTATTATGCTGCACCTCCTGCTTATAGCCCAGCTCAAACGTATCCCGCGTATACTGGAACAACTACCGCCGTTGGCCAGTACGCTCCGCCTGCGCAGGTGCAGACTCGACAGCCGTACGATTACAACACTGCCCCTCCACAATGGACTAATAATCAACAATATTATAGATAGTTTTAAATATGTTAATTAGTGATGCGAGTTTAAACATAGAGAACTGTATGCTTCAATGGAAATTATACTGAATTTATTTTTAATTTATGATATAAATATATTGTTAAATTTTAATTAAAAATTAAAGTACAGCATTTTTAACTGTTTTTTTACGAGACTGAAGTATTTTACGACCTGCCGATGAGACAGCAGTGATTGCTGAAAGTGGACAAGAATTGAAAGAAGGATGACAACACAGTCGTAATGTGAGGACTAAGAAAACAGCAACCTTGGCAATTTCGAAAAATAATACGCCAATTTTACACATATTAGTAAACAAGAAATTGAAGAGCTTGAAAGCTGTTGGAAATTAATGGGCCTACACACACGCATACGAACATTATGCTCAGTAAACAATTCACAGACCGCCGCACCACAGCTGACTCATCATATGGTGACAATTACGCTCATCAATCCCGAGGTGTAACACCTCGTAAATGCAAGGTACAGGCGAAAAGTGTTGTCTACTAAAATGACAGTAAGACAAGAGAAAAAAAGAGATGGAAATGGAATGAGCAAAGCTCCAGTCCTGGACACTATATTCGCCCGAAATATTGAGTCAATGGTGTCCTGAGATGAACAGAACAGACGAACAGAGTCAATTATAAACAAACGACTAATTGAGCTCAGAGGAAGAGCATCAAGTAGGAAGAAAAATAATTGCTGGGACGTGGAATAAAGAAACCCGCAGAAAACAGGGCAACTGAACTGGTAAAACCCGAGGGTAAAAGGGAATACTAGAGAGATTTCTGAACTTCGATAGTTTGTAGCGGGTATGTTGTTAAAGCCACATCTGTCAGATTGGTTGTCATTTGTTCAGTCTGTTTTGCCAAATCACTATGGATAGATATAGTGTACAAAACACGTGCAAATGATAAAATTCTTTTATCAAAATGGGAATTTTGTTCGGGCAAAGTTCCGCTCGATTCTCCCATTTTACCATAATCATCCTACCGAAAGAATAAATTTAAGTCCAATGGAAAAGTAAACAATCAACTATTGCTGTCGACGAAACGCAAGATCTGCCAAGCACATGTCCAGACCATGACCGTCAACGGTAAGTGCTATAGCTCTATGATTACCAACTTATTTTGGCTTAAATTGACGGATACCAACGATATGTGATTTTAACAGGATGACGCTACGTGTCGCACAGCTCATGCCACATTGGACATTCTGTATATTAGCGATTTGAGGGCATGTTCATCTCACGTTGAGGTGATGTAAACTGGCCACCGAGATTGTGCGATTTGGCCCCATTAGACTCTTTCTTGTGGGGTTTTCTTAAGCCTCGATTCTATGCCAATAAAATACAAATCACAGCCACCCTCAAAGCCAACATAACCCATGCCAACGAAGGAGCAGCGGTCATTTAAACGATGTTATATTCCATACATAATGGCATCGAGAGGCCTATCAATCTAATACAAAAATTGATATCTGACACATAAATATTGAGTTTTATTTAAATTTAAAGATATGAAGCTCCTAATTGAAGAAACTGCATAATCTCGAGATAATACTCTAGGTAACCTCCGCTAGGGTCGCTAAAAAAATTTAGGAACACTAACGAGAAGACTAGCAGTTTTCAGGTATTCAGAAAATATCCTGAGAGTAAGTAGATAAGTTTCAAGCAGACCTGATCATCAACAAATTAGAACAAGAGCTGCATGATGCTTCTATCGGTAGTCAGTATCAACTTCTACACGCTGTTCTCAACCCTGGAGAGTGGGATTATTGTGCCAGGGCCATAAATTATAGTAAATTTGAAATAAACTATAGTAGATGAGAAAAAATCGTCAAATTCAATTTTATGACATTAAATAATGGGCAATGGTTGCTAATTGGTTTTATGAAACTATTGAATTGAAAGTTCAATTTAAAGTTTATGCCTATTTTCTAATCACAACTATTTCAGCAGAAGCAGAACATATTTTAGATTTAGCTTTATAAATATTAGTAGGATCTCGAGTTAATCGTTGTTTAAATACAACTTCATTTAACTAAAACTCCCGAAATTTTTGTGCTATTTTGATAAGTACGTATTGAGGCGAATTTTCTTTTTCGGTTGAGTATTTTCATTATATCTAGTGGTTCACTCATATTTTGATCATTTAAATACGAGATCTTTCAACTGCAATTTTATTATCTTTATTTGAATTTAATATTACAAATATAATACATTTTATATAGGAAGTACCAACTTAAAATGTACTGTTACTCAAATATATCTACTTCAAACATACACATTACATTTTCCTTTTATTTAGATTCTCCGTATTTTATAACTTGAGGGAAAAATGATTTCAAATTTCTGTTTCCTCTGGAATACTAGATTGTCGTGTTGTGTAATGTAAAAACCTTATAAAATATAAGCATATCCGTTTATGACGATTCGGATTAATTTGGAAATACTCGTAAACTGGATTAATTGCAAACTTCACATCGGTTTCAAGCTGCCAAAATTTGTATCATGGCCGACGACTGGCCAAGTCACCGTTTTTGCAAACTATAGGGAATATAAGTATTTTTTTGAAACTTTTTAGGAACATTGTTTAAACTAATTGTAACAAAATGGAGAACTTCTTTCCAAGTATGTGGAAGGTCCGCGAGTTGGCTGATAAAGTGTAAGTAAATAAGCAGATGGCTATCAATATTTTCTTTAGATTTAATGTTTTACTTCTTTTCTATTACACTTTTTATTTTTATGACAAATGTAATTCTTAAATATATTCTTTGTAGTACGAATGTAGTAATGAACTATACAGAAGTCGAAGCGAAAGTTCGGGAAGCCACAAATGAAGAACCTTGGGGACCTACAGGACAAATAATGCAAGAATTAGCTCATTCCACTTTCACATATGAACATTTTCCAGAAGTTATGTCTATGCTTTGGAAACGAATGCTTCAAGACAACAAACAACATTGGAGGAGAACATACAAGGTCTGTGAGATAAAAACAGTTATTTACTTTTTTTACAAGACAAGTGTCATCCTTATTATGCTGTAATTGTTTATTTAAACGTTAATACATTAGAAAATTTCTCATTTTTTCTTGAACATTGCATTTTTTGTCAGTTTTGGTGTTTTACAATTAATATAAAAATATTACCACTAAGCTGAAACATTAATAGCTATGACATGCATGTTTCATCTACAGCCTTTTTATCTTTTTATTTCTATTCATCAATAAGCAATAAAATTTCACTTCTTTGGTTAAACATTAAGTAAATTCTCAAAACAATGCTGTTAATCATCCTTCTTATAACTTGGTTCTTTGTTACAGTCATTACTTGTTCTAAACTACTTGATAAAAAATGGTTCAGAAAGAGTAGTCACATCAGCAAGAGAACATATCTATGATCTTAGATCTTTGGAAAATTACACATTCATAGATGATATAGGAAAAGATCAAGGAGTTAACATTAGGCATAAAGTAAAAGAACTTATTGATTTTATACAAGATGATGATCGTCTGAGGGAAGAAAGGAAAAAGGCCAAGAAGAATAAGGATAAATTTATTGGAATGAGTTCAGATACATTCGGAAACAAATTTGGTGGTAAGTTTTTATTTTTAATCACATATTTAATGAAAATAAGTGGTTAGGTAACTTCATTTGCAATTCTTAGTACCTTTATGCATTCATGTGTGTAATTTTTATGTAATTTATTGTTAAGTCATGTATACTATATAAAAATGTAATAAAGAATGCCAAATTCTAGGGAATTATTAAATTGGAACAAAAATTACATTATCTAATCATTTTTTATTTGTGGTAAATATCTGTTTGATAATAAAATGATAACCACTTTTAATTGTTAACAAGTATCTAGATGATTTTACAACAAATAGTATTATCATATTATCAGTGGTTTTTACAGTTTCTAATACAGATCAGTGTTAAAAGAAAGTGTTTTGATTATTTTATTTACTTAGCAAATAAAATGACATTGCTAAAATATATGAAGTGCATCTAATATTGCTTTTGAATGTTATTGAAACAAGCAGTAAAAAACAAAAAAAATACTAGAAAAATCAGGAAGATTGTTGTGTTAATAGTTTAATATTTATTGCCAGATTCTATACACTCCTTATACATCTATACCAAACAAATTGTTCAAAATTAAATTTCCTATTATACTGTCACTTTTTAAAGTCAAAAACAATTTTTTTTAACAAAAATATATTCAAAAATGAAGCAAAAAAACAGGAATACAAGCGGTATTCCTTTTTTGCCCCATAACTTTTTTTCTACTAGAATAATCTGTACTGGTACCCCCTTCACATTGCCAAACTGAAATGTCTTCCATCAAGTCCTATCTACTGCCATTTACATAGTAAAGTTTGTTTTTTTTTGTCAATAATGTCATTTTCTAATTAAATAGTACATAAAATCAATGAAAAAAATCAACTTGCTAAAAAATTTAAATATTTTAAGAGTGCTGTAATCATTGAGCATCATTGAGCAACAAAAGAGGGAATCTAATCGTTATGAAAAGGAGACCAAAATTCATAAAAGTGGCCTCTTAATATGGTGGAAATGCAAAGGCGCCAAATTTAAATTTTCGGATGTCAGTAGCTATAATATATTTTTCAGAATGTGTCTTAGACAAGAAAGTTTTAATTAAATATTAACGATAATAGTCTAAAATGTTACACGATTGTTAAAAAACTTCAATATAAATAAGATTTCATGTGACAGTTGGGACAAACCATCGAGCAAAAATACAAAAGAGGGAATGTAAAGGTAGTGGGGGCAAACATATTGTTAGACAGAAAGTGCGATCTTTAGAGGCCACATTAAACAAGGAAAGAGAGTCTCTCTCCTTGCTTGACAGCAAATTTAGTTGGGTTATGTTATTGTTTGTCCCAAATGTCACATGAAATCTTATTTATATTGAAGTTTTTTAACAATTGTGTCGCATTTTAGACTGTTATCGTTAATAATTAATTAAAACTTTCTCATCTAAGACACATTCTGAAAAATATTATATAGCTACTGTTGATAAGTGTTGGAAAATTTAAATTTGACGCATTCCCTGATTAGATTCCCTCTTTTGTCTTTTTGCTCAATGGGACAAACAATAACATAACCCAACTAAATTTGATTTCTTAAACAAGGAAAGAGACTCTTTCCTTGTTTAATATTGCCTCTTAAAATGGCACTTCCCATCTAACAATATTTTTGCTCCCAATACCTTTACATTCCTTCTTCTGTCTTTTGCTCAATGGCTGTAATTCAATGTAACAGTCCTATCAATAAATTCCATTACATTCCATTGGTTACCTGCTCCAACAAAAGGTCCAGAGTTTTTACTGATTATTTTGATAATAAAAAGACAGTTATTCAATTAAAAGGCTAGAAAACTGTATTTAAATTAAAACATATTTATCCTAACACAAGAGTTTATTGAGTAATATCAGATTTATAAAATCCATTTGAGTTATCCCAATTGGTATCTGCATTGTGTTACAGAAAAAAACCTCTATCGTTCCTCTTCAAAATGTCATTTAGTAGAAATTTTTAGGAATCACAGTATTTGAGATACGATTTTTCAAAGTTCCCCCCTCACACCATTTTTGGGCCATTTTCTCTATTTTTTCGCAAACATTGTTCTATAACTTGTTTTCTACACTGTTATTGGAAAGTATATGGTATAGTTGCGGTCATTGAATAGTTTACACTTTTTTTGTATAATATATAATATGATACTGTCAATTTCTTTCATATAATAATATAATATAATAATGTAAAAGCGCAGTGTCTTATGGATTTGCTAAATAAAAACTAAAAAGCTCCTAAACGAGTCCAAAATGCCTAGTATGACACCCAAAAAACAAGAGCAATTGCCAAGAATTTGCCAATTATCAAAGATGGTTGGTCAGTAAAGCAAGTTGCTGTAGATTTGAATGTGAGCCATATGTGCATATGGAAAATTAAACAAAGATGGGATCATTTCACTCTCTATCATGGTTGGGTTGAACAACAAGATGTGTTACTAGATTGTCTGAGAGAAGTTCCTTTCGCCACATCTCGAAAAGCTATCAAAGAGACTGCATTTCCAGGCAGCATTCACACTGCAAATAGAAGGATTAAAGCAAGTGAATTGATAAATTCTGCAGCTGCAGGTAAACTTTTTTAGTTTATCTGCAGATAAACTTTTTTTGACTGAGGATCACAGGAGGAGGCAAGTTGCATTTTGTAATGAGTTCATAGACTGTGAATATAACTTTTGGTCTAACCGCTGGTCTAAATAGCAGCAGCTGTACATTGAATATAAAGAAAAAATAATTACCTTTACTAATGTTAATCAAGATAAAGTCTTCTACTTTTAACAATTTTTGCTATAGCTTTTATGGCCATTTTTTAAATTTGTTAGTATAACTTTTTTTCTTTTACATTTAGGTATATGCATTACTAAATAAAAAGGAAAGCTTATTTTCTGTAATTTAAAATAGTCTCTTGTAAAATATTGTAGGACTAATGGTAACCAAGATATGGTTTGTCAAAATATCTCGTGATAAAATGTGTATATATAGCATATCTATTTTTTCATTTGCGTATCACTAGAAAATTAATTGAGGAATATAGAAATGGGGACTTGAAATTAATGTCAAAACCTAGAAACCCAATATATATGTAGTAGCCAGATGGTTAAATTAGCCATTCAATTAAACAGTTAGCCCTTTGATTGACTAACGCCATTCAATCACATGACTTGTTATTTTGTCGAATTTTTATGCACATAAAAAGTTCAACGACATGGTTGATTGAAAAACCGCCATATTATTGACATAATTTGTTTCTTGACCACTGCGCCGCTAGTAACACCAGTTAACTGGTTAAAAAAAAAAATAATAATAATAAAAAAACTGACAACTTTTCTTATTGTGGATTTTAAAAATGGAGTTTATAGAATAGGCACAAAAACAGGAACTATTAAAAATTGGTTTGTGCGACAAGAATTGCACTCGTCAACAGAAAGCCATAATGATGAAATTTTAGATACTCCGATTTCTTTACGAGAAGCTTTGACTATTTAATCATACTTTGGGGAGCAAGGTGGTTTTCAAAAATGCTCATGTACACGAGCACAAAAACAATGCTGTACCATGAGATGTGCTTGCTTCAAGGAAAAAGTTGTTTGTGGATCTAAAAGTCATAGCAAGTTGTGTCAATAAATGATTTAAATGTAATATGAAAATTATTAATAACCTCATATGTAAAGTAAATAACATCATTTTATAAGTAAGACACCATAACGTGTTGTTCATTCAAATGAAAGGGCTAGCCATGCGACTAGATGACTATATCAATTAGCTGTTTGAATACACTACTGATCGCCGTCTAGCTAACCTGTTAAACGTTATCTTCGTAATCGTCAGTAATTCGGCTAATCGACATTCAGATATGTGATTGAATGGCATTATTGAATCAAAGGGACGACATATATGTGTATCGGCGGAGAGCAACAGCCCTCCACACGAATATGGAGAAAGCTAGATGATACGATAAAATTAATAGTGTAACGAAATTTTCGGTAAACTGCTTCCAGTTTACCGAAAAAAGTTGTGTTGAAAATACAACTTTTAACGAAATTTTTGTTACCGACAATCACATTTTAAATCTTTCATCGGGGCGTCACACAAGTAAATTCCTGGAATTAAGAGCATTTTGAATAACCAAAAATCCTTTTTCTATGACATATATTTTTTCCTGTGTTTCTTTCAAATCTTGAGTAACAAAATCTCGTAAGAAATATTGGTTTTTCCTTGATTTCCTAGAAATATTTATGATCATTAAAAATGTTTATACCAAATGTGGTTTACAACATAATGAAAGGTGATAAAAAAGTAATTTTGACTGAAATTATTATCGTTAAAGTTAACGATTTTACTCCTAACTTAAAACTATTTCTGATTAATCTTAATTATTTTTATTTACGTTAGTTATCAATATTAAGTTATAATACCGCGCCTATCCTGTTTTCTCGTAATAATAACATCATCTTTATAGACATAGTTTCCTGTATTAATAAATAGAAATAAACTGTATAGCTTACATCTTTTAAGAATTACAAAGTATTTGCGTCAATTGATAACTATACAGGGTGTGTCAAATTTGTTTAAGTCTTATCTAGGAACATTATGTAGGCATTATGGTCTGTTTTCCTTCAATGTTGCGTCTTTTCTGTTGAACTATTACCATTTCATCTGTTTTTAGATTGATCTGTGCTTTTTGTTCTGGTCAGTGACTTCTCTACGACTATTTTAATTACTCTGTTGTTTTCTATCATTTTATTAACTTGTTCATTCCAGTTTTCCTTTTCACTGTTCATCCAGCTTATCTATACTATATCTTATTGTTCCGTTTCTCATTGTTTTTCCAGTTATTCTTCTTAAGATTCTTTGCCTGCAACTTATCTATTCTACACAGCATATATTACGGCCGTTACACGTGCACCAAATGCCGACATTAATATTAGTATCTACAACAAACATATAGAACCCGTACAAAAATTCCAGTATCTTGGTTGCTGGATAACAAACGATCTTGACTACGAAGTTAAAATACGTGCTCGTATAGAGTATGCTAGGTCCGCTTTTCAAAGAATGAAAAAATTCCTAATAAACTCTACCTTACCGTTGATATCCGATACCAATTTGTAAAACATTCATTTATTCCATATTGCTATACGGAGAGGAAACATGGACTCTCAGAATCACAAGTATAAGACGTGTTGAAGCCTTTGAGATGTGGGTTTTTTGAAGGATGCTGAAGATGTCTTGGACTGAGTGTCGTATTTATGTTGATGATGAAATATTGAACTTATTTCATAATGCCAACACTGACCAAGAAACAAATTCAAGATAACATCGCCAACATCAACGCAGCGAGCATGAGGTTTTTGTGGGTCCTTTTATTCCACTCCTCTGCATTCCCTATGCATACGGTACACTATCAGTAAAAGAAAATGAACTTCGGTATAAATGCTTTATTCTCTCATTTTATTAGTAACAATAAGGATCTACATTTTAGTATTCATTGTAGTTACTGTATACAAAATAATCTGTCCTTGTTGACAGGAAAGTACAAAATTCCATTAAAAAAACTTAGCTTGTGGTCTGCGGGCTTCTTTCGGTGCTGTCCTGGGTTATTTACAGCTCAAGATCTTCTTCGTGAGGCGTCAGTTGGTAGTTTTCATTTGTTGTCTCTGGAACTGTTGTTTGTGAAACTGCTGGGTTTTAAAAGGATGGATCCATCTGGAGAACTGCTATTACATTATATTATATTTCCTTTATTTCTGGGAACTGGTACCTATTACATATTTCCTTTATTTTTGGGCAACTGCTACTATATATTATTTCCTTTATTTCTGGGGAACTGTTACTATATATTATTACTGCGAACGAAACATCGTAATATCAGGACCACGCCCTTCTCCTGGGTGCCAACTAGGAACGTATTTTCGTTACACCTGCTTGGCGACTGGAGTCGATAGAAAATCCACTCAATGGGACCAGCGTGGTATTTATAACAGCAAAAGAAATTATCTGAAGGTCAGTATTAGCTGATAAGGAAGCAGAAATTTCTATTGAGACTGCCAAACTTTGAATGTTTTTAAAATTACAAAAAATTAACGACTTGATAAATAATTTTGCTTCGGAATAAAATATCGTATAAGAATGACTATTTTACGGGAAATAATGTAGGGATTCAAAATGAAAATGATAATAGTATTTTCTCAATACATACTATTCGGGATAATGGAAATACCTTTTGAAATCCGAATCGGGTCTCACTATGTGCATTATAAAATTGAAAATGTATTATACCGGGCGGACACAAAATGTAGATGGACCAACTAACAAATATTTTCTAAAATGAAAATAAACACGGCTAAATGAGAGGACCTCTAATGCAATGTGGGTATTTGAAAATTGATTCTAAAAAGTAGCGGATTTGCACGCTACAAGAGCACGTGCTACAATAACGAGGTGCTGAGAAGAATGGGGACAGAGAGAACTCCTAGATATTGTAAAAACCAGAAAAACGAGTTATCTAGTATATATTTACAGAAGAGAAAAATACAACTTCCTACGACTGATAATGGCAAAGAAAGTGGAAGGAAGAAGAGGTCTAAGAAGAAGAAAATGCTCCTGACTGAAAAATGTGGACTGGATAGGCATGGACACACATTCGATACTAAGAACAGCTCAAGATAGAGAGCAATTTGCTGTAGTTATAGCCAACCTTCAGTAATGGAGAGTGCACCTTAAGAAGAAGATAGTTCAAGCATAGTACTCTTTTGCTTGCTTTAATATCTTGTTCTCTCACGGAAAGAAGATGCGGACCAAAAGACACTCGCTGAGTATATCAGCAGCCTAAAAGATTGATTGGATAAGTTCCAGGATTTCGCCAGGAATAAGATTCAACTCACCAGTGACCGGATGAAGGTTAGGTTTTATCGGAAATTCATTTTTGTTAGTTTCAAGTGAAGTTTGACTCTACCAACCAACTAGAAGAAAAGGTCTAAGTTTCAAGTTGCAGCGGCCCCGAGAGGGATCGTACCTGGTTACTAAGAAGACAAAGGTCGATTTATACATATCCGTCCGTGTCCGTTCCGTGTAAGTGCCGAGTCTGGGTACTTTTAATAGCATATTTACATACAACCGCGTTATGGCAGTGTTCGTACCGAGCCGAATAAGAGAGAAAAACCATATTACATATTTCTCTGTAAAAGATAGTTGAAAATATGGCGGCTTGGACAGAAGTTCTCACCGTGTTTGCATTATTACTTGATGAAAAGGAAGAGCAAGAGCAGAAAAGACAGATACAAAGAAGATAGACTGTGCATCCAATATGAAAAAAAGACAAACCGAAGGAGAATTCAAAATATACAGAGAATTATTGGATGATGAAACAAAATTTCACGAATACTTTAAAATGTTGCAGTACACTTTTTTCTTTTTCCTTTTTCTTTATTTAACACATCTAAAAATGCATAACATACTGACCGCACAACATCTCCTGCCTGTCTGTTTACTAGCACTCGCGTTCACAAAGCAATAAATTCGTATTTATACAAATCCGTGCGGTCCGTGTCATTTTCGTGCATAGCCAGTGCCGAAAACAAAAATATCGTTTGGGATTAATTTCAGGCCGGGCACCGAGGAGCCACGTCCGGAAAACGCCAATGTATAAATATATCTACTCATAAGAGAACATTATTGTTTTTTTCTGCCGGCCTCTGTCATAACACGGAACGGACATGGCATGGATATGTATAAATCAACCTTAAACGAACTTGTAAGCCTTGTAAGCCGAGGGACTTATGAAGGGCAGAATCCACCGACCTGGTCGACTTAGATATTGTTCCCACACATGGGATCCAACGTTGGAGCCAACGTTGGGTCAACTGTGTTCCCACGTTCGGTGGGGCATCTACACATTGGGTTGAGTATTGGGGCGATATCAGTATGTTCCCTTAAGAGCCAACGTCAACATGTCCGACATGGAAATTGCAACGGCTGCGACTGTCGTGATAATGAGGGCATATGTTTATATTATTTTGCTACAAAAAAGGCGTCATTATTTTACGTCATTTTGTCTACAGCGTTACTTAAAGCTAGTAGATTTTTATAGATGCCGCATTTGGCAACTGCAGACTGGATATATGAGTGTAAACCTAACGTCGGGGCTCTGAGTCCCATGTATTCTTTTATTAACTCAATTTCCAAATTTCTTAGCCTTCTATTTTGGCTATATTCTGCATCAAACGTGACTTAAATCCAAAGCCGATATATGGAAGTACATATTTTAAAAGTTACATGACCACACGACGGTGGTCTATTAGGACAAAATAATCTTTATTTCAAAATTAACAGCATATACTTTTGTAAAATATTTAGATAAGTACATTTTTTTTGGGTGCCTGAAAGGTACTGAAAAAACCAGATACTTGGTTGTAGTATTTTGAGCCGGCGTAACATTTCGTCAGCATTTCGAACTTCTTTATCATCGGAATTTTTCTGGGATCTCGATTAAAGCTGTTAAAGCGCTGAATCGGTATCGGTACCTTCGCTGGCTATTTTCTAGAACAGATGTTTGTGTATATAAACAGCTTCGTAATTCATAACAGCTATGTAATTCAATAACAAGTTATGAATAAAGGCCAATTCAGATTTTATCCAGCCTCGTATTGAACAAAATCTGATGCCGTTCTTTGTAAATGGTTTTGATAATATTTCCCGCATTTCCAAATTCTATTATATAGATAGAAATATTTTTATCTAGTCATGGCATTGAAAAGTTACATTTGATATACCATAATACTGTTTTATATTGTTATCACTCTAAAGCCCACTAAAAAAGAGTGATAACACAAACTTTTATTAGATTTAATTAACAACAAATACACATCTGTTTTATTCCTAAAACAGTTCATCGCGTTCCTGACAGACACATTGCACTGATTAAGTAATCTGTTAAACATGTGTTACATAAATTTAACAACAGAAAATAACGACCATGACGCCACGGCGGTTTCACTTCGTTTATTTACATTTATTACATTAATTTAGTTTCATTGACACAACGTTTGCGTTTAAATTAGCGTTTTCTACAAAAGTAAATATCTGGTAAATGTACAAGGTGTCCCAAATTGGTATGTTTTGCAGAGTTTACCGAAAACTAGAGGAGATAGAAAAAAAGGTAGTTGAGATTTCATGACTTCTTTTTTCGTTAAAGAAATGATTCCCCAATCAAATCATCAATACCCATCCATATTAGCGAGATACAGGGCGATTATTGAAAAACGTGGAAAACTAAAAGGTTTAGGTTATTTGAGCACGTGGTCAATAAGCCCGGCCATTTAAAAAGAGACTGCAAAAAATATGTGATATTAATGTTACTGAATAATTTGCAATGTGAATTAAGAATGTTTTGATACAAAAATTAAAGAAATGAAACCCCAATCATAAATTTAGATTGAAAGAAGCATGTATACTTGTAGTTATATAAAATGTTTTACTAGCAATATTTTAAAAAAGGCAAGAATGAGAATATTGGTGAATATTGCGTGTATTTTTTTAAAATACTATAGCATATAAATCACCATAATACGAGAGTTGTCTTTTGAGTTTTGAATATAGCCATAAAGACAAAACATATATAGACTTGTACTTTTTTGCTTTTTAAAATATGTGCCACAAAGATCTATTCACTTTTGCATACTTTCAAAACAATTGGTAAAACAGGTATTCCAGTCGGCACTTGACACCTGCAAAATCGCTGTTTTAAAGGCATCGATGGCTTCTTCTCACGGCTGGAGTCGCTGCACACGCATTAAATTCTTGATCTTTGGGAACGTGAAGAAATCGTTGGGACTTAAATCGGGGTTATACGGAGGATGGCTTCGTATTTATTTCGGCGATGGCTAGGATCTTAACAGATGGGCATAACATTTCAGCGAACATCTAAATATAAACGATATTTAAGGAGATTACAACATAGAAAATCAACAAAATCTACAACGTCAACTATACAGTGAAGACCCAACAAAAGAAGTGTCAAATACGATCCTAAAACTCGAAAGACAAAAAAGCCCCAGGAATCGATGAAATCTGTTCGGAAATGTATAAAAAACGTGGTGATCAACTTTTTGCAGCAATCCATAAACTAATAGTTTAATCCATAAACTATATGGCAGAATGAATGGGTACCACAAGAGTGATTGAAGGGAATAATATGTCCGTTGCATAAAAAGGGTGATCAACTGGAGTGTAAGAACTATAGAGGCGTTACTGTGTTAGCATCTGCGTATAAAATCTTCGGCAATGTATTATTTGAAAGACAAAAAGGATATTGTTGGTCAATATAAATGCGGATTTATTGCTGGAAAGTCAACTACACATCAAATTCAAGCACATAGGCAGATTCTAGAAAGTCACTAGAATATAACATAGATACACACCATCTTTTCATTGATTTCAAAGCAGCCTATGACAGTGTGAAAAGAATTGCATTATATAGTGCAATGATAGACTTTGGGATCCCACCTAAATTGAAGGAAAAAACTCTACGTTTTTCACATTAATAATGGTCTAAGACAGGGGGACGCGTTGGCGTGTCTGCTCTGTAATATTGCCTTGGAAAAGGCAATCACACAATTAAATATTAGAATGAATGGAACTGTAGTTATAGTATGCAGAAGTGTGGGATACATGGTGCAGTGTTTTACAAGGCTTGCGGACGCAGCAAGTGAATTAGGTCTTGTGGTAAACGAGGAAAAAACTAAATATATGTTCTCCAGAAATAGTCCGATTGTCAAGCCACTTATGATGATGATGACTATGATCATTTGATGGTAATTGCTTGCTACCAAAACTCCATTTAGGACTAACGAAATACTAAGCCCAATTTTATTTAACAAGTATGGCGAATGGATAAGGCGGTAAGCTTTTTTTTTCGTCTTTTATGAGGGTGTGGTGATCAAAATGTTCGAAACATACGTGGAGGGCACAACCTCCTTCCAGCTTTAGTTATGATTCTTCCAGCGTGGCCACGATGATATCTGATACCGCATGCAGAGGTTGTTCGGACAACAATGCCGTCAATGCCAGAGACCTACATGTTAAAAACTCCCTTCTCAACCATGGAATACCGGCCGAACCGCCCCTATTAGTGTTATATCTCGTCACCTCTAACTCAACCATCTCTCCCTGAATTCTCCTGGACACCCTGCACCCCTTCGAGTCGCCCTTATTTCTGTTTGTTTCTCTCCAACGGTCTCTTCATGTACCTCTGATTTGCTCTATACCGATCTGGCGACCTAAGCATCTCCTACACCTCCAAGTTCTGTGACTGATTGCATCTTACGTCCTAACTCTCTCTCAAACAGACTCTTTTCGGCTACCGCATACCAACATTGTGTGAGACATTGATATTTCACAGTACAAAATTTGTCAGTGCCGGGAATCGAACCCAGGCCCTCCAGCTTACTATCATCGCCACTGCGATACGGCCATCACAATCCACAATGCGGGAAGCTGCTGAAGGCTGGAACATTATCGGCGGGAGAAAGATCTGCAACCTAAAATATGCAGTTGATAACAATCATCCTCGCTAGGTCGTAAGTTGGAACTGATTCAGCTGTTACAACGGGTTGAAGAAATTCGCTTAGTGATGGGTCTAAAAATAAACAGAGACAAAACTAGGATTATGATATTTAACAACGACCAAAATCATCTAAGGATAATAAACAATATCGCTGCTGTAGATAGATTTGTGCATCTGGGCTCTTTAATAAGTAACGAGGGGGATTTTAGGAGAGTGTACTAAAGAAATAATGCGCCGGTCAGCAATGGCAAAAAACTCCATGAAAATATTAACAAATATTTGGAAAAGCCGTGAAATAACTACGACTAAAGTCAACTCAAAAATGGGCCTGGTAAGAAGTCTAGTTTTTCCAGTTTTCACTTCTGTTAAGGAATGCTAGACACTTATGAAGAAAGATAAAAAGATTATTGGCGACGTGCAAGTACTTGGATGTGATACGAGAAACGATCGTGCGCGAGTAGCGGAGAAATCTTGCATTTTTTACTGCACATTTCATAGATTTCATAAATTCATATTGTCAATTGTCAAATTGTCATATTTTATATTCGTTTGTTTATTTACACCTTCTGTCACTGAAGAAAATGGGATTTAGTAAATGCTGTGTTATAAATTGTAAACATCGAAGCACAAATTACTACAAAGAGAAAAGTGGATTTTTATCATAAAAAAGCTCATTGCTTCCATATTAACAGTAATTCTGTAATTTAATAATGTATTTATTTGTATTTACACTACATACAACGTTTAGCTTTTAATAACATTTGATAACATACCGACATAACCTCATTCTTACTTTTTCTTCTTATTCTTTTTTGGGGCTACGTCCTTGAAAGTTATCCGGTAACCTCGATCCAACATGAAAGCGCAGTAAATTTTGCTGATTTACGACACCAGGTGTCGCTCTTCCGAACTTGCACGATCCCAATAGATGTAATTGAGATGGAGACGAATGCTGAGATTACCAAGGGTAACCCGAAGAACAAAAAAAGGACTAAGAATGCAAATATTAGATGCTCTAGAAAAACTTACCATGCAGGCAAAGGTAAAAGGAAAAGAAGTCGAAATAGATCTCTTACACGATACACGGAACATATTGTGAACATAAAAATCAGCTAATAGTTTTATGATATCAGGATACCTGCATCAGTTAACGACTAAGAAGAAAAGTAATGACTCCATTTATACCGCTTTTCCTGAAAATTTTAAATGATGAAAAACATAGAGGAGGACCACTTTTTTTAAAAAGTTCCAGTTTAAAATTTTTTGTGATTGTCTTATTTCTAAGTTTTCTTATCTTCCAGTATTCTAGATAAATAGCGAACAGTTTACCATTTAACAAAACATACAGTTAGGGCATATGTATCAGACTCTAAAAAAATAATATATAATTATATTTATATATCTACAAGTGACACGTTTTTATATACCTATATTTTATCTCTAAGATAACTGTGTTTGCTTCGGTTGGATAACAGTTTTACAATCATTTAAAAAATAAAATTGTAACGGTTCGAGTATTTTACGTCAAAGTGGTGAAAATGTTTTTTTATCATTCTGCATACGCACAGTACAAGAGTGGTAAGTCGGTTATAGTTAAGTTTATCTCTTTTAAATCTTTAAATTTTAATTAAGAAATGCGGTTGAGAATTGCTTGAGCACGAAAATAACTACACAAAACGTCTTGTTTACTGAAACAATTTGTTTGGAAGTAAATTTGAGCAGAGAATATGCCAGATAGTTTCCGTCTTGATAAGTTGATGACGTGCTAAAAGGGTTATATACTAAAAAAAGAAGTTTTCTCATTTATAATTACTTTTTTAGATTTCTTATAATACCGAAAACGTATCAAGCCAATTTCCGATTTTATATAAAATATACGAGTCCTAACAACTGTTCGGACAAACGAAAATTTATTAAAAACACTCATTTTCACGATCTTTCTTATTGAACCAAAGAACGAGATCAATAATACATTAAATTCTATCTTGGTGGCAAAATAAAATGTTCGGAAAATTCAAGAAATTTCTATTTTAATATGGGGTTACATCGTCACACGCCTTTACAACCGCGGCAATCCTGTCTGGCATTGTTTATTCTAAGAATTCACACAATTCAGGGTCGAAACTATGCCATAATTCATCTAATTTACTCTTCAAATCGTTGACGGTTCTTTGGGGATCATTACGCAATTTCTGTTTCATCTTATGCCACAATATCTTTAAATATCTTTATCTCAATAAAATTAAGGTCTGGATTGTTCCAAGGCCATGAGAGCACATTAATGTTATTGTCTCCAAATCATTTTTAGTTATATAGCACCACTAAGGTGGTGCCTTCCACCACCTCATATCTCCCTAGACCCGCTGATGACCTCCAGCCCCAAATCATAATTCACATACTTCACATTTCTTTTGAGGCAATCTTTATGAAATTCTTTTGACTTCTGATAACCCGTTTTCGAGAGTCTCCCACTCAAACATCTAATTTCAATTCTTCACTGAATATCACTCTGAACTAGTCCATGAAATCTTTAAGCAACCGCTTCAATTGGGCAAGATTGAAGATTTTACGGACCGTTGATGACTGGTCCATTATCATATTCAGTGATGGATCGAAATGTGATATTTGCGTGGAAGACTTTGGAAAATGAGTTATCGGAAGTCAAAATGACGCATTTCTTAAAGATTGCCTCAAAAGAACTGTGAAGTTTCCCAAAGGAATTATGATTTGGGGATGCGTGTCATCAGCTGGTCTAGGAAGATATGAGGTGGTGGAAGGCACATTTTATTTTATTTATCGTATGGCAATTACAACACATTTAGAACAAAATTACAAACATTAGTAATATATGTGTATGACAAACTTTAAATAGTTACAAACAAACATCAAGTGTATTAACATAATCAATTGACTCTGAAGTTGCAAACAGGAAGTCTTCAGGGCTACCATTGTAGGATCTTGGGGGACACTCTTCAATAATGTGGTCGATCGTTTGGTTCTTCCCACAGTCACATTGAGGAGACGGATTCTTTCCCAATTTATGTAACATATATGCCCATCTGCCATGTCTGGTTCGGATCCTGTTTAGAGTGGACCATGTTTTACGTGTAAGATCAAAACCTGGTGGCTTGTGGGTAATGCAGGGCATGTTATTTTGCCGTGCATTCCATTCTTGGGACCATGCATTCGTGGTTGAACTCCTCATGTATAATTCTTGCCGTTTTCATGGTGGTTTTCTAGAACGTAGACGGGTATTTCGTGCATCTTCGGTATCTTGGTGGATCGGCAGGTTTATATTGTTCATGATCTTTTTGTATTCACGTGTTCAGTTCGTCAACTCGTCGTAAATGTGGAGGTGGAATGTGACTTAATACTGGAAGCCATTGGGTGGGAGTTGATTTAATTGTTACTTTAGTTCTTGTGGGATATTTCCAGTTTCCATGATGTCTGTGAAAAATCGAGCCAACCAAACTTTTGTATACTTGCCACAATTTAGTAGGAATTCACGGTGAATATTATCAAATCCTGGTGCTTTTGCTGGCTTAACGTCTTTTCTGATATGTCTTCGCTGGTGAAGGGGAGGGAATGCTCCGTTTTTGTGGCTACATGTTTTAAAGTTTTAAGTTCTCTCTTTACGTAGATGCTTTATCCTTTGGTGTCCTGGATGTTTGTACTATATATGATGCTACGGCATCTGGCTTTACGGCTGCCTCTCGGCGTTTCGTACGGATACCACTCCCTAATTTTCTTAGTAATGACCATGCCTGTCTGTTTGATTTCTGGAAGTTTAGACTTTCTACTGTTTCGGTCCACTTTTGGCTTCTTGCGGCGTCTAGGCTGTACAGTAGTTCATCCGCTATTTCTTGGTCGCCAGTTTCAAGAAAGCTCTGATATAGTTCCTCGCTATTTTACGACCAGCCAAGAACATATTTTTTGCGATATCCTCTTGGTATGTGTTTTTTGGCTACACTTGGCACGGCACCAACAAATCTGTGGTAGTTTTTGATATTCGGTGTAATCCACCCTAGACACTTATCTAGATCCACAGAGAAGTCACTCCAGGCACAATTAACGCAGGAACTAGAGCATCAAGAAATTTTGAAAAATAGTCTTGTAATAATTGCTCACGATCTCTACCCGGACTTGAATTTTATATTCCAGCAGGAGGATGCTGCATGCCATACAGCTTAAATAACTAAAAAATGGTTTGGAGACAATAACATTAACGTACTCTCAAATTAGGTGAATTATGGGATAATTTCGACCCTGACTTGCGTAAATCCTTAGTACGAACAATGTCAAACAGAGGTTATGCAACATTTTCGTTTATTTTGCCGCCAACGCTGCAATTCAAGATTTACAGAGATTGAACCATTTAAATATTTTGTTAATAATAGAATTTAATGTATTGTTGATCTCATTCTTTGGTTTAATAAGTAAAGTCGTGAAGATGAACGTTTTCAATAAATTTTCGTTTGTCGGAACAATTAGTTGTTAGGGCTCGTATAGTTGTACTATTTGGCACAATTCATTTTGTTTGTGGTGTGGTTGAACAAAGAGTGAGACCGCACTAAAAACAACAAAGATGGTCGCTTAGTTAGGCTGAAATGTTATCTTTGGCTGCAGCACCAAGACCCAAGAATAAAATGATATTCACAATAAGATATGGTTAGTTATACTATACAAAGATTTCCTTTCGAGAGTATCTTTACAATTAAAATGTAGAACACATGTGATTATCCAATTTAGTGGTTGATTTTACACTTCTTCTACTTCTTGGAGATCTTTCGATTTGTTTAATTCTAAAGCTGTCTCGGTTAATTTCCTGGGAGGTAGATTGCCAACTATCCCTCCATCTTTTAGGTGGTCTTTCGGGAGATCTTGCACCGGACGGGTTGTTTTATAGGGCAATTTTTGGGAACCTATTCTCATCCATTCGTCTTACATGATTGTACTACATCCTCTTACGCTGCCTTCCCCACCTTACAAAATCTTGAACTTTGCACCGCTCTCTAACGTTTTTGTTTCTCACTCTATCTCTTCTTGTTTTGCCCACTATTGTTCTTAGGGTTTTCATTTCGGCAACCCTTAGCATCTGTTTCGTTTTGTTGGTATCTTCGCGCACTTCTATGCCATATGTCATGATCGGTCGTATGCAAGTCTTGCAGATTCTAATTTTACTATCTGTGCCCATATACTATCTCCCGCAGACCTCCTGACAAAGCGGATGCTTTGTTGATCTGTCTACTTAGGTCTTTTACTGGGTCGTGTGTGCTTGATATATCTGTGCCCAGATATCTGAATTGCATTACCTATTCTATGGGGTTGTTCTTAACCACTAACTTACATCTGAGCGGATCTTTTGCTATTGTCATACATTTAGTTTTGTTGCTAGAAATGGTCATATTTAGTTGGCGGCTTATTTGGAAGAACTGAAAGAACTGTCTTTGAAGATCATCTTCTGATTTGGCAATAATTGCTGCATTATCTTTATAACACACCATACCAATTCTTTTGTTGTCCATTCTGTATCCGAGATTGAGAGATGTTACTTTGTTTATAATTTTTCCCATGAGTAGGTTAAAAAAGAAGGGGCTTAAATTGTCGCCTTGTCTAATTCCTCCCAGTGTTGAAATATTTTCAGTGAATTCGTCTCGTGCTATAACTTTGGTTACATTGTTGTTATTTACGTTATGGACTATCTTTGTTATGTTGGTCGGTGTTTTATTTTCTAATAATATATTTAGAATGTCTCCCAGGCGAACCCTGTCAAACGCCTTCGTCAGATCAATGAAGCAAATATACGCTGGCATGCCGAACTCTATAGCTTTTTCTTTTATTTGTTACATTATGAATACTGCATCTGTTATAGACCGCCTTCTTTCAAAACGTTGTTGTTCTTCAGCATTAGTGATTTGCCTTTCCAATTTGTCCTTAAGAATACTCGTGAAAAGTTTCATCGTTGTATTCAAGAGGGTTATTCCTCTGTAGTTTTGTGGGCTTTTTTAAATATGGGGATTGTGATGCTCTTATGTCATTCCTCTGGTGTTTCTGTGTCGTTTAAGATTTTGTTAAATAGTTGTGCAATTATGTTCACAACTATTTAACAAAGCATTGATTGTAGCACTTGTATCTGCTTCGTATTTGTTTATATTCAGCGTTTCTTCAGCATCATATAGCTCTTTAAAATGATGTTGCCATGTCTCTATAGGTACTCTCTTGGTCTGCACGAACTCGTTAACTGGATTTTTCCTGTTCCGAAGCATTTTTTCGTTTGATTGATTTCATTCTTGCGTTTACTTCGTTTCCTACTTGGACATATTCTGCGATAGCTTCTTCCGATGTGTGCTTTTATATCTCAGGTAGCATTTGCGTTTTAATTCAGAGAGTTCTTTTACCTCTTGACAAAACCATGGTTTGCTGTGGTTTATCGCCCTCGTGTTAATTGTCCGCTTTCCAATTGCTTCTTCTGCTGCTTGGTTGATGCATTTCCTGATTTTTTGCCAAGTATCTTCTACTCCCGATTCTGGTTGTAACTCGATCTCTTTTAGTTTGCTGGTAATCCTGTTCTCATAGGAGTTTTGTGCTCTCTGTTGCTAGCGACTCTATATTGTGTTTTTCGATGAGCATTGAAGGTTTTCTGTTTCGTTGCGGACGTTCTAGTAGCATCTTGCACAAAACAAAGTTGTGATCGGTCCCCAGGTTAGTAGATGTTAGGGCTCTGACATCAAGTACTTGTGACAGTATTATCACTCGATTTGTGATTATAAAATCTATCATTGATCGCTGCCCTCGATTATTGGTAAAAGTGTATTTATGTTGGTCTTTATGAGAAAAGTATGTGTTGCCGATTCTCATTTAATTTCTAGCGCAAAAATCCATTAGTGCTTTGCCGTTTTCATTAATCATTTAAGATTTACTAAGATTCTTTATTGTCGGAATAAATTGGTGGAAGTGATTTTATAACATTTTCAATCGTTTCATGTATAGTATCAATTCTATATTATATATATATATATATATATATATATATATATATATATATATATTATATATATATATATATATATATACAGGTTATTTTGCATTTTATCCCTTTACCTAGAATTCTAGATATAGAGGGATTATCCTCCAGAAGAACTAGGCTGATATCAGAACTCACGTCACATATGAAATGATGATCTTCCTTGTCTGACATCTGCCAACTCCTTCAAATAGGACTGCTCTTTCTCGTACGACATGCTTTCACCCCAAAATTATAATGGTAATTAATGCGCAATTCGCAGAATAAAAATCGACATCTCCATCGATTGGCAATAGACCAGATAATCTAACCATGTCGTGTCCGCATTACTTCATCCACATCACCTGATTTGTCTGGAGGTGGAAATATCGTGGTGACACGTTGGACTCACGTAACTACTTTTCACTTTTTGTCTTTATTCCGGATAAGTAAAACAAACTTGTCGCCATGAAACCAAAACTCAAAATTACTACTAATTTTTAAGTTAAAACAATATTTTTTGGCCAATATTATTGTTGGGTATATATTTTTAGATGCATTTATGAGAAAGATTATAACGATCTTTGGAATCATTTTGTTTGTGTATATGGGTGGTACGCAACGTGTTAAAATAACTTGTGTGATTTTTGAAAAATTTCATATTTTCTAGCACTCTATCGTTGTTGTATTTTTTATACCCAAGTAAAAAATCATTATATTTATTAAATTTGTGATTGATATTCAAAGTTTTCGAACGATATCGCGTGCTATCACTTAAAAAATGTAGCCAGGCGTGAGGAATAGAAAAATATTTTAGAAACGTGTTATTTTTAGTTACAACGATAAGTAATCATTATCAACATTAATTTTTTTACAATGGTATATTAAGTACCGATGTAATAAATAAAGTAATTACTAAATGAACGTTTCGAAGGAAATAACAAACGCCAAAGACATGTTTACGATAGGGATGGTTAATTTAGTATAATATGCACTTATCTTTCGATAAATACATTTTTACGAGGGGAATGCGAAAAGTTATCGCTCTAGTAGTAAATACTATATTAAAGTATAGGTGGATAATATTGAGGCATATAAAACACGCGCGATTTTTCGAGCACGACAGCCAGCCGGAGTGCTCGAAATAGAGTAAGTGTTTTAAAGACCAGTAATTCACGAATACTTACGCTATTTTTTCAACAATGTGCCGCAGACAAAAAATCATTACTCGTAATAACGGTAACTTGGAAAGGATTTTTCTTCCTTGACTTGGCAATACATAATACTGTACCAATCAGTGGGATAAAAGTTTGTTGCGTTTTGATGTAATTTTCTGTAGAAGCAAAATCACAGTCATCGGGAAGAAAGGAATAACAACTTTGCATACACTTTTGGTCTATGATTTCAATATTCGTATCTTCACTTAACACTAATTTTAATAATGTCAGGGCTATTTTACAATTCGGGCTTTGACCGATACACATATCACTATACATAACAACATATTTTGCTTCCGACGCTCGTGTTTGTTTGTATTTGACTAAACTAGCGCCAATTTCTTGCGCTTTTCTAGATCCAGTCACTTCATACCATCAATACATGAATCCCTTTTTTGTTGAAAGCTCATGGCAACCTAAATTGTAGACTTCGCTTAGCTTTGAGAGACTATATTCGTCAAAAAACTCATTTTAAACTACACTAATCACAATTAACTATTCTTATGAAACTTAATGTGTCAAAAACTAACATCCACAGATACGTGTGAAAACAAAAACAGTTGCAGGAACAGTGCTGTATATCCGTTGTACTTCACTTTGGCTGTCACAGATAGGTGATTCCACTGACAACACAAAATGTGTTGCCTATCTAAATGGTTACTGTATGATTTATAACTTACTCCATTTGTGCTAATATAAAATACTTGATGCAGAACACGATTTAGACCTTAACTAAAATTAATGGAAAATTGAGGTACACCACTTGTTTTAATGCCCTCATATATATGTTCAAGCGAATGGAGTATGAGAATAATATGGGAATTAATATAAATGAGGAGGTAAAATGCAAACAAGCTTTAGTCAAAATAAGTAATTTTTCAGGGAGGGCTAAAAACTTGTAGCTTTGCTCTGAAAAAGGATAATAGGTTCTAATCAACGTTATGCAATAGTATTGGTTCCAAACATGAGATAAGGTACAAAACTTAGAAATAAAAAGAACAAGCGGCTTGGGCCGGACATGTTGCCAGATTGACGGATGCTAGATGGACTAGAAAGATTCTGGAATGGTGACCAATATAAGAGGCATATCGAAGCAGAGGACGAACGCCGACCAGATGGACGGATGATATAAAGCGCGTCACCACAAATTGGATGCAAAAAGCTAAAGATATAAATAGGTGGCAAATTTCACGAGAGGCCTACGTTCAGCTCTTCTTCTTACGGTGCCTTATCCTTAAGGACGTTGGCCATTACATTTGCCCATTTAATTTTATTTGTAGCAGCCCTGAATAGTTCTATGGAGGTCATGTTCGTCCATTGCCGTAGGTTTTTAAGCCAAGAATTGCGTCTTCTTCCTGGTCCTCTTTTGCTATTGACTTTGCCTTCGATTATAAGTTGGAGCAGTTCATACTTTTGATTTTTTATGATGTGACCAAAATATTGTGTTTTCCGTTCTTTTATTATAAGCATAAGCTCTCTTTCCTTATTCATCCTCCGCAAGACTTCCGCATTTGTCATATGGCTCATGTTGGATATTCTGAGCATTTTACGGTAACACCAGAGTTGGAATGCTTGGATTCTTTTTTGTGTTGCTTCTGTCATTGTCCAGGCTTCAACACCATAGAGCAAGATGGAGAAAACATAGCACTTAAGTATTCTAGTTCTCAATGAGACGCCCAGCTGGCGGTTGCATAGAACTTTTTGCATTTTGTAAAACATATCTCTAGTGAGTGGTCCCAAGTTTCAACAAGATTACTTCCAAGGTACGTTGTTCTTGTTACTCTTTCCAGATCCGTCGACATTGACCTTCACTCTTCTGTTTTGGTGCTTGCTGATGACCATCGTTTTTGTCTTCTTTGTATTCAATTTCATTCCAAATTCTCTACAGGCTGTCGTTACTCGGTTCATTAAGCGTTGCAGGGCTTTAGCATTATCTGCCAGTATGACAGTGTCATCAGCATATCACAGGTTATTTATACATTGCCCGTTTATAATTATACCATCCGTGGTGCCTTCCAAAGCTTTCTAAAATATCTTCTCAGAGTAAACATTGAACAGCAAAGGTGATAGGACACATCTCTGTCTTACTCCCTTCTCGATATTGATTTTTCCAGATGTTTCGCTTTTTATTCTGATTTTAGCCTTTTGTTCTTGGTAGAGGTTTGAAATGATCCTTAAGGTTTTTTCGTCGATATTACATGACATTAAAATATCTATTAGTTTATCATGTTTCACCAGGTCAAACGCCTTCTGAAAGTCTATAAAACACAAGTATACATCAGAATCGACATCTCTACATCTTTCAACTAGCACACGTATTGAAAAAAGTGCTTCTCTTGTTCCGAACCCATTCTTAAAACCAAACTGAGTTTGACCAGTGTGTTCGTCTAGTTTATGGTATACTCTATTGTGTATTACTCGTAGGAAAAGCTTCAACATATGATTCATCAGGCTAATAATCCTATGGTCTTCACATTTCTTGGAGTTTCTCTTCTTTGGTAGTGGTATAAACACCGATGTCAGCCAATCATTTGGTATTATGCCTGTTTCGTATATTTTGTTAAATATATCTTCCATTACTTCGATGTATTCGTCTAGTAATATCTTTATACGTTCAGCAGTTGACAAATATAGGTTAATAATTGATGATATGTTGAAATAAAGATATCTATAGCTGAATATTGTACGTAAAACATTTCTAAATTGTATTAAATTTCTTTCTTTTTTTTGCAGGCCGTGATACCTGGGACGAACGACCCTACACAAGAGAATCCGAAGATTGGGACGACACGTCAAACTCAACCAACCGCTACAGGGATAAATCGTACGAAGAAGACTACGATGTCGAGAAAGAAGACAGCGATTCGGAGTCTAAAAATAATAGTCACAATAATAGTATTAAAAAATATCAGGATACGGAGCTATCACAGAGTCCGGTGCACGTCGACAAACGCGTCAATATTAATATTAACACTTCTTTGAACAATTCGCCTAAGAAAACGATCAAACAGATAAAGAAGGTCGATCTGGGTGCTGCAGCTAACTTCGGAAGAGATGCGAGTCAGAGTCCTCTACCTCCAACAGGTAAAATTCAGTTTTTAAACTGTTCAGAGCCATACTTAAATCTTAAATATGTGTATTTTTACAGGAAGTAACTTGCTAAACGATGACTTCGACCCCAGAGCTAACGAACCAGCAAACGACGTCAAGGTATCGTCTGAATTCGGAGACTTCGAGACTGCTTTTGGAGGTACTACGAATTCTCCCGAAAAAGAAGATAATTTCGCTGACTTCAGTTCCGCCTTTTCTAAACCACCAAGCCAAAACACATCACAATACTCTGCTATACCAAATTTGCTGGGAACTACTCCGGACTCGACTCCTTCATTAAATAATTCTAATTTACTCCTCGGCAACTCTCCTCCCGAAAATTTGTTAGCAGGACCTCCTTCCAATTTCGGTGCTAGTACCTTTGCACCCATTTCGAATTTACCTCCAAATCCAGCTCCGATGTCTACTCCACAAAGCAATAGTGATTTATTAGGCGACTTAGACTTTGGATCTCTCAGTATGGAACCTACTCCAACTAATGTTCAGAGTAATAATAATTATGGATTGCTAGCAAATAACACGAACGACTTTATGAGCGCAGGTAAGGGACTTTTATGATTTTGTTTTATATTTATCTTTCAGATTTTTTTTTTCGCAAAATCTAACTAGTTTATATGTCCAACGATTAAGTTTAATCTATTTACACATTTTAGGACATCAATGTCCTAAAAAGTATATAACCTCTTAATTGTAAAATTTAAATTTTGACCAAGGTTAATACAAAAAGTGGTTAATACTTACTAGGTGTACATATATTGAGCCACTAAATATCTGGGTAAAAACACGTTGAAAGTTATAAGTTCCGTACCACTAGATTTAGTTCAACAAATTAAGATTTATGTAAATTTTATGTCAAGTTACGTTAAATAGGACATTTTCTTTCTTATATTATACAAAATTTTCCGGGTTAATATTTGGGAAACTCATTGAGATTTCCCGTTGCAGATTCGGAGCAAAAGAAAGCCGAAGGAGTGTTCAAAAAACAGTTGAGTGCTAGCTCCCAGAGACCAAGAAAAACCAAACTAGAAAAGGAAATCGTACATAGACTATCCAGCTTTGTTGCCAATTCAAAAGAAAATCCCAGATTGACAACCCAGGATCAAGTAGATGGCGTATTACAAGAAATCGAAGATATTCAAAAACTACTGCCAGGACCTTTGACGGTGCAAAGATTGTTAGAGGTGGACGCTGATGCTTTTAGTGAAAGTGTTGAAGCTCCATACGTGGCCTTTTTGGAAGCCTTTATCAGTTACTTTGATAGCAATTTCCCATTTAGAAACGGAAAGCTGTATGAGCCTATAAAAAGTTTGTTGTCAGTTGAGGACTACAGATTTTTTAATCTTAACTTTAAAATATTTGCCAAATCATTATCCCTCAAGGAAAAGGAGACCGTTGTTAAACTGCTGTTGATAATTTTGGATTCTGAAGGTTTCTTTGCTTTTATTTTCCGACATTCTGTAATACCCGAGTTGGAACATTTCAGCAAAGAGGAGAATTTTGATAACTGGAAAAATTTTGTTAATCTTGTGATTTCATTGCCCAATAGAGTTTCCAATACGTTAGAGGGGCGCATGCCGAGATTTTTTGTTATTAAAAACTATACTAACTATTTGCTGTGGACGTTTTTGAAAAATTTGGAGTTTATTTCAGAAATGATCACCAGGGAACCCCAAACAGAAAAAAATATTAACTATGACAATATGTCGATTTTTTTGAGTAAAGTGATGATTGATTTTAATGAGAATTATACTTCTGACGGCATTAACTTGTTTATAGAAGTAATAGCGATGTTAACTAATAAACAATCATCTAAAACACACATTTACCATCGAGTAGTGAACAATATTTTTAAAAATCTAAACCGTTCTGCTGTATATATTTTATCTAAAATGCTATTTCTAAATATAGATCCAGAAAAATATCTTATTAAAAACATTCTTAGTAAAGATTTAATCAAAAATGAAACGTGGAAATTTGTTTTGTGTACAAAAATACCACTTCTCACTCATTTTCAGAAAGATTACAACAATTTGATCGTAAATTTAACTGTGTATATCAGTAGCAGTGATCATTTTCTAGTAGTAAAACTATTATTGGACCTAATAACTGTTTGGGCGGACAAATCAGCTATTAATCGTACTAGTATTGAGCAACAGGTGTTCATAGCTCAGTTTATAGTGTATCTTCTAAATTCTATTCAAAATATAGGTTTGAGTGAGCACGAAATGTCTAAAATAAAGGAAAAGATGTTTTCTGGGATACCTATCCACTTGGAATCTAACATCGAAGTTGTCAGATCCTGCGGCATGAAAATAGGCGAGATTGCTTTAAATTTCTTAACGAAAGAAAGCAAGACCGATCCGGAAGCTGAGTTGAAGTTCGATTATGATAGTTTAAGTGAGCAGAGCAAGAATATTGTCAACAATTTGGAATCCATTTGGAACACTGACATTCAACGCTATTTTAAAACAAAAACCGAATTCGAAAAGACTGTAAAGGATCTTGTAGAACAATTATCAAATAAAGAAGATAAAGAAATCGAATATATTCCTCCAGAACGTAGATTTAGGAATAAAACCAAATTAGAAGAACCTAAAAACGAAATTACTATATCTAAATATAAAACTGATAGTAGGATTAAGATAATCGATAGTACAGATTTTCAATTGGACTCCGACGATGACTTAGAACCCTACGATTTGTCGAACGATGTTAAGGTTAACAAAAAGAACCCTCCTGCATATCTGAGGGATCTGCGCGAAGGTTTATTAGAGACTGAAGACGGTGAAGCTTTTATTTTGAGCTTGCAGGCATGTGAAAAACTTGTTTCTGCTCAATTACCTGACGATGATGCCAGTATCGGTCTGGAAATTTTGGAAATATTAATATCTCTAGAACCGAAATTCTATTTAGAGAATTTTGATGAATTAGTGTTTCAAAGTTCTGTCACCATAACAACAATTTACCCCTCATATTATGCTGAATATTTGTGCAAGCAGGTTCACGCAGATGTAGGGACGTACTCGATTTCTAGAAGAGTGTTTATGTTGAACGTTTTGAGACAAGCCGCGAGGAATCTGTCAGAAATCAAAATTCAAGAAGAACCAGCCAAAAAGAAATCGAAAATGAAGCAAGATGTAGAAAATGCTGAAGAAGTTATAAGGAAACGATTAGAAAGTAAAACGAGATACTTTAGTAAGCACAAAATTACCAAAAAGGAACAGGTAAATAAGTTTACTGAAGCAGCTGGGTATTTTTTCTTTCCTCTTCTATATGGATATACACAAAACAAGATGTTATCTCAAGACACACAAACTGATAGCGATTTTGTGTTTTTGATCCACTTCATAGAAACTTTAGCCGTAGTAATGTGTGCTTCTCGAAATTGTCCTGTAGCCCCCCGTATGGCCAAAGAAATCTTCCACTTTTCTTGGTTTTTGAGGTTCCATAAGGAGGTCAAAGTGCGCATGGCCGTTTTGAGCCTCATCGCTTCTGCCGTTATGAACGTTCCTCACAGTATTCTAGTTAGAGATTTCATCAACGAGTTGTTTGAAATACGCCTGTGGTTGTCAGATCTGTTAAGTCCTAATGTTGCTAAGGGGGAACCGAATTTGGAATGTCGGAATTTGGCAGCTTGTGCGATCGTTCTTATAGAAGGAGTTCTTAAAGTTGACACAGATAACGAGGAGACCATTTAGTATGTTTGTTGTATATATCGGTTAGCTATAAGCCATTAACACCACTGTCTTTATTGAATTCGTTATTTTCAAAGCTCTCTGTACATTTTTTTTAAATATATTTATTACTTCAATTAATTTCTTTGGTAGTCTTCTTATTTTTGTTCTTCCAAGCATTAATTTCCTTTTTTTTGTTCAGATTTTAGTTGGGAGTTTAACAGCTAGCCTAACAATATCTAATCTAGACGAAAAAATTTTACCAATAAACAGAAAATTCACTTCCATCCACTACTCTGTTTACTCTGCAAAAATATTTCACGTCTCTTATAGCACCGGTAAGCCTGTAAGATCCTAATTGGGGCCATTAAGACATACTTAAGAGTCACTCGTTTCTGAGCTCTCGTTTGGACTATTTATTATTGTCTAGAGTCTATTTTATTCCCAAAACATGCTGTCAAGCACTACAGTGCACCAATAGCACGTTAATAGTATAATCTCTCTTAGACAACACTTTGTACAATGTTATTATATAATCATAATGCATGGTTAAACATACACAGTGAGCGTGTATGACTTAGCTGTGGCACCTATCCCATATTCTCGGTTGATCCGCGAATGTTTTTGGTTATATCGTATGCACACCTCTCCTATACCTCCATAGGACGTCCCCTATTAGCCATTGGTACGCGCCGTTTCGGGGATGAGAAGTTTCCCACTTAGTCTATGCTGCATGAAGACCTACTCGATTTAGAAATCTTCTCAAACGGGTTTTCTAGGTCGACACTTTTTCCAGGTCCTAGATGATTTCTCAATGTCACCTGCAAGTCTTAATGCCTAATCTCTTTCCATTTTTTCTTCGTAATATCCCGAATAATATCCTCTTTTGGTCTTCAAATCATTTGGCAGGTAATTAAATTAAAAGAATGACTTCCCTGACATTCTTTGTACAAAAGGTGTCGCATCCTTTCCTATAGATATCTACAGCTCTAACTTTATTTCAGACGCCTTTAACAGTCTATCATCTAAAATTAGAATGGTTTTTCTATTCTTCACGTAGTTAGTGTCAATCAATGAAATTTTTCATTATTTCTAAGCAAAAGTAGTAATCCGGACCTAAAAAACTTTTGGGGTTAGGAAGATTGGTCTGAGTCAATCAGGGACGAATCTTCCGACCTCAATGCTCCCCAGGTTCTTCTCATCATATTACGCTGATGTGGTATGGGAGGCTACTGCCATAATTATGCTTCTCATATGAGAGCCCCGCGAAAGAGAACCCTCATATAATACCTTTACCAAGTAAAGAACAGCGACAGTGCTTTAGTCCCACTATCATCAACTTTTTAGCTATTTAAGACCATTTTTCTTGTATATTACCGTTCTCTTAAGAATCTCCAGTTTATTACAAAAACGTGATGCCATAATAAGATTGTTATGTTCTTAGTTAACAACAAAATATTTGTTATAGACATACAAACCAAATTACATTTCTAAGAATCTAAAAAATTTCCTTTATGTAATGTTCACAAAAGAAAACAGCGAGGTTGTTGTTTACTATTAGATATTAGGATTAAAAATTAGTTTTACTTGTATTTGTAGATGTTCTACTATTTTGTTGCTTCTTATTACTTTTTTTTTGTATTTGTAGACAATAAACATTTTTTCATTACTTTATTTTTATTTACCAATCTGACAATGAATTTTTCAAGTTAATAAAACAATTGATAAATATTAAACAATATTTATATTTCAATGATAAAATAATGACAAGTTTAATATGACTAACTGTTTGTTCGAGCTGGAGATGTTACTGCTTCGCTTTTAAGCTGAAACTGAGGCTGAAACTTATAAGCGAAGCAGTACTAATCTCAGAAGACAACGGCCTAACATTCCGAACAAACAGTTGTAACAAGTTAGACGATGGTCGTAAAAGCCTAAAGCATTTTATTAAATTTAATATTCTATTTTATGAAAATTAAGCACTGGCGGTACTGTAGACTAGCGCCAAGATTCATACGTTTTATGTATTTTTAATCTTTAAGTAATATTTTAAAATTGAATTAAGTTATTTTAATTATTTTTTTTATTTTACCATTTTTTACAATGATCGATTTACAAAGTTTATTTATTTTCACAATTGTTTCTACATTAAAAATCACATAAAACCGCTGTTAGTTAATATCCTGGTTGTAGATTTTAATAGAACTGAAAAAGTTTATATGTAGTATAACGGACTCTCCTCTTCGAGTAAATATACTCTTTCAACTACTCCGTGACGCATGTTTTCGTTTTCGAAAAAACTAAAAAAAAAACTACTTTTTGTAGTATAAAAAGTAGTATGTAAAAAAGTATAAAGTGGGAAAACTAAACATACAATTTTGTTAATTTTCTTAATTTTCTAAGATATAATCCTAAGAAATACTTACGAATTTTTTGAAAATTTTTGAATGTACAGTTTTGCTACAATAGGAAAAAATAATATGTTCCGCAGAAAATATCTGCATATTTCCGAAACATATGAAAAATCTCGTTAAACAAGAATTATATCCTGAACTGCCTCCATCAAATTGTATTGTAGAGAGGTGGCTCCACCTGAAACATCAGTATCTAATATTTATCATCGATAGATAGCATTACTTTCGGCTTCGAAACACTTCAAATTAAACGTCATATCATTAATGTTGCCATACCATTAATGTTTTTATTTATTGAACAGATACATTATTTAATTCTAATATAATACGAAGTTCGCCGGGTCAGCTAGTATTTGTATATTCGTATCTTGATAGAAAAAGTGGGTAATTTATTAATTACATTTTTACAGGTTCTGTGTTAACTCCTACTTCAATTCAACCACTCCAACCAATGTCTTCCACAACCAATAATAACAATACAGACAAACCGACAATAAATAAAAACTTACCAGTCGGTAGCACGTGGAAAAATTCCGGTAATATCAACATAGACTTGGATAATTTATTAACCAATAAACCAAAAACAGGTAAATATATCTACACATCTACATACAATACAACTAATATAAAATGAAATCGGAGGTTTTCATCGTCAGATTAATAATTTTTCATTATTTGTCTTTGGACTCGTGTATCGAGTTTTGGACCGAGTTTTGTTAGGACTCACTGCCTGGCTTTCTAATAGAAATTACCCCATACACGAGTTCTCAAAACAAGAAACAATTCAAATCCGGATAACGAATAATTGATAATACCTTTATTATAATTCATCCCTTTTTATTTTCATTTGAAAATTATTAAGCTAACAAAATGGGAAAAAAAAGTATTTTCTGTTTTCATTCACAATATAGTTTTTGCATAAACTTACGTCACGTTTTTCGGTGGTGGTATTACGATATCTTGTGCCTTACCAAGCCACTCACCTTTTTTACCTTTTTATTGTTATCATGCTCACATACAGTCCTGTAACATCGTTGTTGTCCTTTGATCATTGCTGTACAGTTTTACAAATTTTTCTCTTATTAAGTTATTCCTATGAAATGAATTGTATTGTTTTTTTTTCTGAGACATCTACCATCATCTTGCATATCTTTAATCCTTGATCATCTAAAACTACATTGGGTTTGGTCTTGATATATGCCAAGTCTTCGCCAAGTCTAACATCTTCTTCTACCTTTTTTTTCATATATTAAGATAATGTCTTGTTTTTGAAACTCTCTTATGAGTGGCAGGGACGAATGAAGAAATTTTTCCAATATTTCAACACTAATTTTGTAACGAAAGATACAGGGGCGCCGGCGTCAAGTCAAAGAGCAATATTTCTGGCGAAGAAACATTAAGGAATGGTGTAATATCTAAAATGTAGCCATCAAGACCCGAAAACGGCACTCTACAAAGGACTTTTGAGTATTTGACTCTACAAAGTGTTTGAAGAGTACAGGCAACGTTCAACGTGCGGTTAAGTACAAGACATAAGAAGAAAAAGAAGAATTCACATTTGTCATCTTTATTTGTGCAACGTTCACATCGGACGAAATAGTGATTTCACTTGTAGCAGTGCTCTGTATGGACTAGGCGGAGAAATTTTCACACCGTTCTCCATAAATACCACATTCTTACTTTCTAGAAAATTAAAGGAATATCTTGAATCCACAAATATACTTAGCTGACTACTTATTTACAAATATACTTAGCTGACTACTTATTTTTTGGTTGTGTCCTTTCAAATCATAATCTGCAAGAACGAAACACTCCCTGTAACAAGTGAATTCAAGTTTAAATTGGCAAAAAGGAAAAAGGGGCACTACGCTAAAGGTATCAGCACTTTCTGAAATAGTAGGTGAAAACTACAAGAAACCAATTGAAAAATAATTAGTTTCTTTCTAAAGTGGGGTTTGATATTTTTTTAATTTTTTTTACGTAATTATTGTATGAGGATAAAAAATAAACTGTTGTTTGCAGGTCCTTCCCCAAGTATGAACCAATTGGCCAGCAACCAAACCTCTCCAATAAACCAACCTCGGCCAATGAACGCGGGGATGGTGTCTCCGGGCTTCGGCACGCAACTGAACTTCAACAACGTGCAGGGTTTCAATCAACCCCAACAGAATAATCAATTCTTCGCCGCGTTCAAATGATTGACACTTCATAACTGAGGTTTTGAATATTGGCAAACCCATACAATGATCTCAGACGGCAATATACAAACATAAACACAAACAAAAATCAGAAATATTTTCATAGATTTAAAATAAATACGGTAGTTGAGGTTTACCACTAAATATATCTATTCTTTAAAAGAATAAAATAAATATATCAAAAAGATATTGTAGTTGGTTTTAGGTTTGATGCTTTCGGAATATTATTAACAATATATGAATTACGCGTTATAAATATCCACAAGGGTCCTAGTTATGAAAACGCAAAAAACTTGTAAATCAGCAGAATACTGACAAATTTTTATTTAACAGTGTGCTTAAGTGAAAAAAGATAGACATTTCGACACTTATTTTAAGTTCTTCGGGATTTATACATATACTAAAAACATTCCTAGGAAAATCTTATGTCACGTTATCTATTGCTGACATAACATTTGACAAATTAATGATCAAGAAGTGTAGGTCAGCCCGGTGTTTTGTAATAGTAGATACATTGTTTTCTAGGTTTTGGTCTGGCATTAATTTTTGCTGATGTTTCTCAAGCAACTGCGATAGTTCTCGTCAGTTCTGTAACTTACTGTAAGCAATAAGACTGACAGCAGGTTAGGTCCGTTGCTGTATTACGTTTAAACCAGAAAAGTATGTACCAACACAGTATATGGTCAGTTGTAAAAAAAATCATAAGTGGCGCTATCTATATTCAATACAAAGAAATAAAAACCAAAGAAAAAACAACCGACTTGTTGACCTATATCGATTGCCTTCGGAATAATTTTTATTTATGATTTGAAATAAGAGGTACGCACATTGGTACTCAAATTTATACATTCCAAAACAGATCGTAGTAAACCATGTACTTAAAAATGGTACAGCTATGTCACTACTTTGACATTCTAGTAAATTTCTTCAAGAACCTCTACAAAATTATGGAAGTTGGGTTTTTGTATAATTTTTTTTAACTCTTGATGTTCTTCGATGCCCAATTACCTGCCATATTACCCGTCAGTCCCGTACCAGTCAACCCGTCAAAATTCAAAATGGTGGACCATTTACCAAAGTCAGATGTCTTTACGGAAACATTCGACCATGTTAACTTTTCTGTATATGAACAGAAACAGTATATCAGCCGAACATTAATGTAAAGCATTACCTGTAAACACTGCAAACGACGGAATGATGCTTAAATACACCCGCTCAAATGGTTATAGAGGAATGACATGGACGACCTTCGCTTATGGTGGAAGATTTATCGCAAAACATAGTCTAGCAAAAACTGCAACATATACGGACAAAATGATGAAAGAATTTGAATCAACATTAAAGATTCTTTGTAGGAACATATGTAAAATAGAAAAAACACCTTAGCTGAATATCTAAAATAGTATATAGTGAGAAATCAGGGTACTGCTCATTTTTTTTACTTTTGTTCAGGCTTTCTACATTTCACACTCTCATTTTTGTCTCAAGGTGTAAACATTCGTGTTTATTTTGACTATGAAATGGCTTTTGGCAGTACTCTTGTCTGGCAACAAATACAAAGGTGGAGGAAGAACTACATTAATTAATTGCATAAAAAAATAGAACAGGATCCAAATTTATCAAGCCTTTAAAGTTAGCAATGTATTTTGTTATTTTTTTAATAAAGGCTCATATCGATATGGGACCATATAGAGAATGCTCAGACCACAAGTGTTCTACAAATTTACTATATCACAAAGAGTTATATATTTAAAAATTGTAGAAGTAAACACTATAAGCACCAATTCTTGTAATATCTAACGACTCTAGTGAACTTTATTCATCCTCTTCTTTTATTGAATAGTTTGTCACAATTGATAGTTGAAAGACACAAGTATAGAACAAGTCAGTGATGTCATTAAGGCATAGAAACCATTTTTTAAATCTACCAATAGCAATCAATTTTTAGTGTTTTCCCCGTTTTATATTTTCTAGGTTATGTGTCCTATCAAGTGGCTGAAGAGCTTCACCATTTTTATATGGTTGTACATAGAGGTGCACTGCTATTTCGTAAACTGCAACTTTGTCACTGCTACCAATATACCTAAATACAAAAAAACTACAATTTAAAAGAATTTTGCTAAATGTTGTCACATTTTAAAGTTTAATACTCGTACAAGTGTTTTGCTCTAAGGTTTAGTAGAGCGTGACGGTTAACGAATGACATCTTGGAGAAAAGATAAAGGGCTAGGAGTCGATGAGTCACATTTCACGTAAAATGTAATGTTTTACGTCACATTTGACATACAATTTCACATTCTACGTCAAAATTTGACGTGAAACATATTGCATGAGGTGTAACGGATAACATTTAGATAAAATTTCACGCTTTACATCACATTTTACGTCAAAATGTGACAGAACGTAAAATATGTCTTAAAACGTGACATTTAACGTGTGAAATATGATGTGGAACGTAACATTTTACACGACGTTGTGTTTCGTGTCATTTCACGTAAAAGCCTATGTTTCATGTCACATTTGACATAAAATTTCACATTCCGCGTCCCACTTTACGTAAAATGGCATATTCCACAGAAATGTCAAATTTTTCGCAAAATGTCACAGTTTACGTCAAAATGTGATTAGGAACGTGAAGTGTGTGGTGGAACGTGACATTTAACGTGTTACGCGAGTGATCTTTATTCAGAATTAACCACAATTTCAGTTGGCAACAAGTTTATTTTGACATTTTGATTTCTCGGAAATCAAACGGAAATCGTTCTCAAAATAGCGTAAAGAAATTTCCGAAGTGGCAATCGAAACGTTAAAATGGTCGAATTTTTAATATCACAAGACAATATCTTCAGAACCAATACGATGTGGCACGTGCCATTTTTAACAAACAAACTGGATATTTATCAGCGTCGGGAGCAGACAGGATAGAAGAGGTTATAGCACCATAGATCACATACAAGTAATAACAACACTAATTGAAAAATTAGAATCAAAATAGAAAATGAGATGTCACAAGCAATAGAAATACGTAAGAAGTACGACAGGGATGCATTTTGTCACCGCTGCTGTTTAATGTTTATAGTGAAAGCATCTGCCAGGAAACCCTTTTGCAAGCAAACGAAGGAATCGTAATCAATGGGGAGGTTGTAAATAATATTCGACACTGTACTAGTTGCACGAACAGTAGAAGAATTACAACGATTACTTACAAATATAAATATTGCCTGCAACAATTATGGCATAAATATCAATATAAAAAAAACCAAGTATATGGTCTTCAGTAAAAACACGACACAACCACAAATTACAAATACTTGGGGACTTCAATAAACGAAACTGGAGACCAAAACAATGAAATAAAAAGACGTATCGAAATTGCCAGGGCCATCTTCATAAATATGAGGAAATTCTTCTGCAACAGAGATATAAGCATCCCCTACGATTAAGAGATTAAGACGTTGAACGTGATATAATTACACTACTCACCTCCTTATATTTCCAACGAGGTAATATTAATTTACATCCGTCCAGTGGTTCGGGAATATGTTATTTTGGACTTTATTCTTTTTTTATACGATTTAATTTGGAGTTTGGCGCAGAAATCAGGATGTTTAACAATTTGTAACAGTGACAAAGTTTTAATCATAACGGACTATACCTTTTTGATAAAAACACAGTGTTATTTACATTTCAATACGTATTGGTTTGAAATTTAAAAACCAACTCGTCAAAAACGAGATAAAGTGAATTACATTACATTCCGATGTTCGAAAGCATCAAATTTAAGACTGCAGTTTTACTTGAAAACAGTCTCTAAATAAACATTAATCCTAAAGTGAGTTGTAACGAATAAGGCGATAAAATTTCAGGGTATCATCCGCATTTCGTCGACATTATTAGCTATATTGTGTTGCTGTGCATTTAACGTTATTCCATCGATATGTGTGTGATACTTTTAGTAATGATTGCAAAGTGATTTTTGAAGCATTTAATGAATCTGAACCTGAAAAAATTAAATAGGACAGAATCAATATTGTCATGCTGATACAAAAGATATAATATTTACATACAAAAGTACATATTTGTAATTCTAAGCAATTAATGCACAAAAAATGCAAATCTTTAATTTGACGTAATTCCTTCACCTAAATTGAGTAAATGAAAAAAAAAAAAAATATTAATAAAAGTCACTTCTTAGAGCTTCACAAATTTCTAAACGGCTGCAAAATGATGTCTCATGTTACTGCATGACTCGCGTTATCGATCTCAAAACTCTGTTAATCTTCATTTCATATGGTGATCGTATATTTCGTTGACATATCGCTGCCTGAGTATTACAAGGGTAAATTACTATTTAACTGGGAATAAGCCACAATTAAAGATAAAAATACGTTTATTGACGTTTCAATTTCCACTTCGGAAATCGTTCTCAAAATACAAACAGTAAATTAAACAAATTTTGTTTTTTGTTACATAGTGAAAAATTCTTCTAATAATTTAATTTTATCTGACTCATTTATATTGACAATTCAGACATACATTATGCATTTTAAAGTAGACGACTTTAAAATGATATTGCCAATATTGTTGAGTTGCGCTCCTGGGACGACTTTACTTATAAGATAGTTCATTCGATTACATGAAATCAACTTAAACTTGAGAATATCCGTCAGAAAAAAATCATTGCATGTAATTCGTCTTTAAAAATCAAAACTCTTAAAATAAAAGTCTTCATCAAAACTCTTTCCTCGACAGATAATGTCAAATTACATCACTTCTTAGACTTCCGAACTTGTATATGAGTCCAAGATTAAACTTGTAGGCCTTACCCATAGATGGCATTACTACAAATATTCTATTACTGGATTCGAAAAGGATTTTTTTAATTGACCACTTTGTTCTTCTTTATAAAAGCATTACACACACATTAAAGGTAGCTGAAAGGTATAAATTAAATTTTGTGTGGGTTTAGCTGTATGCAGTACTGTATAGGTAAAATCTAAAAGGTTTATAATAAGGTACTGGGAAACTTCGAGAAAATAAAAATGTCTGCAAATCTACATTCTAGGTTGCTAGAGTGTGTTTATTTGATTACTTCAGTTTGGCTATGCTACCTTTTTATAAACCTTGTATGGAATCCAAAGATACAGGATGTCCCAAAAACGATAAGGAATTACGACGTACTACCAATCCATTGTACTGATTGTAAATATTAGGTAATATGAAATGAAAACTAACAATTATATAGAATATATATTTAGTAAAGCCAATTTTGAAATATATTCTTTGTAGATTCGTTAAGATTTTCTGAAGAGTGTCCTAGAAAGTTACAGTGAGCGGTGATTTTAGTAGAATTTGTTATGTAATGTAGATGAAAAGATATCTAACGGGATTTGAATAAGAGTTTTGAAAGTATGTTGAAAGAATAAACTAAAAGTATAAAGTAATAGCAAAACAATTATCCATGCAGGTCAGTTTCAATGATGTCATACATAAGTGTACATTGTTTCTATTTGTACTTACGAAATCACTTTACAAAACAGTCATCAGACCAATAATGACATATGCGGCAGAAACAAGACCTGACACAGAGAGGACAAAAAGGATGTTAGAAACAGCAGAGATGAAAACAGAAAAATTAATGGTAAGGCACTAGGGACAGAGCTAGACGTACAGATATACGACATAAATGCAAGGTGGAGAACATCAAAAACTGGTTAAGAAATAGAAGAGTAGAATGGAACGATCATATAAGCCGAATGACAACAAATAGAGTAGTAAAGACGGCAAGAGACGGTTCCCCAATAGGAAGATGATCGGTTGGAAGACCACGAAAACGATGGAATGACAACATACTGCTGGCACATTGAAAAACAGACAGAATTATGTCTATATAAAAAGAAGAAGAGAAGAAGAAATCAAAACGAAGAGAACTTTTCATTTGAATAAATGCAATTCTTATCGTTTACACAACTTGTTGAGAATACTTGTATTATTATATTTTGTTATATATATTAAACAATCGAAACTTTTAAGAAAAACTACAGTACGACCAGGATAGCAATAGACGTGAACTGCGCGTTAACCGTTGTAGGGCTGCAGAATTCATTTGTGGGTGTAAAGCAAAATACCGAATTATGTCCTACGTCACAACATAACCAGCTTGGGTTTATTTTGCTTTACACCCACAAATGAATTCTGCAGCCCTACAACGGTTAACGTGCAGTTCACGTCTATTGCTATCCTGGTCGTACTGTAAATACATGATAGTTAGCAAATAAAATTATATACATGATGACGATATAAAAGTTGGATATGCTGTAGTAGACAGAGTAGAGAAACTAGTGTATCTCGGCAGTAATATCAATGAGAGCTGGGATCCAACTGTAGAAATTAAAAGCCGAATATAATGAGCCTGAGCTACATTTGTAAAAATAAGGAACGTACTTTGCAGCCACGATCTTAGTATTGACCTTCGCGTTCGAATAACATATTGTTGTATTTTTAATATTCAGTGCTAATGTATAGAGTGGCAGTGGATCTAGGTCCAAAAGCACAAACAATACCGCGTAACTACCACTCGATTTGTTACATCAAACATGTAAGTTATATTTGTTTCTACCTCACATGTGTTTGGTAGTGGGAAGATCACGTGGGCAATAAACACCGCCCATTAGAAAGAGATGCAGGGACTGCTTTGCATGATTTTTCTCTGTCGCACTGGGAGAACGAGTCTATATTGCACCAGTCTAGGTATTATATGTCTCTGGAGAAAACACCTAAGCTAACTTAATGTTTGAACAAGTGTAAACATTATTAAGAATACAACAACAAAGCTTGAAGAAATATGTTTCCAAAAAAGGGAGGAGTTTTGCTTTGCGGTATTAATAAAAACACATCCCAACTCTATAAATAGTAGTAACAATTCTTAAACTATCATTTTCTCTTCATAAGTTAAATGTTCATTGGCGTATTGATTTTACAATGACATTTAATGTTTTTGAGTACTAATTTAAAATAAATTTTATTTTATTGAGAATATGAAGACTAAGTAATTAAAATAATTAAACAATTATCAATCACTAGTACACTTTCCTCTTTCCGGTAATATGTCTACGTATATAACTTTTTTATTCTTTATTTACGAGTTAGTTGTCGTTTTTGCAATGTCATTATGCGGAGTTAGTAGTGTTATTGAGATTTTCCATCTATGCAGCTTAAACATATGTGAGTGAATGAAATAATGTGTCAAAATCGTATTTTAATATGTTTTTTTGTATTAAAATAATATATTCGTCTAACTAGAGTATTTCTGTAAGATTGATCATTTTTATAAATGAAGAATTGTTTGCAAATGTGAGTCTGTTTTAAATAGGTAAAAAATAGAAAAGAAAAGACTTATAATCGGTTTTGTTGCAACTTGGACAACCGATTTCGTGGTTTACAACTTCAGTTCATCGTCAGGTCTCCGATTAAAGTTACTTAACCACTAAAAAAGAAATTCTATAGTTGTTATAGGGTTTTTAAATATAAATTAGGCGAAAACTGACTACAATAAGCACAAATATACTTACATGAAAGGTAAAAGAGACTGGTATACTACCTGCTTGATTTTATCAGGTGGAGTGCTGATGGAGAAAGGAGAAAAAGTGGATTTTTATAAAGTTTTAATACGATAAATAAAATAACTTTATTGTTATTATTTCAAATATATAATTTTTGGATTTGAATTGATCGGTATATAAACTTTGTATGGGACATCCTGAATTTTCCTTGCACTGAGATTAATTAGCCAATTCATCTTGCTTTGTGTTAGTAAGTTTTTAAAATAATTTTTGCACATATGTTTTGTATTATTTTGTATAAAGTTTTAAATAATGCTCATTGCTGGGTGCTGGGATATATTTTAAACAGTTAAATATTTTTAACATTGTTATTAATTTTAGATTTAATTGATCGATTATATTTTTTTGACGTATCTATATTTATTTTTATTAGTCACTCGTTTATATTTCAAAGATTATTCGTCTTTCCCTACTAAAAGGTACAAATAAACGTTTAATACAAAAAACTGCGTAAACTCATTCTATATTTTATCTTTGTTTAATATTTGTACATAATGCAACAGCAAAAGTGTACAATTAGGTCGGATTTTTTAATAATTACTAGCAATATAGCTAGATATCAACGTCATAAATATAACTACAACCTTAAGATGGGACACAAATAGAAATAAGGTCTAATAGAAGAACCAAAGGAAGGGGATTCGATTTCATAATTATAGAAAATTATTTTTAAATTAATGAAAACGATTTATTATACAGCATAACAACAAATTATAAAAACGCATAGAATATGTAATGTTAAAAAAAAATATCATTGAGTGGCATCCTATTTATTTTTAATTAAATCCAAAATTCTTCGAGGCATAGTTTTTACCAAGTTCTGGCTGGTTTTATAGCTGCCCGCTTTAGTAGGCTCCTTCAGTGCTTCCCCTACTTGGAAAGAGCCTCCTTGCAAGTGATACTATAAGAGCAAAATATGATACTTCTTGGAAACGTGCTTCGGACGGCCAATCCTTGCACCATTGGATCTAAACAATTTTAACTAAAAAAGAAATATTTGGTACAGTTCAAATGCTTTTTGCGTCGTTTCGAAATCGTCGACAAAATAAGAGCGTATTGTAGAAGTCAAATAGCATACACAAAATTATGCATCATCAAAGTAAGCAAAAGCTGGCTAACAGTAGAGAGTGATGACAATTGTTTTATGGTGTTCCATAAAATTGCCTTGGTCAACAACATATAAAAGGAGAATATAGACAACTTATAAAGGGAGTATTGTGATAATTTGTTGCTCCTAAATCGCTAAATAATTTGATAAAGAAAATATTTTTTTTCCATCAAGCAGGTGCATCTCATACTCATTTCAAAGGCTATATTTTTTTAACAAGTTCTTTATGTAGTGTCCAGCCTTCAATCATGATGTTATACCCAGGTTCACCTTCATCTACTTCTAGCCATTGTAAAACATTTTCCTCAGCTACATGTTCTCCGGCATTAGTATGTATTGTCCTACAGAAATCAGTAACTTTCAGACCTTCTAAATCTGTCTGCATCTTGGGCATCCAACAAATTCTTCCAACCATTTTTTAATGTTTGCTCTTTCACTTCCTCCCATGCTGCAGCAAAATTAAAAATTGTTGATTTTAAATTGTAAGACCTTAAGTTTTGCAAGGTCCGCTGCCTTCTTGTATCTTCTGCAATATCTCCATCGTGCAATACAACCATTACTTAGTCTAAAAATTTCTGCGATATATTCGTTTGGTTGCCAAAAGTATTTGATCCATGGGTTGAAAAGCGATGTATTTTTTTTTTGTCAAAAACGAGGTAAACCATGTTCCACTTCTTGGAGCTATAATATGAAACGGGCGGATGATGCATTATATCTTTTAAAACTATAGGTGTACGAGATTTGACAACCATTACAAGAGTCAATCTATGCGATCCATCGGCGTTAGCACAAAACAGTGCCGATACCCTGTCTTTGCTGATTTTTCTTCTAGAATTGTATTTTTCATATCTGGAGGCTTGTGTGCTTTCAGGTAAAGTACGCCATAACAAACTAGTTTCATCAATATTACAAATATGAGATTCTAATAGCATTTCGTTACTGATATGTTCCACTAATTTTTGCCTAAAAAGTTTCATTTCTTCTTTTGGTGCACTTGAAGCTTCGCCGTAAACCCTTTTATTAATGATTCCGCGTCTTTTGCGAAAGCGCCAGAGCTATCCAGCACTTGCTCTGAATGGTATGTCCATACGATTTGCTAATTTAATTTCAGCAGATTTCAATTCGACTGCCCGGACCGGCACCCCACTGAAACATTGTTGACCGTACCATTTTAAGATTGCTTTTGCTAGTAAAGTTTCAGGAGGTTTCAGTTTCTTTCGTTTTCTGAGGTTGCTGTTCTCTCCTTTAACCACACATTAATGCAAATTTATTTATTTTGCTCTTGTTTTTTATGTCCGAAACAGTTTGCTTTTTTATGCCATATTGATCAAATATATGAGACACAGACGTTCCAGACACAGACTCCAACTTTTGTAGAATCTTTAGTTTTTGATTGATCGATTTCGATTGTTTCTTTTCAGTTTGTCCATATTTAAAGGGAAGGAATGCAAAAATTTTAACCTATTTACTGGCGTACACTAAATGTGTTCATTCACAACGAATAAACTAAAACTGCTGTAGAGTGGTGAGTAACCAGTGTGGTAATCACCCATATAATAATATAAACCTACGCGGTATTATATCGTAATTAAGAGTACGTTTTTATTTTTTTGGCATTTGACCGAATTTTTTGTCCGTTATATCCGAAATCCGTTAAATAGAGGTCCGTTATATCGAGGTTTTACAGTATTGTTATACAGTCCGAAAAATGAAAGATTAACCATGAACGATCATATCAATCATTTATTTTGTATAATTTTCTGTCTTTTTATATAAATAACAAACATTTGTTATAGAAAAAGACAATAAATACAAAATAAGTGATTGATATGATCGTTCATGGGTAATCTTTCATTTTTCGGACTGTATAACAGTATTAATCTTTTTTTATTTGATCTCGAAGCTATAAAACGTTTAATATAAATCATTTACACATGTGTTTTGCCAAAGTAAAAGTTGGAGTACGTTCTTCAAAGATTATTTGTTTGCGATTCGAGTTTATGCATAAGATAATTGACTCCCAAACCTGAATAAAAATATTAATTAAATGTTTGTTTTTTTGCAGTAGTTTGTGGTTGCAAGGTCGGCAGAGATCTGTAGTTGAGGGTGAGGCAGTTTTTGGAGCTGGTCACGTTAATTACGTCTTACGTTTTATACTAATAACTTCATGAGACCGTTGTGGCAATTTAGCTGATGGAACCGCAGTTTTCTTCAGTCTTCTCAATTTAGTTTCAGGTGTTACTATAAAGTAAATTAAGTATAAATATATTAAAATATAAATAATATTTTAATCAACAGTTGGACACAGAATAATAAACAATCAGAATGCCCACTCTCAGATGCCGCCTTTGAAGTTTTTCAGCACGCGAGCCATGTTTTAGAAGGAAACACATAACACAGACATATGATTTGTGAGGTTATGTAATTGTTTATATTTATGTTTAATTATATTTTATTTATGTTAATATATTTAACAATGTTAATTTAATTATATAGTACGTCTATGACTGCCGTAAGTCAATTACACCGGGTTAATTTTTCTATGCACACCACATAAACAACACTGGTTCCCTTTAAAACATGGCAGAACGTCTGTGCGAACGAGATGCGCGTACTTAATTTTCCATGGAGAGTGGGCATTCTGATTGTTTATTATTCTGTGACTGACTTGGAAAGTAATCGTCCTCAGTAAAATGTAAACTGCACACAGTCATGTTCTTGGATATAGGTTTGTCAATACGCAAAATGCATTGCCAAACTTTTCACATATTCTCGTCCAGCGGAAACTCATCTATGAATTTTTTTTATGAATTATAATAAGATGATCATTGAAGAACACTGCAATAGTGCAAGTCGAAGTGGATGTTTTTGAAATCTACCACCAGGCGTCGCCCACTTTGCGGTTCCTCGCGAATAATAGTAAGTTTATTTGAGCTGTTAATAGTGCGAGGCAGGAATTTTTGTGTTATGGATTTTCGACTATGAATCTATCAAAATATTCCCGAGCTGAGCGACTGGACTATACCTAGACTCATTATTAGCTGATATAATAAATTTAATTTCATTGAAAATAGAGGATAATTACGATTAATTTAGGTGTATATTAATTCATTTTGATTACGACCTTCCTATTTATAAATTCTTCTTCTTTTTGGCATCATAACCCTGGATGGGTCTTTGCCTGTCTGGGTCTTTGCCTGTCTGGCTATGTCCTTCCATTCAGATCTCTCTTTTGCCATTCTTCTCCATTGTCTTATGTTCATTGTTTTCAGGTCGTCTTCCACATCATCCAACCATCTCGTTCTGGGCCTTCCTTTTTTTCGCCTTCCTATGGGATTCCATTGTAACAATTTCTTTGTTGTTTTTGCATCGTTTTGTCTCTGCACATGTCCCAGCCATGACAGTCTTTGACTTTTCACAAATCCTACAATGTCATAACCTTCATTTAACTCATTAACCTCGTCGTTTCTAATGATTCTCCATGTGCCATCTTCCTCTTGTACCGGGCCATATACTTTCTTATTTATATATACTTTCAGTATTTTTCTCTCGAATGTCCTGAGTTGGGCTTCATCTTTTTTCGTCATTACCCAAGTTTCACATCCATAGGTTACTACGGGTCTAATCAGTGTTCTGTAGATAGTCATTTTGGTTCTTTTGTCTAATAATTTCGCTGTCATCAATCTATTTATAAATACCAATCTATAAACAACTATACAATTGATGTAGTTTTATTTTGTTGATAAACTGAATGTGAATAATTTTTTACTTTTAATTACAATTAATATTCTCTATGAACACGTGTGCTTGGTTGTATAGTAACTTCCAGTCGAAGTCAAAATTTGACCAACGTAACAAAAATTACTTACTAAAGTTACTAGTTGAGACGGGGTTTAGTGAATGGAGCATAACGGCTTTCGTATGATCATCGCTATAACTAGTGGGAGGCAAACTGCTCTGCATGAAATACAAATATATATTGTCTTACTAAAAACGACGAATTAGTGAGTCATTACGTGTTAGAATATTTTATAAACGCCAATACATGTACATTTTGGTAAGGGAGTCGATATGCCTTTTATTCTATTCGATATATTCCAATTGATGTAAAACCGTTCTAGATGCTTCCGTACCATGTTTTCTTAAAAAACTACAGAGTAAGAGCAATATTTGATGATTTGTTCAATTTTTTTTAGAAAGAATAAACTATTTTAAACAATTTTTTTTCTTTCATTTGTTGGTCTTATTCAGCAGATATAAATTATTTAAGCCGATGTGCCTTATAGGTGTAACAGTAACTGAATGTCATGATAGTGTAGAATTAAATGTGAACGTACGTTACTTTTCGATATATTCTGCTCATTTATTTATTGTAGATCTTTGAAAAATAAACTGTTGTGAAAATAAATAGTTTTTATTGATCTACAAACATTTTTCTGCATTTTAATAGGAGTAATATCCAGGAATAACTATATTCACAACTTGAGATGTGTAGACGATACAGTTATCATATTCGTCGTTAAAGAAACCTGATGGACAGATATTGTAACCGTTATGAAACATTGTCTTAACGTTTTGTTATTTGTACAAAGCCACATTAATTATGAAAGGTTATTAGCGAATTATGAATAAATATATGTAAGAGAGATATCTCCCTTACATATCTCTGATGATGAAATATGAAAGATTACAGTACAAGTTGTTTTAAAACAACAGTGAAAACTTTAAGTAATTTAAGATTTATGACGTCAGAACACCACTGCGTTGCCAAAACTTAGAATGCTAAATAAATGTATACTCGTGGACTTTAACAAGAGCTATGACGTTGTAAATACTTGCGCGGAACTAAATGGCAACAAGGTACTGGGACCCTAAAATGAAGACTGAAAAGGTCGGGCCCTCTCGTTCGGTAGAATACAATTATTCTTATAGCCTAGGCGAAGTAGGTTGAAAATGATATTATAATTGTATTGCAAAATATAATTGTCCAAATTAATATATCTAGACAAACTTTTTATTTTAAAATCTCATTCACATATACTTCATCTAATTTACTTACCGTTGCACGTCATTCGCGTCATAGCCCGTGAGGTCACATGATGCCAACATGAAATATTTAGGCGGTAGGTGTGTTCTTTTTTAGAATCACTTTGCCGAGTACACTGGGGCGGTAGGTGTGTTGAAATAATATCTAAAGGTTTCCATTAATGTTAACTTAAAGAAATATACAATAGTATGTTTCATTTAATTTGTATAAATGTATTATAAATCGTTTTTATGAAGAACATTTGTTCGGAACACACTGTAACTGTAATCGAACGAAGGTGATATTTTGGCATAAATTGGTAACACTTATTTGACAGTTGCGGTATGACTGAGATGTGTATATTTGCAGACGACATAGTATTAATTGCGGAAACAGCAGAAAAACTGAAATGGAACAATGGACAACTTGGAGAAATGGAACCTAGAAGCAAGCAAATACAACTTAAACGTAAACAAAGAGAAGTAATGATAGACCAACAAAAAATAATACAGACAAATTCATACAAATACTTAGGAACAGTAATCAACAACAAAGGAGACATCGAGGACGATCTTAATAACAGAATGGAAAACTATTTCAAGCATTAACTAGAGGATTCCTTAATAACAAAGAAATATCAACAAAGACCATGATGACAATATACAAAACAATATATAGACCTAGAGTGACATATGGAGCAGAAAATTGGATATTAAACAAAAGGCATCAGAGCAGAATTCAGGCAGCAGAGATGAAATACCTCAGAAGAACGATCGGAGTAAAAAGAGCTGATAGAATCAGAAATGAAGAAATATGAGAAAGACTCAAAATCACACCGATACTCAACTCAATCAAGGAGAAAAAATTGGCTTGGTTCGGATATCTAACCCGGATGGACAATAATAGACAAGTAAAAATAGTGTGGGGCGCCAAACCAATAGAAAAGAACAGAAGAGGAAGACCCATTAAAGAACGGAACAGTGACATCTCGCAGATACTGCAGAGTAAGGGTAAGACTTGGCAGGAAGCAACACATATGGCATTCAATAGGAAGGAATGGAGAAAGTTCGTTAAGAGCTAGGACACCTCAGATTGTAAAATATTGTAATTTAATGAATTGTATTATAAACGGTCCAACGCCGAAAGGTACAAATGGGTGTACTGATTAAGTAAAGTTTATTAACCTTAATATCCAATTTGTACACACCATTGATCAAGTCAGCCTTTGCGATTAGTTCATAATTTTTGTTAAGGGGACAGTCTCATGCGATTAAAAAAAAAGAGACACATTTTAAAATTAATGCAGAAAAAAAACTATAATATTAATTAACATAATTCCTTTTGGAGATGATTAAGTAAGTCTTGAAGTACATAAAAAAAATTTTAATAGCGATTTTAACTTCATTGGTGTCCTGTAGATGGCGTGTAGTAAAAAGTGCGTTTTTGGTGGTAAGACACTTTGTGGGTCACCTGTAACAGATATTTAAAAAATTAAAAATGGGTTGAATTCGTGAGACTCAAAACTAGATGATAAACCTTTAAAATATGCAAATTGTATTATTTGAAGAGTTTATACTTGTTTTTTCAAAAAAGTCGAAAAATCGCTATGTTTTTGGGTGGATTTACCCATATATAATAAAAGGGGGGGTGGTTTTTAAATATTTTAAAGGTTTATCATCTAGTCTTTTGTATATACATTCAAAAAATTTTTGGTTTTTTAAAATCGGTTAAGAAGGTTCGGAGAAAAGTGTCTGACCAGTTTGAAAATGTTACTTTTGAGAAAAAAGCATTTAAAGTTTTTTTTACATAATTTTCGTGAATTAAAGGCTGATAACTTTATACTCACGTTTAATCGGCCATTCCTGGTGAATATTGAGGTCCCTCTTCATCCAACAGTTGTTGTAAATGGCTTTGTAAAGCTTTTTTCTTTTTGATTTGATGTTTTATAATTAATTCATTAGTTCGACTGGAGTCTCAATTCACGCCGCGATGCTGACAGTGTAAGTGTAAAAACGGAACACACCTTTATAACTAAAATGGTAAAATGGTTATGTTTTATTGCCAAAACGGCGTGAAAAAAAAAGTTGATTTCTAAAATTAAAAATAAAAAGGAATTTTAAAAATAAAATAATTATATTACACTCTTTTTAATTTGAAATTATAAACAATATTTGGAATAATAAATGTATTTAAGTATAAATTGTATAACTTAAATAATACCTAATGAACACAAACAAAATTGATGTTAATAAAACATTATTTATTATCTGCACAAAACCGGACTTTCAGGAAAAATCGGTAGACGGAGCAACACTGTCGGCAAGCCATATACGCTACTACAAACCGCTGAGGAGAAGTAATAGTAATCCAGTGGAACAAATAAATTAGTTATAAAACATCGCGACGTTATAAAGAAATTTACACTGGTTAATTGAAACGCAGAGAATCTTAGTATTTGTAAAAAATCCTATGTTCCGGATTTTAAATTCCAAATGTGTATAGTAACTGCCAAACGTTATACAGATATACATACTATATAAAAATAAATCACTAATACATACCCAACGTATATACAACATATAAACAAAAGCAAGAACAGCTGGAGCCTCGCGCTCACCGCGCGGAGAGAAACCGGTTTTCATACGTGCGTATCTGACGTTAATTAAATAACTATAACTTATATTCTAGTGGGAATTTCTTTTTAAAATTTTAGGAGGGAGTTTTTGAATGTAAATGGAAGCGATTTATGTAAAAAAAAATTTTTTGATTTTTTGAAAGTTTCGCACGAGACTGTCCCCTTAAATATTTTAAGATTTTATAGATTCTAGCTGAAATCCTAAAGGCCGATTCATATTATAGCTCAGGTCACGCTCCGCTCACGCTAAGCTCAAGGTTCGGTCAAGTATTCTTACACGCATCTTAAATGGTGCTATTCACAGTAAGCACAACGTTCACGTTCCGTCCCGCTCTTTTGACCACGGCGATTCTCCAGGAGAATAGTTTGATCGTGACTTGATCTGAGTGGAGCGGAGCGGCAGGGTAGTGTGAATGTGAATTAAGGTCGATTCAGACACATCAGTCACGTCTCGTCACAGTGATTGCGCCGAACCGAACAATCCGTCATACAAAATATTCTTTAATACAAAATGTTGCCGGCATTCACACTCATCAGTAGACAAACAGTTTCCCAGCTGTCAGATAGTTGATAGTTCTGTGACCAAACAGGATCGGTTCGGCGCCGAGACTATGACGGGACTAATGTGTCTGAATCGACCTTAAGTAACAGTCAGGTGAAGGTACGATTTTCGCAGCTCGATGGATGACGAACAGTTGATTGAATTGGTGCGCTGCTGTAAGGAATTGTACAACCAGGGAGATAGACTGTATTTTGATACGGTACATAAAAATAAAAGATGGAAGGAAAGTGCCATTAAATAAAACAGGTAAGCATTGACTGCATATTTTTAATTAAGGTTATAAGTGCATAAAATTGTTAGAAATAATAATTATACTAGTTTTGATAACTATTTATGAATTTGCCATGGGACACTCCCAACATCAGAGTTAAAAAAGTTTTTGAATATTTCTCGGACGAGAAACCTACTTTCATGAGCATTCCCTCCTTGTCTTGGCAATGACGAAAACTAAGTCCGTCCTTCTTGAGGTACAAATAATTCGCTTGAAACCCCAGGTTGTAAAACAGCATCTTCTCGCAAAAAATTATGCAAAATACATGTAGTCAAAATGATATTTTCTACATTTCCGGGTTTGGAATTTAATTTTCTCATATATATGCGAAACTTTTGAGCCAAATTTTCCACAGAGTTTTCCACAACACGACGAGAACGACATAGCCGGTAATTGATAATTCGTTTCTTGCTATCGTTATTGGCTTGCGGTTCTGGGTATGGTCTCATAAGATTTGTTTTCAAAGGAAAAGCAGAATCACCAATTATTACGTACGGTGCCATAATAGCTGTTCCAGGAAAACCGTTTATTCAAGAATATGAATCGTTCCCTGCTCTACAGCTCTTCCCAACTTTGAGCTAGCAAATATTCCTCCGTCACTATTCTTACCGTAGGAACCTATGTCTACTGCAATGAACTTGTAATGTGCGTCCACTAGTCCTAGTAGCACGACCGAAAAGGTACGTTTATAATTAAAAAAATGTGATCCACTATTTGCAGGTGCTACAATTTCCACATGTTTACCATCCAACGCTCCTAGACAATTGGAAAAATTCCACAAATTCCAAAACTTGTTTGCTATTTCTTTACAGCGTGCTTCTGTCGGTATTGGCATACATTCTTGTAGTAGATTTTTTATAATGCTTTTACATACTTCTGTCACTATTTCTTGTGTGGTAGAGTGGCCAAGACGGTAAGTAAATGCAATGGTTCTGAAGGAATCTCCTGTTGACAAAAATCTAAAACAAAATTTTATAAAAAATATTTTTTTGAGGCGTACAGACAATTTTTTGTTAAAACGTTTATGCCTCCAGTGGGATTCAAACCATCGACCTTTGTATATCAAGTCTAATGCAGTAACTAACCGCACTATCGAAGACATGAGTATATTTCAGCCACTCGAGCAAAAGCTTCGTTAGTTTTGTTACTATATACGATATATGTATGTACTTGTACTCGATAAGCAAAGGCCCTGAGTTTGAATCTCCCTTGATGTAAAAACTTTTTTATTTAAAAAACCTTGCAATACAATAAACAAAATAAGTGTAATAATATCCAAGCTCCGTGAAACAAAAACGGGTCAAGCCGCGACTGAAAGAAAGAAATGGAGGTATGAAGAGGAACTGGCATTTTTGTTACCACATATGAGAGACAAGGAACGCGTATCTACAATAATCGATATTGCAGAGAACACCTCTAATAATAATGAGGAAGCTTTATCGATACAAGACGAAAATGAAGGAGGAAATGGGGAAGCAGAACAGAGTACCTCACAAATTTTTTCTACTACGCCAGTTTCAGTACCAAACATTTCGTCAGGCATCAAAAACAAAAAGTTGACACAGAAAAAAGCTCGATCTTCAGCAGAAAGCGCAAGTGCAGCACTAATGCAATATATTCTCAGTAAAAAAAGAAGAACATGCAGTGCAACAAAATACAAAGAAGGACCACAAGATTTGTTTTTCGACAGTATTAAAGCAACAGTGCGTACTTTTTCACCAGCTGATTATCAGCTTGTCAAAAGAACAATGTTTAATACTCTCGCAGATATTGAAAACAAATACATTGTTGCTACTAACGTTAATGCACAACCGTATCAACAACAACACTTTTCGTGTCACCCGCTTCCTGGTTCTGGAACTGTTCGCAATTCTCGCTTTAGAGACCAAATGGATGGAGCTGCTCTGCTGCATACACCTCCTCAAGTTTTCTCGACACCTACACCTTTCCAATCAAGACCTCCTTCCACCGCATCATCATATTATGAACATTTTTCACCAGACGCTAGTTTTTAATTTTTTTTTGTTAATTTGTTTAATACTTACTTTTATATTAAGATTAAAACATTTATATATTTATTTTGTATACTGTGTACTTTTAAGTTGTAATTTCTTTGCAAATACTTTTTTTTTAATAAAAAATCATATACTTATATGGTACAGTTTTTACTAACCTTAAGCATACAGCTAACTTCTCTACTGGAGTAATAGCCTCCCTAAAGGTGGTATTCTGTTTTCTCAAGTCGGCCGAAATTTTATTCAAAATGAAATAAAATTTATGTTTTGTCCTTCGAAAGTACTGAAAAAATTTAGTTTCATCGTCACAGAGACCTTTATACAGAGTAAAAAACTCCCCTTCTGTTTTCCTTGTTTTTAAAATATTTGCACCCATATTCTTGGCTGTTTATTGGTTGACTGAAGCTCTTCTTCATCCAAACATAAAGCAATGACAGCCAAATCACTGTTAGAAAAATCTTTAAACATGTTAAACAAATTTATATATGAAATCGTAGGCTTCCACGGCCAGAGTCAGAATTATAGTTTATTCGTCTTCCGGGTTTGGACCGTGTCATTTGTGAGTGACCCAAAAGTGGGTTCATCTCGACGTTTTGCTACAATTGTATGTAGCTTCTTCAGGAGAACAAAGAAAAAAGAAAAAGAAATCAAAAGACAGGAAGATGGGTAGTTAGCAACGGTAACTCAGTTACTCAACGCAACCAGAGGCGAATACTAACTACCAAGATGGGCATTTGGTCACAGTAACTCAACTACTTAACGCAGCCAGAGGTGAAAACCAAATGCCAGGACAGGGATTCACGTCCAACAGCTCAGAACACTAACACGTCTAGAGGCGGGGAGTGAATCCGACGATTACTCCGCTACCGCTCTATTTGTAGTCGCGGTGACCTGTCGTGTCGGGACGTATCGGCACACTCCGTGGCGCGAACGTCAAGAAGCGCGCGCTGGCCAATCATGTGGCTGCATCGTGGTAGCGGGACCGGACGGCGGCTCTAGACTGAGATTCCAGATGGGAGACAAGTAGTATCCTTCCTCTCGATTGATATTATGTGGATTTTTTCGGATCTCTAGAGATTCGCGGATTTTCCTGGAATAAAAGAAGGGGCTCTTAGAAATAATATTGGTTTTTTCGAACAATATGGAATGACCGGTTTCTTGGCAGTGTTCTGCAACTGCAGAATGGGAGAAAAGACCTGATCGAATGCATCTTTGAACTGAACAACCTTAGAGAACTAAACAATCTTTTCTGAACCTGACAACCTTAGAGAAGAACTTGGCCATCTGCAAAAAACCCTTGTCGCCAACGGTTACTCCCAAGTCCACAATTCAAAATATTACACACCGACATCTACACTACATCCCCCTTTACACCCCAGGACGACAAATTCAGAATCTTCGGGTAATACTCCTGTGGCTTTTCTTCCGTATATTCGAAGTGTCACTGATAGGATTGGCAAAATTCTTCGCAAAGAAGGTATCAGGACTACTTTTCGACCACCCAAGAAAATCTCACAATATCTACCCTCTCCTAAGGACTCATTACCGCCCCTATCTTCCTGTGGTGTCTATTCTATTCTTTGTTCATGTGGACATGTGTATATTGGCGAAACTGGTCGTTCCGTCAAAACTCGGATTCAAGAGCATCAAAGATGCATTCGATCAGGTCTTTTCTCCCATTCTGCAGTTGCAAAACACTGCCAAGAAACCGGTCATTCCATATTGTTCGAAAAAACCCATATTATTTCTAAGAGCCCCTTCTTTTATTTCAGGAAAATCCGCGAATCTCTAGAGATCCGAAAAAATCCACATAATATCAATCGAGGGGAAGGATACTACTTGTCTCCCATCTGGAATCTCAGTCTAGAGCCGCCGTCCGGTCCTGCTACCACGATGCAGCAACATGATTGGCCAGCGCGCGCTTCTTGACGTTCGCGCCACGGAGTGTGCCGATACGTCCCGACACGACAGGTCACCGCGACTATAAATAGAGCGGTAACGGAGTAATCGTCGGATTCACTCCCCGCCTCTCGACGCGTTAGTGTTCTGAGCTGTTGGACGTGAATCCCTGTCCTTGCATTTGGTTTTCACCTCTGGCTGCGTTAAGTAGTTGAGTTACTGTGACCAAATGCCCATGTTGGTAGTTAGTATTCGCCTCTGGTTGCGTTGAGTAACTGAGTTACCGTTGCTAACTACCCATCTTCCTGTCTTTTGATATCTTTTTCTTTGTTCTCCTGAAGAAGCTACATACAATTGTAGCGAAACCTCGAGATGAACCCACTTTTGGGTCACTCACAAATGACACGGTCCAAACCCGGAAGACGAATAAACTATAAATTTATATATGCAAAGAACTGTGCCTATTTTCTAAGTTCCGCGAAATTGAATAGTATACCGAAATTCTTGATCGTGAGCGGAGGGAGCGTCACCTGAGCGCCTACTGTGAATAGTGTGCACAAATCTTGATCGTAAGCGGAACTTGAGCGGAGCGTGACCTAAACGCCTAATGTGAATCGGCCTTAAAGAATGTTGAAATAGTGCGCTATTGGAATATAGCCGCAGGTATATACATTTCTTTACTGCACGGACATCTGAAATGAAGTATATTTTTTCTCAGCTGTCTCGTACTTTTACAATCCGTGTTCAATGGGAAGCTGTGAGTAAATAACAACGAATCAACGTAATATTAATATATTTATTTTTTTACACAAATACATATCTCACACGTATATAAAGTGTATATTAGCAAATATAACAAAAATATGAGTGCTGTAATAATACGACACATTTTAGATTTTAGAGTGCATTAATAACCTAAATACTAAAATATATATAATATAGTTTTAATGGCCAAAGGTATACAAAGTTATACTTTTTAATTTCTTTATACTACCTAATAATAATTGTTATGGACATTATTTTTCTTATGCAAACCAGCTTCCAATAAAAACTTGATTCCAAATTATGCGCAATTTATGTTCATTTTGGTGACAAAAACTATTTACAAATACTGTTTAAGAGTGTTTATTTGTTTTAATCAATTTCTATTGCTAATAAGTCGAATCACGCTAAACATTTTTCTTATTTTATACTGTAATTTTGTTTTCATTAAATAATATTCGTTACAATTCGTTAAACAATCTTCAAACGAAGGATGCTAGATTATTCAAGCTGCACAAAAACTTGTACCCTATCCAAGTAAGTAGATACAAGTAAATATAGCAATAAATAACTGTAAAACTTTGTTAACCTTTTTGACCAACAATTATTAGTTAAGGTTTCCAGTTTTTTGATAATTAGAGGAATTTGTACTAAATTTGGTTAAGGTTAATATTTCCAAAAACCAAAACTAAGAATTATTACTTCAAGCTTCGTATTTACCGCCTCTACCACACTGATATATTATTTAATAAGGTTAATCGATGAATTGGAACCATATTTGGCACAAAATGCAACTAAAATGTTAGATGTATCTTTTAAAGGATTTAACAAATTGTCTGTAACTTCACGTCATTATTTGTATGGGTATAACTTACCATCAACACTGGCACAGCATAACCAACAGAACAGTAACAATGTACAATGTTTTTAAAATAAAAGCACCTCCAGGTGGTAGGTCGACAAATATTCTGGTAAGAATAATGAGAATATGCAATCGATTGTAGTTGATAAGTAGATGATTGTAAATGCAAATTGTTATGGATCTTTTTCTTAAGGCCAATTAATTAGTTCACATCACTTTTGGGCATGACGCTAGCCGACAAAAAATAGAAATTACTTTTTTTTGAATAAAAACATATGTAATAGATAGGAAATCGTTTGCAGATTATTATAAAACTAATTAGATGTTTATAGGATTAACTAACTGATGACAAAGCAATTAAATTATTCTGAGCGTTTTCATCTCATTTAACCTATGACATCTGTCAAATCTGTTTTAAAAAATGCAATGGCGACTAGTTCCACGCAATATATGATCGCTTAAACAATAGAAACAGCTGTTCAGTGGTGTTACAATATTTTCAGGCTCAATATCTTTTCCAGGAATAGTTTACAAAGTGTTTAAATATATACAAATACTGTTTCCTGAAGATAATCGAACTAATATTAAACAATGTGCGAACGAAGCTACTAGCATATCTGTATAGACGGTAGAAAGGATAATTGAAAAAGCGAATATGTTAACAAACGTATACTCAAGTCTTTTGGCAATTATAAAATGCCATTCGAAGGATTGTAACATACTGGAAGTCAAAGTAACAGACAAAAGTAGTAGGGAATAGTGACGAAGGACCACCGAAGACATCGAAAGAAAAATGATAACAAGTGCTTCTTGTGATTATTTATATTATTTACTTAAACAAGAACACGGAAATAACTAATGTGTACTATGCAGTTATATTTGACTCTTTCGACATCGATTTGAGAAAAAATATATCTCCTTTTTGTCTCACAAAAATTCTTGTTCATCAAGATAACGCATCCGCTCAAAGGTCGGATTAATTTTCCTGAAAGTTTAAAAAGTTTTTGTCTTCCTAAGGCTAGATAATTGCCAATCTGCGCTCACACATGCATTGTTTAGAATCAAAACGTAGACGATGCATTAGAAAAAGTATAATAAAGTAATGAAGATATCACTGAAGTAGATCTCATATCGATTTAGCTTGTTTTAAATTTTAATACTGGTTAAGATAATTTGAATTGGTAACAGCAGCTAAAAGGATATAAATTGAGATATTATCATATAGATAGATAATATTATCTGAACGCAGAAGTTACTGACAAATTATTAGTGCGAACCTTTCTTTAATTAAACACACCGATTTAAAATTGTTGTTACTTTCTATTTCGAAATATGTATTTTTTAAATTTATTTTTTTTGAATTTATTCGAAATTAAATCAAAAAGAGCAGTGTCTAAAATATAAAAAAAGATATTTCTATTTGCGTCAAAGTCATCTACATGACCTTTTACTATTTAGGAAAAATGTTTATTTAAATTAGAGTGAATATTAAGGAAAAATATACAGATAGAAACTGAGATAAGGGTAAAATTGTTGTGAAACCTTACATTAGTCAGTACCAAAAGTTACTTCTTTTGTAGATAATGTGTATACATAGTTTAACTTTTTACATGCGGCACATAAAAACAGACCTACGAAGGAATATCTCAAAAATTTAATTAATTTTTATTTATTATTAGGTAATTATAATTAGATAATATAGAAAATATTTCTGGATCGGTATTTTATATATACATGACTATCTACGGAAATTTATTTTGTGAAGCACTCTTATACTGGTTCTGCAGAATTTACGGGTTTTCCACACCATTACGGCCCGTTCACACGTGTCTCAGTTTTACTGTTCCGTTTTACCGTGTACGTGTTTTTTTCGTCGATGGCGTATGCAGTTGTATGAGCGACTTCACACATGCACAGTATTCCGTATACAGTGAAAAATATCGTTCCGTAAAACTATGACATTCCGTTTTGTCATCGAATACTGGACGATGGAACAGTTAAAAATATACGTAGAATTTTTAGCGGATAGATACTGTGTCCGTGGTGGGCGGTGTGTGCGGGGTGTACGCACGTGTGCATTGTGTGTAATAATTATTATAATCACGGATCAACCCTGTCAACCAAGGAGTGGGAAAAGTTAATAGACAAGGAAATGTTAATTAGTTTGGTGAAAGATAGGCCAGTCCTTTGGGATAAATACAAAGACTACAAAGCAAGTATTGCAGGTTATTTTGCGGTATTTTAATGGATGATTTTGAGGCTATCTAACAAAGACAAGGACGGTAAGTGTCTATTTTATTATTTAATTACATTCTAAATAGTTTTATCCTGCCATGGAACTGATTCAGTTTCGGACATGAAACAGTTCACGAATTCTGTTCGAACTAAATTGGCAGTATTACCACCTCGTGTTCTTACTTCATGGGTTAGGTTTTTACGTAACTAAATTATTCAGATACGTTATTATCACTGTTTGAACCCTCCTTGTCTATTATAAAGTTGTGTAGAATAGTACATGTCTTAACAGTCCATACAGCTGTTGTTTTATCAATGTCTAGAGGCCGATGAAATATTCTGCACTTATTAGCTAAGATACCGAGAGCACATTCAACGTATCACCTAGTTCTAGTCAAACGATAGTTGAATATTCGCTTATTTTTGTCCAGATGCGTCCCGCCAAACGACCTTGTTAACGGGCATGGTGCTGGTATTTGTAGACTGCCATCTAGCATAGTTTTCCAAAATGTTGCCTTTTTCTTTTTTATAAGATCCGACACTGACGTATACAAAGCGATAGTCGGAGTCTACGATCGCTAATAATATAATGGAAAAAATCCTTGTAATTGACAGCTCCGAGATAGTGGGGAAAATTAGCTTTTTTGTTAAATCCACTTGCTATCTGTTCCCATTCGTCGAATGATGTAGGAAGTCGCATAAATTTTTCACTTAAATTGTTCCATATGCATCTTGAAAGTTCTTTAATAATATTGCTAACAGTCGATACACCAACGCGATAGGTGTAATGAAGATCTTTAAATAAACACCCGGATGTTGCATACCTGAAAATAAAATTGTTTTATACTTGTTTTAGGAAAACTTGTTATGAAAAAGTGGAGACAGATGAGAGATGCCTGGATAAGGAGACTAAAACATAAAAAGAATTGCAAGACGTTTGGTTCCTCAAACGTCTTGGCTGTCTCAAACACGAAACCTTACAATTACAAATACCGTAATCAGATGCTGTTTTTGAAAAAAGTAGTTGCTGCTGGTGAAACGCACGAAAGCGTCTCTGCTAAACAAACTGAAGAACACACCGAAGATGACACCACGACATGTAATGAACCTACAAACGAAGATGATAGTGTGACTACAATGACATAACTTGACAATGACAGTCAAAAGGACAAACAAAATCTAGCTCCCCTGCCACAACGCAGAGCACTAGCCAAACGAAATTTTAATGAAATTGATGCCTAAGTGATGTCCTACATTGACTATCAGATAAAACCGAAGAAAATTGAGCGGGATGATCGCAATTTATCGTTCTTCAAACCATCCTTGGCTTTGCTTGATGATGACCAAAGTTTGGAATTCCAATCAAGCTATACACAAACATCTGGTGCTAGTCACTATCAACCCCAGGGCTATTTTAGCACACCACAGCCTACTGATAGTGAACTATCGCCAGTACAATGTGTATACAGTGATGCTAGCAGATCACAGCCTCCTGATTGTGCACTATCGCCAGTACAATTTGTATACAGTGATGCTACGTAGATCTGTCTGAGTTTTAAAAACAAAAGTACGTACCTTAAAAATATCGCTAGTTTTTCTTCTGAGCATATACTTTTCCTTCATTGAGTATCTTGATATTTTAAATCCTTTTCCAATAGTTTAAAAAGTTCATCAAAAGTAGACATTGACATACGAAAGTAATTGTAAAATTTCAATTCATCACCTCGTAACTGACTCATAAGTAAACTGTAAGCACCCTCTCTAGATCTTGGAGCCATGAGTGGATGCTGCCAATAACGCCGAATCTTCCTTCTCTGACGATAGTACCAATAAAACACGACAGCGTCCATCCTTGTAGAATAGCGGCGTATACACTGCGATTTTTCTGTTCACATAGCATCCAGTAATGACGGATCCGTTGAACGTTATACAGTGCCTATGTGTATAGAGCATAAATTTATGACGTATTCGTTTAAAACGAACCAGTAAAACGGACTCCCATGTGTGAACGGGCCGTTAGGTATATTCGTTCACTGAGAGGATAAAATACGAGTACTAGCATGTTCTAGGATAGTAATAGCGAACCTTTTGATCTCGGTGTGTCAAAAAATCACAAGATAATTTTCGTGACGTGTCAATCAATCAATCAAGACAATCAATTGCCTTCTACAGTCACTCATTAACGTTGAGTCAAGTATCTATGCCATGTTAGGTGATGTAATTCTCTTTTAATCCATTTAATTCTCTACTATGCAAGACCGATGCTAGAAGGTCTAAGCATTCATTAGTGTTATCTATTTTGACAGATAAAGTATTCATTGAGAAAGTGATATATGAACGCCGGACAGTTTACGACTAAAATAATTTCCGGTAATTTTGCTGCGCATTAAGTGAGCGTGTCGATTGTAGGATTAGGAAAGTTATTCCTTATTTTTTCAACATGTACTGGATATGATACTGATAAAAAGGCAGGTATCAAATGTGCGAATATGTTTTCATATTGAAAATAACCCCAACATAACAAAAAAATTATACTGAAATCATCCGGAATCTCTCGAGGGAAAATATTCCGGAAGTAAACAGAGCATTCGTTTAGATTTCAGGGTGAAGAACTAGGTGAAGAATACAAATTGTGATATGTAGGGAAAAGTAACACTAAAAATGGAGTTGGTACAGTTGCTAATAAAGAAATGAAAGACAAGAATACGTAGTCAACGTTTTAACAATAAGGGATAAAACATTTTTAACGTAGAAGTAGAGAATTATAATATAAGGTAAGCTTAATGTATATATCGGTCAATCTGAGAGAGAATATGAAGCGATACATGGAGAATTAGGGTTTGGAACTAGAAATAATGCTTGCAAAAAGTTTTTATTCTTGTGATGTATATTTTTTTTGATTTTTTTTTGTATAGAAATTGTATTATTCTAAAATTATTTTTATATAAAAGCACTTCGCAAAATCTTTTCCATTACGTAATATATAAAATCTAAGAAATATTAGTTATCTCACTGAAAAGAACTCAAAATACATTGAGGTAGGAAACTTATAGTTGTTTTATTTATTTATTTGTTGCATAATAATAATGATACTTGCATTTCTAGCATTCTAGTGCGTTTTAATCTCTTATTAATAAATGAATTAGCACAAAAACTCAACATTTTAAATAAAGTTTATTCAAAATTTTAAATTAATGTATTTCCAGCATAGACTAACAAAAATAATCCCCGAGCGTTTAGTATGTGGATAGCGAGGCACTGTTTTGACAATTCGTCTGCACCGAATAAAATGAGCTGATAAAATTTTCCTCAGAATCCACATTGTATACTCGCTTGGAGTTTTTTGGTTAGTCTGTGTTGCTTTAGGATAGTATCTTTCTTAACATGTTCGTCTTAGCATACTTACTTCATATTCGTGCGCTTCAATTTGATTAGTAGAATATACCCTGTGTCGATTATGCCTTTTCCCGAACTTCTGGTAAACATTTTAAGTGGTAGGTCTGTTTTTGTATATGAAGGCCTCGTTTTAACACCAATAAATAGTTTTCTGTCTTATAAAGCGATCAACTTTGTGACAAATTCTAGTACGTTTTTCACGTTATAGGAAACTTAAGTTAGTTTTTTTACTCGACACAACTGTATAGACGGGTTTGAAGTTTGAAAAAGATTTCTAATCTTTTGCGTCTCTGATATCTATAATCTAAACACATTTTGGAGTCTGTTTATAATAAACAAATTGCTGTTTCGATTGATATAAGTTCCGCCTAGATATTTACGCAGAAATTAAACAACAACCTTTCCGCAGATGCGGACAAGAGAATGATTTTTGGGTGATGATGTCATTTCTCGATTTAGCGCCGTTAGAAGCGGGCGCTTTCATTGTGGAAGTTATCGGGACTTCGCTGTAGGCAGCCGTAAAAAAACAATGACAGCGCCAGGGTAGTAATGTTCGTTATTTTAAAAATTTGGAAAAAATCGGTAAAGGCTAAATTCCATGAGTTTTGGTGAGAAGAATCTTTGTAAAGCAATTTAACTACCGTTTTGTTTTAAGCTGTATTCTGTGACAAGAAGAAGAGTGCAGAGAAATCATAAAAGAAACAGCTAAAGAGGTGTTGGGCATGGAAGGAAAAGAAAGAAGAACAAGAACGAATCACTGGTTTGACGACGAATGTCAAACTATAACAGAAAGAAAAAACAGAGCATATCAACAGATGCAACAGAGGCACAGAACCCGACAAGCAGAGGAAGAATATAAACAACTACGTAAAGAAGAAAAGAAAACTCACCGAAGAAAGAAGAGAGAATATATCAATAAAGAACTTCAAGAACTACAAGAACTAAGTAAACCAACAGAGACAAGAAAATTTTACCAGAAACTCAACAAAAGCAGAAAAGAGTTCAAACCGAGAACAACGATGTGTAAAGATAAGGAGGGTAATATATTGACAGAACAGCAAGAGATACTTGGAAGATGGACAGAACATTTTAAGGAAAAGCTTGGGGTGAATAGGACGGAGATGAACCCTGATATACCGTTAGACCAAGCAGACAACAGAGAAAAGAGTCCACCAACAATAGCAGAGATTAGAACAGCAGTGGACAAATTAAAGAACAATAAATCACCGGGATCGGATCAAATATCATCGGAGCTACTGACATAAGGAGGAGACGCATTACTTAAAGCCATACATGAGCTGATAAGAAAGATATGGTTGAATAAACAGCTACCAAAGGAGTGGAATAGCGGCATTATTGTACCACTACATAAAAAAGGAAACCAGTTAGAATGTGAAAACTACCGTGGAATCACGCTGTTGAATGCGGCATACAAAATAATGTCCAACGTAATGTATGAAAGACTTAGACCATACGCTGAAAAAATAGTTGGCAAATACCAATGTGGCTTCTGTAGACAGAAGTCAACAATAGACCAGATATTTGTTCTGCTACAGATCCTTGAAAAAACAAATGAATATAACATCGACACACATCATCTCTTCATAGACTTCGAAAGCGCATATGACAATATAAACCGAGAATTCTAAACAAAAGCAATGAAAGAATTTAATATACCAACACAGCTAATAAAATTGATAAAAGAAACACTAAAAGTAGAAAGTAAAATCCGGATACAAAACGAATTAACGGAAACAATAGATATGAAGAACGGACTACGCCAGGGAGACGCTCTATCATGCATATTATTCAACATCATACTTGAAAAAATAATAAGAGACACAACAGTTAATACCCGAGGAACAATAATTAATAAAAGCGTGCAAGTACTAGCATTTGCAGATGATGTTGACATAATCGCAAGATCAAGAAGAGAAATGATAGAGGCATTCACTCAAATAGAACGAGCTGCAAAAATAGTGGTCTTAAAATCAATCAGACAAAAACAAAATATATGCCTGCAAATAAAAACGCACAAATAAGGCAGCTGCCAAATTTAACAATAGGAGAATACAACATTGAGGCGGTAAAAAACTTTACATACTTAGGATCCCTAGTTACGTCTGATAACAACATTGCAGAGGAAGTGAAGAGGAGAATATTTATTGCCAATAAATGTTACCATGGCTTAATTAGGCAACTAAGATCAGATAACGTCTCCAGAAAAACAAAATGCCAAATATACAAAACCTTAATAAGACCGGTACTCACATACGGTTCAGAAACCTGGACACTTTCTAAAAGGGAGGAAACGTTATTAGCCACCTTTGAAAGAAAAATCTTGCGACACATATATAAGGGCACAAAAGAAAACGGGATTTGGCGGAGAAGGTATAACTTTGAACTATACAACATATACCAGGATCCGGATATCATAACATTCATTAAAATAGGAAGGCTACGTTGGATTGGACATGTGGAAAGAATGGAAGAAGGCGAAATACCAAACAAAATATTCAAACAAGTGCCAGTAGGAAAAAGAACAAGAGGAAGACCGAAGCTGAGATACGTAGAACAAATAGAAAATGATATAACAACATTAAAAATTAAAAACTGAAAAAAAAAGCACGAAACAGGTCAGAATGGAGAAGAATCCTTGAACAGGCCAAGACCCAAAAAGGGTTGTCGAGCCAGTGATGATGATGATGATTCTGTGACAAGGGATTTAATAACAGCGTTTTGAGGGCTAAGTAAGCCAGCATGATTTTAAGTAGAAAATAAGCAGAAAAGTTTAAAAGATCATATATAGTTATCATCCAGGATAACCGGAAGCCCAGTTATGGTATTTGATTTGATTTCTCCCAGGACTTTCCCAGTTATCTACTATGCTGTTCGTAAGTTTGTCATAAAAGCTGATCGCTCAACATTTACGTTTACCTAACTACACCTACCTATTACAATAATCTAACTTTTTGTTAATTTGACAGTCATTTTAACTTGTTAAAATGATTAGAATCTATGTCCTAAGAAGTCAGTGCATTTTTATCTCCACGGAAAGTTTTGTTCCTCAATGATCTATCGGTTTAGGTAATTTTTCCGTACATAGTATACAAATATTTATTACAAGGGACGCCACCACTACAAAATATTCTATATTTTCTCCAATGTATAATAATATAGGAGAGTACAATATACTTAGGTATACATATTAAATATGAAAATAGTAGTTACGTTGTATGTCATTCTGACGTAGAATCTCTACCTAATCATAATAAATTACGAAATTGTAATACGAAGTTAAAAAAATGTCGCTGTCAAAATTATTTGTTTTTAGGTATGAGAAACACCCATGTATCCGTTTTAATTTGAGAAATATACAATTACTCTTTGCTGGCACTAGTATTCAAAAGCAAAATACTTTCTCTACTTCTTTCCCGATTTTAGTAAAATTGCCTGTTTTATCTTCATACCCCTGCTACAGTTAAATGCTTAAAAGAATAGCCACATACTGTGCTCCTGCTCCCTGCAAGCTTAGGTCATCGCATTTCACCTCTTTCGGGACAGCATCCACTCCGATGTATTACAATAATTTATCTCTATCGATTGTAACTATTTTTTCCTTATTGTGTTAACATGTTTATTTATTTATTTTTAATTTTTAATAATTAATTATTGATGACTTTGACATTGCATTTGTGTCTTTATTTCTATTGTTTCGTGTAGTCCTTCGGTTTTTGACATTAGATGATAGATCCTATAGATAACTTGTAGATTTTTGATTTGATCTCAATGTTAATGTTTTTATTTCGACGTATTGTATCATTTAAACATCCTATCATTTTTGCTGCTTGTATTTGAATTTGAATTTCTGTTCTTGCTTGATAATTACTGCATTTACGTTAACCTTTTATTTTGTTTTAGAGGCAGAAATGATGTTGACAGATTTGGCTCATCTAGATATTAAATCCTTGCACATAACTTTTGTTGTCCACGTTTCGCTATTAGCTCTGCACCGTTTTTATGACATAAAACTTCTTCTTCTTCTTCTTCGTCTAGCCATTCACGTCCACATCTGAACATAAGCCTCTTCAAGTCTTCCTTTCCATTGGTTTTTATTGTACGCTACTTGTAGCCAATTTTTCCCGGCAGTCCTTTTCAGATCATCTGTCCATCTCATAGGAGGTCTGCCTCTGGGTCTTTTGTGTTGGTATGGTCTCCAGGTTAAAATTGATCTGTGCCATTTGTTTAGATCGCTCCTAGCTACATGTCCAGCGTATTCCCATTTCAGCTTTAATGCTTTTTGCACCACATCGGTGACTTTGGTTTTCTGTCTTATCCATGTGTTTGTTTTCTTGTCCTTAAGTGATATACCTAGCAGTGCTCTTTCCATCGCGTGTTGAGTGACTCTAAGTATATTCATATTCTTTTTTGTGATTGTCCATGTTTGTGCCGCATAAGTTAATATCGGAATAATGCATGCATCAAAAACTTTAGATCTAAGATGTAATTGAATTTGTTGATTTCTGAGTATATAGTTCAGTTTACCGAATGCTGCCCAAGCTAACTTTCTTCTTCTTTTTATTTCTTCAGTCTGAATTTCCCTATTTAGGATTATTTTTTGTCCCAAGTATATATATTCTTCAACTTTTTCTATAACTTTATCGTTTATTGTTGTCACGGTGTCTTCGGAGTGCATGACTTTTGTTTTGTTTAAATTCATTTTCAGTCCTATTTTAGAAGATTCGGTATGAAGTTCTACAAGCATGGTTTGCATTTCTTGTAGGTCAGTAGCTATCAGGATTATGTCATCTGCAAATCGTAGATTACTGAGGTAGCGGCCATTGATGTTTATTCCCTTATATTTCCAATTTAGGTTTTTAAAAACGTCCTCCAAAACTAAGGTGAACAGTTTGGGTGATAAAGTATCTCCCTGTTTGACTCCCCTGTTTAATGGTACAGGGTTCGTGTGTTCATTTTCATTTAGGTAGTATGTAGCTGTAGCTTGGTTCATAGTTTCTTTTATTAAGTTAATATATCTGCTGTCTATTCTACAATTTTGCATTGCGTTTATTACGGCCGTGTGTTCTATGGTATCGAAAGCTTTTTCGTAGTCTACAAATGCAAGGAAAACTGGAAACTTGTATTCGTTACATTTTTCTATTAATATTTTTGTGGTTAACAGGTGATCGGAAGTTGAATAGCCTTTTCTAAAACCTGCCTGTTCATATGGTTGGTATTCGTCTAATTTCCTTGTTAGTCGAGTAGTTATGACTTTGGTAAGTATTTTAAATAGATGTGACAGTAGGCTGATGGGTCTGTAGTTTTCCAATTTTCGACTATCACCTTTCTTGTGCAATAAGATTACTTTAGAGTTGTTCCAGCTCTTAGGGACTTTGCCCTGATGTAAACAACTGTACATAAAACATTTTGTACCAATTTATATTCTTTCATTTTCCGTAATTTTTTATTATTGTGCCCATAATACTATTGAATTCCTGTCAAATCTCCTAGCCGATATTGGTTAAGTAAATTTATCGTTTACCTGGATAACCTACCAACAACTTGTCGGTTATACATTTTTGCAGAATTTTTTAAAGAATGACCAATATCCGTGTCTAGTTTGAGTAAACTGACATAATGATGTCATAATTACAGTTTGTTCAAATTTAAAAAAATTACCTGTCACACGATCATTCAAATTTGATCAAATTGGCGTATGTCAATGAAACTAATTGTCCATGGCCTGGAATCTTATATGAATGACTTGGTTCATTCCCCCATCACTTTGACCCATCGAGCAAAAAGATAAAAGAGGGAATCTAATCGTTATGAAAAAGAGACCAAAAAAGTGGCCTCTGATGGCGGACATATCCGGAAATGCAAAGGCGCTAAATTTAAATTTTCCAACACTTATTAACAATAGCTATAAAATATTTTTCAGACGAGAAAGTTTTAATTAAACACTAACCTATAATAGTCTAAAAAGTGACACAATAGGTAAAAGATTTCAATATAAATAAAATTTCATGTGACAGTTGGGACAAACAATAACATAACCTAACTAAATTTGACTTCTTAAACAAGGAAAGAGACTGTCTATCCTTGTCTAAAGTGGCCTCTCAAGATGGCACTTCCTGTCTATCAATATGTTTACCCCCACTACCTTTACATTCCCTCTTTTGTCTTATTGCTCGATGCTTTGACCCCAGCGAGTTAATAAAGAGAAATGACAGCCTATCTCTCTCACGAAGATTTTAACCAATTATAAACCAAATAAAATAATCAAACGAAGCAATAAGCAATGTCAATTCTGTCAATCCAAATTAATGACAGATCTTCCGTTTGTTTACAAGTTTTCAATTTTATTTTATTATCTTTATCTTTCGTTTGCATTTATTCTTAGTAATTTTAATTTAAATTTGGTTACTTAATTTTTAAAGTTTATTTTGAGTTACCTATTGTAGCAAAGAATTTTTGTGTTGTGCTAGTAACAAAACATGGTGAATTATTGTATTGTTCGTTGTGTACAAATCATGGAAAAATTACAAAAAGAATGATAGTAAGTTGTCAGAAAGCAAAAAATAATAGTATTTAACTTCTGCAAATATGTGTAATAAATATTATGTAATTATTTTATAACTGTTTTATCTTAAACAACAAATAAATATACGTATATCTAGAAAAAATTGTGCATCTTATATCCTTATTTTCCAATAAATTTTAATTAGTAACGAAATAGCCCACAAGAGGCGCTAAAGGGTATGTATGTAAGGGGTGTTCATTCGAATTTGCCGCCAAAAGATGATTAGTATTGACCCCAGCCGCAAGGGGCCTAATGAACGAAATTTATACATTGAGTTGCCTATCTATTTCTACTATTATATTATTTATCTATGTAATTGTCTTTTTTTAATTAATTGTTAGTTGCATGTGCTTTATTTACGTTTCAGATTTTTCTTATCCTAATGAAAATAAAAAGGCTGAAAGGATTTTTATAATAATGTGGATTTTTCACATTATATAAACAGCTTCTTTCTCGATATATAAATCAATTATCAAGAAACTTGTTCCTGATTTCAAGCTATTTTAAATTTTATTTTTATTTTATAACAAAACATTAAGATTGTTCTGAAGCTATTTTTGTGGCATTTTAAAGTAATTACTATTTAAATGGGAATAAGCCACAAATCAAGGTAAAATTACGTATATTAAAGTCAATAAACGTACTTTAACCTTTAATTGTGGCTTATTCCCATTTAAATAGTAAAAACATTAAGACAAATAAAGCACAAACTGCCAACAAAACAAAAAAAGGAAAATAAATTTCATCACGTTATGTCCATCGAGCAAAAAGACAAAAGAGGGAATGTAAAGGTAGTGGGGGCAAACATATTGTTAGACAGGAAGTGCGATCTTTAGAGGCCACATTAAACAAGGAAAGAGAGTCTCTCTCCTTGTTTGACATCAAATTTAGTTGGGTTATGTTATTGTTTGTCCCAAATGTCACATGAAATCTTATTTATATTGAAGTTTTTTAACAATTGTGTCACATTTTAGACTATTATCGTTAATAATTAATTAAAACTTTCTTGTCTAAGACACATTCTGAAAAATATTATATCGCTACTGTTGATAAGTGTCGGAAAATTTAAATTTGGCGCATTCGCATTTCCGGATATGTCCGCCATCAGCGGCCACTTTTTTGGTCTCCTTTTCATAAGGATTAGATTCCCTCTTTTGTCTTTTAGCTCGATGTTTATGTCTAACTGTTGATTGTCATTTGTATTTAAATATTTTTCGACCAATTACAATTAAACTTTGATCAAACTGACCTTAAAAATAGAAGATTCTCTATTTTTAGAGGATTTGATCAAACTCAGGATGTGACGTCATGTGCTGTCAATTTTTTGTTGGGTCAAACTAATTTGATCAAATATTTGACCGTCTGACACGGACTTTTTTATACATTTTCTACAACGAGACATGCAGTCAACAGCAATTGCTTTTTTAAGTTAGTGTTTCCCAATTTTTGTTACAAAATACTTTTCTGACAGCTGACATTTTAGAATCATACATAATAAAGTATTAAAAGCATTTAAGATGGTATAGTACGTACAAAAGTCACATATAAGTAGCAAAATATAATGAAATGTAATATAATACTTAGGACTTTTTACACTGTATATATATTTTTTTACTACTCTAAGATTTTCAAATGCTAAAACATTCAACGAAGTTTGAAGTTAAATTTGATGTCGATCTGGTACAATTTTGTTTTGTCTTCATGTAGTAGGTTTACTATCAGCAAACTTTTTAGCGGTATATTTGACTCATGTTTTAGCATTTGCACAATCTTTTGAGTTTGTGACCGAGATCACGCTGCCAGGTAGTTAATACCTGGTCCATGGTCGTAGATAACATTATTTGTATAAAAATTGAAGCCATTATAAAACACTTTTCACTTTACTGTATTCAGTTGTTATCACGTTTTATGCCAAACAAAGATATCGTTTGGACAGTTTTTTATGTTTGGTACATTGCTGATTTAACATAATATATGCAATATAAAAATCAGTTCAGAATACACCGATAATACCTACACAATAATAAGCTTATATAACATTAATAATTTTACCATACAAGGTTTATTAAATTTATAGTGTCAATTGGATGATGCAATTAAGTTTTATGACAAGATATTCTCTAATTTGCTATTTAATTTAAAACAAACACATCTTAAGAAATATCAACAGTATAAAATATATCGCAAAAATGAACTTAAACAATTATAAATTAACAATAAATTAGATATGTGTGTGAAAATATATCGCAACTACTTTACAAAAATTTTAAAAATATATTAACAACAAATTTTAGGATTTTGACAAATAAATGTGGAGATACATCACTTCATAGTGTATTAAAATGTATTATAAGGTTTCTGTTCTGCTATTACAATAGCTAGAAAATTTTAGAAAAAGCGATGTTGCCCGATTACTGGCGCGGTTTGTTTTAAAAAAATCTGCCTTTTTGCACGAACAGAGGACCTCGCAAAATGAATGTTGCCTTATGCCGACACTGAACACAACGAAATTAATGCATGAAAATTTCAGAAATAAAAAGTTATGTTGGCGCACATGGATGTCAAAAAAATTACGTAATTGCATTTTCTCCGTAAATAGACTAATCAAATTATCATCTCCAGAGACCTCATAGTCTTGCTTTCAACTGCTGAAGTTTCTTCAATTAACTGCAGTTTTTGTCAATGAAATCAAAATAAATGTACGGAGAACCTTAATTTGGGTAAACCCTATTATTATCTCACCTAATTTTTTACGTATAACCATAACCAGCACGCCATATCTTATACTTCTTGGTTTGGCTACTACTTCACCAGGCCTATTTCTCTTTGCAGGCTACATTGACCAAAGGCTATCTTAACCTCACACTTTTTGCAGATGATGTTTTGAATACTTTTTTATTTACTTTTGTTACGCCTCTCTACTCACATCTGTCGTAGTTCTGATCTTCTAAGTAAATCTGATCTTGTTCTTTTTAATGTTTCGGCATTGTTACCCATTTTACCTTTAGTTTTTCTTTCTTTCTTTCGATTTTTTATCCATTTCGTTTTAGATCTTTTATTTGACATGCGTTGAATAACTCTCCAATAGTTATGTGGCCTATCTGTTTTATTCTTCTACTTTTAATGTCACTGGTAATGCCAGAGACGTTAAACATATCTCTAATTTATTGGTCAAAACCTCAAAAAATAAAAAATAATAATTGAAGATATATATCTACCAAATGATAACTCTGCTTTTTAAGTCTTGATAGTATGTTACGATAAACCAGCCGTTCTATATACAAGCAATGCTGATTTACTTATCAAGTTAGGTTAATGCAAAGTGTAGTTGACACAGTTACTGTACAAATTTACATTATCCCGTTTTTTGGTCACACCTTAACGTTGAGTAGCTGATGGAGGATACATTGGTCTAAAATCAACTATAAACAAGGTTTCATAATATATGAACATTAAATATTAAAAAAAAGACAGTTAAGATTTGATTTCACGTATAGTGCCTCTATAAATTCGCTTATAATAGTCATGGAAAACACAGTTACTTTGTAGTAATAGGTTCCATCGTTCCGGTGACAGACAGGTAATACGTTCCGGTAACCTATTACTTTTGTCGCCTATTACCCAAGCTGCAAGCAGCTCCATTTCGCTTGGCTTATAAGTATTTCATCCTTCCAGGACTCATTAGAGCCATTGGCACAGAAGCTCTAAACGTGAACTCAAATCTTTTCCGTCAAAAGAAGCAACAATAATATGGCTTCAATATGAACGCTATAGCCACAACTGAAAATAAATAATCAAAGTAGGAATGCGAAGATTTTTATTGACGAAACCAAAATTCAGATATTTGATTTAATCTCGGCCTTCTATAAATTGCAAGCCAAAACAGACGATGCTAAAGGTGTAAGAGAGATATGGATAATCTAAAAGTTGCATTCTACAAGATATCTCTTCATCTAAGAACAAAACCAATTTGCCAAGGATTTTTTCTTAGATGAGGAGATATGGCGCATATTAAATTTGTGCAGCATAAGCTGTACATCATTTTCATTTTGATTAGCATTGCGTCGCCTGCATACTAGATTATTTCAAGTTGTTTTCCTCCCATTTGGTATTCTTTTTTAGTTCTTACTTGTTTATTTTTTCATCCATGATCAGGTTGAACAATAGAGAACTAAGGGAATCCTCCTTTCTATCCCATTACCAGCTTCAAGTGTATTAGTTAGTTCTTATTCTAATTTTACCTTTATTGTGTTGTTCTGGTAGATATTTTCGATCGTTTCGAGTATTCCTAGAGGTATCTCTCTGACATATAATAAGTGGATAACGTTCTTTAATTTGATCCTGTCAAATGCTTTTTTAAGGTCGACGAAACATAAATATGCCCGTTCGTTGTATTTTTATGATTTTATTTGTCTCAAAATATCTATTTGTTTCTCGTTCAGCACCTGGGTTATTTCTTGGTCTCAGTTGTGTTGAGAGATATGATGTTTCATGTAGTAATTCTCATCTTAATAAAAATAGTATACAATGTCTTATACTGACTTGTACTATGGAGCCGAATAATGGACGCTTAATAAGACTTAATTCCTTTGTGACGTTAAAAAGAATTTGAATGGCTAATACAAGAAAAAAACTGCAATACTTCTGACAAAAAATCCTTGCGATATCTTGCAGTTCATAATGCAAGATACTATAGGAGGTAGAAATAGAATCGGAAGAACACGAATATCTTGGCTGAAGAATCCAAGCAGCTCAAAATAACTCTGTGGAGCAGCTACTACGAAAGTTAGAGTATCTATGAGATTGCCAATCTCCGTAACAGAAGTGTCACTTAAAGAAGAAGTTTCTCATACATACTCCTTCTTCTTCTTAAGATGCCCCCTCCATTACTGAAGGTTGGCTACAACTACAGCAAACTGCTTTATATCTTGAGCTGTTCTTAGTACCGAATGTGTGTCCATGCCTATACAGTCTCTTACATTCTTCAACCAGGAGCACTTTCTTCTTCCTGGACCTCTTCTTCCTTCCACTTTCCCTTCCATTATAAGTCAAAGGAAGTTGTATTTTTCTCCTCTGTAAATATGTCCTAAATAACTCGTTTTTCTGTTTTTTTACAATATTAATATTTAGTTCTCTCTCAGTACCCATTCTTCTTAGCACCTCGTTGTTGGTCACGTGCTCCGTCCAAGAGATCTTCAGCGTCCTTCGAAAAAACCACATTTCAAAAGCCTCTATACGCCTCATACTTGTAATTCCGAGAGTCCATGTTTCCACTCCGTATAGCAATATGGAATAAATAAACGTTTTTACAAATTGGTATCGGATATCCAAAGATAGAGGGTAGCGAGTAGATACTCTTTTACGTTCCCGGTAGAAGATAGATCTACTTCAGGGATGCGACCCTGCCACGTGAGCCATAATTATCTCCCAATCTCCTGGTACCTGGGAGAAATTATGTCCTGAACCCATTCTCCCAGCTAATTACCAAAGTTTCCATTCCTATATCCTACTCTGTCAGACAGTAGCATCAGTAACAAGATAGAGCGTAAGGGAAATGATCCTGGATCGGTATATTATTGGATACTAGAGCTGCTAAATTAACCGAACGATTACCGGTATAAGTAATCCCCCACCTGTTGGTCAACAGCTAAGGGTGGAAGAACCGACACGTGGTAGGGCACTTCATTGCCCTGGAGCATAGAAATTAACTCCGAAGGCGGAAGAACTAAATTAGTCAACGGCATTGAGATGTGGAAAGCCAGGGGATGACTACCACATTAAAGATCCGTAAGGATATCCTTAGTAAAAATCATCATGGACCCACTAGTGGATTGACTATTGAAGATACTGCAATTGTGAGTGTTAATAACTATAAATACTTAGGAACATGGATAACATCAGATGTAGACCAAACCAAAGAAATTAAGACACGTATTGAAATAGCACGTACATCATTTATTAAACTTAAAAGTTTCTTTGTTGTCGGGATATAAGGTTAGAACTACGCCTGAGAATGCTTCGATGTTACGTGTTCTCTACTCTTCTTTATGGTCTGGAAGCTTGGACACTAAAACAAGTTCATCTGAATAAGTTGGCCGCCTTTGAATTTTGGTGTTACAGAAGAATCCTACGAATATCATGGACTCAAAGAATGTCAAACATGGAAGTAACTAGAAGGATAGGAAATGAGGCGGAAATAATATTAACTATTAAAAGACGAAAACTTGAGTACTTGGGACATGTGATGAGAGGGCAAAAATACGCATTATTACAACTTATTATGCAGGGCAAAATCCGAGGAAAGCGAAATGTGGTAAGACGAAGAATATCCTGGCTTAAGAACTTGAGGGAATGGTTTGAATGCAGTAGTGCAGAACTTTTTAGAGCGGCAGTCAACAGAGTCCGCATAGCCATGATGATTTCCAACCTTCGATAGAAGATGGAACTTAAAGAAGAAGAAGAATCCAAAGATAACGTAGAGTTCATTAGGAATTTTTTCATTCATTGAAATGCGGAACTAGCAAATTCTGTACGAGCACGTATTTCGACCTTTTGGTCAGGATCGTTTGTTATGCAGCAACCAAGATACTGGAATATTTGTACTCGTTATGTTAGTTATAGATACAAATATAAATGTTGACATTTGGTGCACGTGTAACAGCCATTACTTTTGTTTTATTTGTGTTTTAACAACAAAGATCTTTTCGGAATATATATTAAATAACAGTGGAGAAAGTACACAGCCCTGACGAACATACATACACAGACTCAAAAGTACATATGTTAACAAAAAAGGGACAGATACCGGTTTTGGGGTTAATATTTCGACGTGGAGTCGTGAAGGCCCTTATAAAATACACAATAACAGTCAAATTCTCATTATCTATTAGATTTATATTATGAATAAAAATAAACGTTTTTTTATAGTAGTGCCTTTAGAAAAATGATTTTAGACCAATATTTCGCAAACAACTCTTTAAAATCATATCTGTCCCTATTTTAATATTACCGTGTTAGTTTATGGATAAAAAGTATAATGATAAGGCCAGCACCTTTATAGGACAACAGAGGTAAATATTTTTTCATATAAAAAGTTTATATTGTAAGTCATAATCATGGAATGCTATGAATATTTCAGTCTTCGTTGCATTCCTCGAAGTTTCTGTTAAATAGTAAATTATAACTGGTCTTACGATATTGTTGAATTTCGTGATAAAGACTAGAGCCAGTCTATCTACAAAGAAAAATTACTTTTTATGTACAAAGTTGGTTCTTATGTACAGCTTTTCTAAATATATTTTTTGTATTTTATGACTACATTTTAAACATAAGAATGACGTGACGTTTTCAGCAGATATATATTCCAAATGTCTATAAATGCTAAAACAAAGAAACTAGTTCGGATCATAACATAAAAGCTTTTAATCATCCTGCCAAACAAAATACATCTATAGAAAACCGAAATTTAGTAACCCAGTGAAAAATAAAAAGATTATAGTGATGATTAAAGTTTGAACTAGGGTACACAGATTATAACCCTTTACCCCAAATCTGGGTCCATCCCAATTCATACACTTTTAATGATGAAATGGAACGAACTGGAGCTATCTAGACTAGACTATTTATTGACTGATAACAAGAAAATGACAGAGGAAAATCAAAAGCAAAATGAAGAGATGGCATGTTCAAATTTGGTGGAATTCTTTGACAAAAAGAGAAATGGATTGATTTCTAAAGATTTGGTCACTGTTAACGTCGAATTTCATTTTTACGTGCTATGTACATGTGCTGGTACTAGAGAAATACCTAAGGTTATGTTATAATTAGAGTACCGACACCCAAAATGATTTTTGTTAAAACTTTAGATATTTCTTTAAATAAAAGTGCAGTCAATATAATATTGAAATACAAAATATTCCCTAATTCTATTTTTATCAATAATTATCAGTCTGATTCTAACTTTCTAGTTTACCTATATTCTTTTTACCGATACTAGATAAGGAGGTATAATAATGTAGTTTTTTTGCTGATTGTTATTGGTTTTTTAACGTCTTGTTTTTGCAATTTTTTAAGGTTCTTTTATATCTATGTATAATACTTTTAAAACGTTCATTGTCAAGACTGCAAGTTAAAGTAATCACTCTGTTAAGGTCTTCTTATTTTTCTTTTATTTAGGTATATTGCTTACGCACCTCATTTTCTTTTGTTTTTTTACTTTCCTAGCTACTTTTCTTACTTTTCTTTTAGACTTGAGTCATTTTTATCAAACTTCAGGACAGAACTTTTTAACTGGAAATGATGCTAAAACGGCGGCGTATTTGGTCTAGATCAATTGCATCCCAAACTTCTCTCACCGTAACTTCTATATCATCAAGAGAGTCAGGTGGTGGTTGTCGGCTCTTGAGTTGGCGATCAATAACATCCCATAAATTCTCTCTGGTATTTAGATCAGGGGTGCAGGGTGGCCAGTTCATGGTTTGTATTCTAACCTCCTCCAAATAATCACGGATCACACGTGCAACATGTGCTCGATCGTTATCATGCGTTAAAAGAAAATTATTTCCTATGTAAGGAGCAAATGGAACTACATGGTTATACAAAATGTCTGTAATATACTTTTTACTTGTTAAGGAACCTCTTCGTGAAGCAACAAGTCTGTTCGTGCTGTAAGAGATATTACTTCCCAAACCATTACAGATACTCCATTGAATAAAGTAAGAGGTCGTATGTTGCACCATGCGTACCGTTCTGTTGGCCGTCGAATAACTCTCACACGTCTATCTGAGCTATATAAGCAATACCTCGATTTATCGGTGAACAAGACATGCTCCCAGTCATCAACAATCCAGTCAAAGTGCTCTCTGGCAAATTGTAATCTACCTCTAAGATGATTTACGTTTAAAGCTGGTGCTCTGACTGGTATCCTTACATGCAGATTTTGTTCAGTGAGATGCCTTTGTGTTTCTACTAGTTTGTTGTGTGTCTTCTTAATGTGACAAAACGTTCTCTTATAGCACGAAGCCCGATAAACTGATCTTGGCGTGGTGTTGTGATTCCTCTTCCTTGTCTACTTCGTCTCGTATGGTCGTTATATATATATATATATATATATATATATATATATATATATATATATATATATATATATATATATATAGATATATATATATATATATATATACATATATATATATATAAATATATATATATATATATTATATTATATATTATATATATATATATATATATATATATATATATATATATATATATATATATATATATATATTGTATGATTAGTTAAGGGTTCAGAAGAAATATAGGTAGTTTCAAAATCATGGTCCTTTTGAGGTGGTGCGTTATTTTGGAGAGTAGTATATATTAAAACGATTGGGCATCGTTGCAGGCTACTTATAGAGAAAGACGCATGCCATTTTCATCTGTAAATGCAGTAAACTGCTACATAAAAGCATGAAATATACATAGACGCACACGCCTATATGTATTGAAAATTTGTTCAGTTGAGACATGCAAAAATATTTAAATTTATTTCGTAAAAACGTCTCTAAGCATCAATTTGATTAATCTAAGGGGACGATATTTGATTATTGTTGTTGTTAAAATAATTTATTTAAAACTGTATTTTCTAATGTAAATAAGGATAAAATTGCATATTAGTCATAGCCAGAAATCACACCATACGAAATCTAAACCGGATCTACTTTCTCACACTTTATTCGCTCCGTGCGTGACTGACACGACACCTACCGCCTTTTTCTGACAATTTTGGAGTCCCAATTTTCAGGTTAACTATATGACATATGTTTGACATTGTTAAATACATGCGAAATTGACAATTATTAATAAATTAGTTTTTTAACTATATTTTTTCAGTTTATGTACAAAATAAATGCAGTATTAAAAACTGGGTTTCTCAAAATTCATCATAATATATCTTTTCAACTCCAAACGTAAGAGAAAGGGAAAAATCTAGTTACTGACAAATCAAGTTTTTCACGCAAAAGAGCATATAATTAAAAGCAATAATAGTAAAAGTTATGATAAAAGCTAAAGTCATCTGCAGTTAGCTTGAAGCCTTATGAAATATCATTCAAGGTAAATTATTTAAATTTATCCTATTTCAATTGCGTAAAAATGAAATTATGTGATATTTACTTTTTCATATTAATAGCAGGAATTTATCTTTTTCTTTTCTCTAATTTATATGTAATCTTTGGGAACCTATAAAAACTACACTCACTGTTTTTTGCTATTATTAGCACAATTAAATACGCAACATGTATTTGCACACATTTTTGATAAAATTTATGCGTAAAAATATTTTGTCCAATATTCCAATTTTGTCATATTTCGCCGCTATGCACGCTGGCGTCGTTTCAATGTACCCCTACCATGGTCACGCACGGAGCGAATATACACTTTGAGTTGTTCATTTTTTATGGATACTAGGGCGGTGCGATAAGTACTTAGCCTACCAAAGAAAAACAAACAGTTTGTAAAAGTGGAAATTTATTTCTCAACAAAGTCTCCTTTTGGCTCGATACACTCAATCCAGCGATGCTTTAACTTCTTTAACCCTTCTGAAAAATATGTTTTTCAGAAGTATGCAAAGGAGGCATTCGTGGCTACGATGACCTCCTTATTCGATTTAAATTTCTGCCCAACAAATGCCCCTTTCAACTTTGAAAACAAAAAGAAGTCTTCTTCTTCTTCTTATGGTGCCTATCCGTTACGGATGTTGGACACTAACATGGCTATTCTGACTTTGTTGACTGCTGCACTGAAAAAGAAGTCGCATGGTGTCAAATCTGGAAAATATTGTGGGTGGGGTACAAGTTCGTAGCTCAATTTGACTAATTTCGGCATGGCATAGGTGAAGGTATGAGCCAGTGCGTTGTTATGGTGAAGGAGCACTTTTTTCTTCGCCAAATGGGGTCATTTTGTCTGTAATTCGCCGGCAAATAAGCCTCGCATTTCAGCGTAGTAGGGCCATATGACTGTTTTGCCCTTCCCCAGGTAGTCGATGTAGATCATCCCTTGTGAATCTCAGAAAATAGTGGTCATCACCTTTATCTGATCCCTCACTGTTTCCCAGTGTCTGGTTTGTACAATTGAATCCATGTTTCGTCGACGGTTACAAAACGATGTTGAAACTGCTTCGGATTACGCTTAAAGATAGTCAAACACTGCTCTAAAGTGGTCTCACTGTTGCATTTGTTATCCGGTGTACCCAAATGCGGCACCCATCGCGTGGACAGCTTTCTTATCTGGTCATCTATCGACTGACCCGATTCTCTAGCAAGTTTCATATCAAATTTCATTTTACGTTATCGACGTCAATCTGTTGACTATTGAGGCAACTGTTCGTTGTGTTTATCGTTTTATATTTCTTGATTTATTTATTATTTTAAGAAGATATCAGCAGACAATGATTGCAATAACAAGTGTAAATTTATCCAAGCATTAACGTAGTAGTACTACATATATAGAGTTGGAAAGAAATTGAAATAAATCTCTAAATTTTTGAAAGAGTAGATACCTCCTCTAACTAATCTCTGTTGGATAAAATTCTACAAATTGACAATGTTAATACTTGCAATGCAGTAATAATATCCACTATTGTTATGAGATCTTCTGAAAGCGTTTGAATAGTTCCTTATACATATTAAACACATATACGACAGGTTTTTCAGATATTAGGTACGATTAAAAGAGTTTTCTACAATTCCATCGAGTAATCTAAACCTAATTTAAGATACTTAATGTAAAACACTTACCTCTGTTGAACTTTTGAATTTGTACAAGATGTAACATATTTTATAAAATCAAAATTGTTAGCCACCATAGATTACATCCTATATAAGATTTCTTATTAAACTAGTTGCTAAATATAGTTTACTTACAAACTTACACAGTTTATTAGTCTTCTGTTTGTTAAACTACTAGAACAGATTTTAAAAATTACAAAATAACGCATGCTGTACCATGCATAACCTCCGAAATGAACATCGGAGTTCCAGCTCCTAATCCCCCGTCGGTCTTTTCCTGTTCGTTCTTTTCATATTCACAGTCAAAATAGTGACTTTGGCAGTCGAAACATCTAAAATACATATGCAAGAGTTAGTGAACAATTTTCTTATATTATTACTATTACTATTAACGATTGATTACTATTACTATTAACGAATAAATTGTTGGTAAATAAGGAAGAATGAAAATGGAATAATAAAGAAAATAAGATAGACAAACCAAAAAACTAATAAAAACTGCCAATGGAAAAACGATGACGAAACAGGCAATGAACAAGGACATGAGCAGTAGTAAAGCACTATACAAAGACCAGTATGGAAATTTAAAAAAGACAGAAGATGAGAAACGCTTACAAATACACAAAGCAACTGCAATCAATGAGATTAAAAGTGTGAAAACAACGGCAACTCAAAAAACCAGAATACCTGTAGGATGGACAATCGGAACATGGAACGTAAGAGGTCTCAACAGCAAGGAGGCTGAACTTGTAGAAGAATTTAATAAGGCTAAAATAGACATGCTAGGAGTCACAGAGACCAAAAGAAAAGGTAAGAGCACACAGTGTCTGGAAAATGGCCATTTTTTAATACTCAGTAGAGAAACCCCGTCAGAAAGAGCATGTGAAGGAGTCGGTTGTCTCATAAATAGAAACTTGACTAGTAGCATTAAAGATTGGGAATGTATTACCGAAAGAATACTAAAAATTAGAATGACAACCGAAGAGAAGAAACCAGTCAACATCTTTGTTATATATGGACCAAACGATACGGAACCAAACGATACGAATGATAAGGACATTTTTTGGGAAAAGGCGGCAGAGATCATAGATAGCGCAGAAGGTAACATAATAATAATAAAGAAACAATAATGGTCAACGAATTATAGACTTTTGTAGAGATAATGATCTGATAATTATAAATTCGTTTTTTCAACACAAAGATGTGCACAAATATACCACAAAAGTCAAGAGTAGAGGAGAAAAGTCTATTAATGACTATGTATTGGTAAACAGCCACTTAAGACAGTGTATCAAAGATGCCAGAGTCAGAAGGGGAGCAGAAATATATAGCGACCATTATCTTCGGTGTGGAACAAAAACGCACGCAGAAGGTACCAAGAAAAAGATACAGAACCCCAAGAAACCTCACCAACGCAGTTATTAGTTCATAAAAGTTAGCAGATAAGAAAATAGCACAGAAATACAAAAGCTATGTGAACAATAGTCTACAAAAGCACTTAAACCAGAACTACGAATTAGAAGAAACTTGGCAAAAACTTAAAGAATCTCTCCTACATGGGGGCAAGCAAATCTGCAAAATAGCTAAAATCAATAAAAACAGACTATGTACGAATTGGTGGAGTAATGAAATACAAGAATACAAGAAGAGGTCAAATCCAAGATGTTAGCGTGGAAGAAATATCTAGGGAACCAGAATGCAGAAAGCTATCAAAAATATAAGCAACAGAGGGCAAAAGTAAAAGACATGGTGATTGAAGCAAAAAATAAGAGCTGGGAGGATTTTGGGAATAAGCTGGAGAAAGACTACCACACTATCCAAAAACTATTTTACAAAACTCTGAGAAGCCTAAGAACAGAGAACAGACAACAAACACCAAAACAAATTAAAAACAAAGATGGCCACATGTTTGTAGATATGGATTAGTAATATATTAATATGTTCTCTTCAATAGAAGACAAAAGACAAAAAATGAATTGGGAGAGAAGAGTATTGACATTCTTCTTTCACATGTAAGGATCCACAGTTACCCGTTAATTTAGAGTAACTATGGACCCTGACGGTGAGACTGTGGTCTGCTTGGTAAACTTCACTTTGTAGTTATTATAATGAAAGGTGTAATTGTGGTTTAAAATAAAAGCAACATTAAAAATACAGAAACGAACATTTTTATTAAAAACCATGAAACGACAAACAGCTAGGCAATATTTTTGAATCTCCTTAAATCCTCACAAAACGTAACGACGTTTTCTTCTTTTGATTTTGAGTCGTTCAGTATTCCCAATATCTTATCATAAGCAAACAAGAGAGGATCCTTTTCCTCACGAAATTTAAGGAGCATTTCCCACACATCGTTTCAAACATTTGCTTATCACCACTCTTTTCACTGCATTAATTTGACATATTAGTCCAATCGAATGAGTAACTGCTCGTTTGTTTATTCGTACCACGATGTATTTTCCTGGTATTATATTATCGTCAGAAGTTCTTGAACTTAAGGTTCGGCACCTTCTTCCATATTGTCATTTGGAGTTTCAAATGAGTCACCACTCCCTGCATAAACGACTTGTTCGGATTTTTATCGTCACTACTTAATTTTAATTGTTTCTTGAATGTATTCTTTGAAGCTTTTGTTTTAGTTTTTGACAACTGTAGGTTTTCTAAATAGGTTTTAGTTGTGATCACCTCAGCAACATCTATTTTTTTCCTCTTCTTTGATGTAGCTTCGGAGAAGTTTTCACTGTTGCTAGTAGAATGTTCTCCCAGGATGCAATGACACTTTTCTTTGTTAATGGAATCTCGATTTAGAGGAAACACACTGCGAATACTGCGCCAAGCTTTTCCCAAACGGTTGGAAAATTCGCATTTTGTTAGCTGGTTTCCTAAATTTTTGCGCTGCCAATCTGTCAACAAAGCATCCCATGAAGACTTGAGCCCCTTGAAGACAGACACATTCAAAGGCTGCATTATCGCAGAAGTATGTGGCGGTAAAATAACGTAATCAGTTCGGGTGAAATGTGCGATAAATCAAATCGAATCAAAGCAGGACTTTTAACGCAATTTTTCAAAAAAACATTTTTGAACCATAGAAAAAATACTTGTTCAGTCATCCAACCATTTTTGGATAAGATGTCTCTGCATACTCGTCTGTACCAAACATATTGTCCCATAACCTTTTGCGCTTGTGGAGGATCATAGGTGGCAATATGGATCCATTGGCATTAGCACATGCCAAAACTGTTGTTGTTTTCCGTCCTGAGCTTGCAGTTTGCCTTTGTGCTATTTCTCCGATTCCAGTTACAACCTTAGTACGGCTGTGATCATAATGAAGTTTAATTAAGTTTAAGTTTCCAGTTGATCAAAGAAACCGTAAACAACAAATGGGTCACACGTGTCTTACACGTGATACTTCAATTATCTGAGGTTTCTTAATAGAAAGTCGGTTGGGTTTTGAAAAATTCAGAAATCAATCTTTACCAGGCTTCCCCTTTCTAAAGGGCGTTTGCAGATTATTTTTCTGAACATATATCTGTACGGTGTTGATTATTTATTTGCGAGATAGTCCAAACCCCCACTTACTCATAGTTTTTATCCGAGAAGTCAAAATGTTTTCATCTTCTTTAGAGAAGGCAGTTCTACCACCTTCAGTCACACCTGTAATAGATTATCATTGTTTTAAAAAGTAAAATCTAGTAGGTACCTAATTTTGATATTACATTATGCATGTCGTTGGTCTACCTTTCCACCCATTTACTTTTAATCCGAGTGTCGATTTTGGTACGCCATGCTCCACTGCAGCATTCTTTAGTGAAGATTTTCCCGATTTCACATCTCTTATAGTCAGTTCTAATGCTTCTATTGAATACCTACTTCCGACACCATGATTGATAATCTCTTTAATATATTTTCTTGGCATTTTTGCACCCAAAGTATAAGTTATAAACAAACTAACCTAGAAACTTCTGGAACCACACTTTCTTCTGTATCGCCGTCCACCATTGCACCGATCATGTCTCATGTCTGGATAACTTTAGACTCCTTCTTAATTACCAAACTGGAAGCATTTATTGAAAATTAGCACTGCTTTTGTACTGAACCAAGCTTTTCAAATTTAATTCAACTACTCCGCAATTTACTTAGATCAAAATATGACGGTCAGAGTTTTTGTTGCTAACTGAATTTTTGTTTTGGTAGCTGATGTCTCAAGAATTTCTCACTAGTTCCTACTAGAGAGATTAAACAAGTATGTACTGTAAACTTTATAAGATCTTGTTAATTAAAAAAAATATTAATGGGTGCCACAGTTACCCCAAACCACAGTTAACCCATTTCGCCTTATATTAAATTTAGTTAAAACTAATAGTTTCCGAAGAGGTAGAAGTACAAATAAATTTTTCCAGGTTATAATTGCTATGCCTGTCCCATAGACATAAAATACAAATAGGCTGACTGTTGCAATACAAGGCCTGTTCTCCCAGTGCGACAGAAAAAACTGACACAAAGCAGCCCCTGCATCTCTTTTTAATAAAGCGGGTTTATAGACCACTGAACTTCCTATTGGTCATTTAGGTCACGAGATCGATAAACCCGGCCCATTAGAAAGAGATGCAGGACTGCTTTGCGTCAGTTTTCTTTGTTGCACTGGGGGAGCGTGTTTGTATTACAACAGTCAGTCTATTTGTATTATGTGTCTATGGCCTGTCCTGAATAAATGATATGACGATTTTAACATTTTTCACTATTTCTTTCTTTTTATAAGGTATGATTCATAGACGTACCGACAGTTTCTCACCCGAATATTCGCACGATTCGATTGACTAGAGACTGACGAATTTTAAAAGCCATCCAATTAACTATCTGTATATGGATTTGCTGCCTGAATGTAAAAATATATGTAACGATTTTTGAGTATACAAATATATAGTAACAATATAATCATTTTATTTTAGAAGTAGTCACACACGTACAATTCTATTTCTTCTATCATACAAATCTAATCTAGTTCATGTACTAGGAGGACTGAAAACTGTTTGTGTTTCAAGTGAAAGATTATCTAATTTCACAAAATTACATAGCGTTGATTTAATCAAAAGACTCTACTTATTTGTCTTTAAGTTTGATTCCATTAATCTCTATTTTTATATAAATTTTTGACAATACTCACCTACATTGGTCGGACATCTTACAAGTTATTCCAAACTGTTTGGCTACTGCTTTATACAATTCTTTACTTGACTTATGCATTATTTCTGGTCCTTTGGTAGGGTTTGTTGGAGAAGAAAGCTCACTTTTAGCTTTCAGACGAGTCTGAAAAATGAAAGTAGTTTATATATAGTACATTCAACCGACTTACACACCTCTAAATGATTAACGTAACTCCCAGAAACCCTTTGGTTGTAGTATTGTTGTTGTTTGTTTGTGTTTAAATGACTGCGGACACTAAATCCATTCGCCAATCTTACAATTTGAGGTGTAGTGTGTGTGTGTGTGTAGAGTAATTGTCTTGATACTTAGCAAAGTCGACGTCATTGTCTTTGCTAAGAGACGCTAATTGTATCCGAACGTCTGCGGTCCCTCCGGTGTGTACCGATCACACAAGGATAGAAATTATTTTCATTTATTAATTTTTTTTTAATAAACGAAAACTTCCACCCAGGTGGGATTCGAACTCACGACCTTTAGGTTTAAAGGCAGGCGCTCTTACCACTGAGCCACAGAGGGGGTTGATGGTTGTAGTAAAAGGCATGGTAAACTGAACTGGTGTTCTTCATGATGCTTAATACTTTGCTAAATGCTAAATTTTAGGTATAAAATAAATATGTCATTAACCGGTTGTTCATAATTTTGCATATTTTGTTACATTTTTTTTTAATAAATAGTATTCTTTTTTTAATGTTATTTAAGATAAATTTCTTTCACCTACTTGTTTAATAATTTTTTTCTGAAACTAATACTAAGGTACTAAGGATAATTTATATTCAAAGTAGATATACAAAGCACTACAATAACACTTTTAATTTTTTTTTAAAAGATTTCATAGAAAACTAGAACATTTTGTCAATTTAAATAGTGGTGGTTAGATTGACCATATATGTCTGTTAGAGTGTACTGTTTTTGAGACATCTGCGATTACGGGTTAAAGTAAGGGTTTTGGTAAATATATTTTTATTTTCAAATGAATATATCGCACCCTCAATGCAAGACTGTAGTAACTCAAAATTTTACGAAAATGAAGTAATCATGGAATTCGATTGTAAATATGCATATCTATCCCCTGTAAAACTTTAGTAACTTTCAAATGCTTAACCGACTCAATATTACAACAATGACAGTTTAACTATTTTGCGTTTTTGTATATAAGTTCCTTGCAAAACTGTTGTAATTCTAATGTAACAGAGTTACAACAGTTTTTCACGGAACATTAATATCTGTATCTGTGGTGTTTAATTTTAATATACAGCGTGTTTACGTAATCCATTAACGACCGAGACAATAAACAAAGATTTACGAGACCAATCTATTCATGTAAGTTTTATGTCCTTTGTGTGACATTATATTTTTCATAAAATGTGTGCGATGTCGTTTAACCATTTATTTATTAGATAGGATTAAAAACACATAAATTAAGACCAATTATTTACAGCCAAAAAGTATTTTTTCTTATGAGAGAAAAAACAGTTATCTTAAAATTTGTGTATTAACAATACTGACAGGTTAAAAATATCTATTCTCAGAAAACTTGTTCTTTAAAAACTAAATCCTAAATTATATTAAATCTTTATTTAACCTTCCGGGATGATTGTCTTATCATATTGTCCCCCGTAATTCCCAACTTTTACTAAGGTAGTGAATTTCAATCCTTTTGCAAATCACTGTACTCAAGGTAGCCTGATTTGTATATTTTTATTATAGTCCTTTTGTTTTAAATTTAAATAAAAATATTGAAAGTTTGACAAATAATTTTTCTAACTTGTTATGACATTGTCATTACAAAGCGAAGGAATTGTGGCTATCAGAAACATGTGCAGAGATAGAAAGATTAAATTGTCGCTAGCGATAAGCCGTTTTATTGGGTACCTATTTATTCTAGGTAGCTATCATAGGCTATAGGTTAATCCTACATAGTCCGGGAAATAGAAACAAAGGACTTCATTGATATTAAACATGTTTCCTTTCTGTTGGGAAACAACTATAAAATTAATCAAAATAAAGAAAATGTGAAGTGGATAGATATAAAAATTCTGCAATCTGGAAAAGATAGTTCGCACAAAATTTTCTTTAAGTACAACTATAATGACGAACTATGGAATTCTTTTAATTTAAAAAAATCATCACGGACTATACGAGAAGTGCTACTTAAACCTGCCTAGCCAAAAATTCAAATGGTCAAAAAGAAAGATTTGGTATACTTATGCCATTCGGGTATGATACCAGAAGCCCACCCTAGTTTTTATAAAAATATTTTGGCCCAAGATGATATACGAAAAGAGGACAACAACTAATCATTAATATTATTATATATATTATTTTATTAAATTTCTATTTTTGGCTAATGTAATACAGGCTGCAAAGCATGCAAAATCATAATAAAATGTTAATTTTTCTTAAAACTTGTGTCTTATTTCACCGATATTAGCACGAAAATATCGTATCATAACAAAATCGTCTTTATTTCGAAACTTACTTACTCTGACTTACTACAGTCTTGCACTGAGGGTGCGATATACTTGTATTAAAAATAATAATTGTGGAAAATATTTTAATTTTTATGTACGATTTCCAACCATTTTTAAACTTTTTATCAAATATAATTAAATTACAATCGGCATTTCATCATTCACAATGATCATTAGGCTAATTTGCTTAATGTGTTTAGAATCTTTGTAAGCGGTTATATTATATTTTACCTCTCAAGCACAACATTTAGAAAGTTTCTGTCATATTGATCTAAACTCAGTATGTTGTAATTCAAACATGTAGTTTCAAGTGACCATCATGCCTAGACGTAAATTGGATATTGATGAATTAATTGCAAATGTGAATAAATACTTTATTATGGAAAGAGACAATGATGGACCTTTAAAGTCATTATTATGTATAAATCAACGCATTTGTGACGCATTAGGGATAAGTGAAAGTAATGTTACGATAATAAATATTATGGCGTATAAAACTTTAAATATATTATGACTAATAACTTTCCTATTCAAGTATTTTCTAGATCACGCATCGGCCGGCGGAGACGCAAGTAATAACCAATGGGTCCCCTAGCCGATATAAAAAAACCTGTCTAGACTCCAGTTCATTCGAGGCAATTCCGGTCAACATCCATGGGATTCTTTTTGACTAGACGAGAAGGCGATCGATTTTTCTACTCTAGTGGTTTTATATAAATAACAGGATTTTTATTGTGAAGAGTTAGTCAAAAAAGAAGTCCGGACTCGCGTTTAAATTGTATCGCACGTAGATAAATTATTAAGTGTAAAATAAATTAGTAGTAATAAAGACTTTGATACATTTGTGAGTGTTATAAATATTGAACCTTTGGTAAATTGAAATAAGAACAATAAATTAGAATTAATAAAGACTTTACAGTAAACTCTAATGAATACTGCTGCCATGATTCTCAAGAAGATCTTAGTGTGACTAAGTATCACGAAGACAAGCAATCAACCCGTATACATTCTAGGAACATTGACTTACCTGATGAAGAAAATTTTGAAATTCGCAATATTTTGTATCAAATGCGTGAAAACAATCAACATGTCAGTTTACATGCTTTATTGACCATAATAAGAGAAAGACAAGTTTCTGAAATTCTGAAATCCGAACAAGACACACACGCATCACTCACGGATACCTGATGAATTCTGAAAGCCCACCTGCTTGTGAACATTGTGATTGTCAGCGCCTTACAGTAGAACACTTTCTCGTCGAGTGCAGTTATTATAGACTATATAGATTAGCTCATAATATAAACGGTAACCTGAAACAGATACTTAGTTCGCCAAATGTGTACAGTGCTCTAATTGACTTTTTAAAAGATTGTAGATTATATTATCGTATATAACAAAAATATTGTAACATTGTTCGTTAAAAAAAATTTAACTTATTGTATTTATCTTATGTAATGTAATAATCTTATGTGTATAATGTTTTTGTTTGTCTTATATGTCTTATATGTATAATGTTTATAATGTTTTTGTACCCGTGTCAATGGCATTAGATGTCGAGACACGTTAATTTCAATAAAAAAAAAAATAACCACATCAACTAATAATGTTAATAAACGAGAATTTTATTTTTGGTGTTGGTATTCAAAAAAATTATAATTTTTTGAATACATTATATTTTGATTCTCAAAATAAACAAAATCCAATCTTATTCCGACCGCAAACATCCCCACACAGCACGAGATATAAAAAAATATTCTATTTTTTGAATATACTACAACTTCAACTAAAGTGTAAAATATTACAGATAAAACAATATTTATAGCTTACCTCTTCGAGTACATATTCATATGATGGCGGTGGGCTGGCAGGGATGAGTTCGTTTCCGTCGGCATTCTCCAATATTGGAGAGACGTTCCCTCTGGGACTTTCTAATTCGTTTTCGCCTTCAGCAGGAGTCTCCATCGAATTGCTTCTTGTCGAAGAATTCGATTTCGACATTCTGCTGAATTTAAACTTGAATGGTGCCACTTTGACTCCTTGTTAAAAAACTTTTCGATTAATCACTGATTATGGATATGAGTCCGTTGAATAAAGTCATTGCTGAAAAAAATGTTGGAGCTTTGAAAATTGTATTCTCGTTCTAAGCCTAATTTAATCGTAATTATTTACTGCTACATAAAAACAGTGAAATAAAATCTACAACCAAATAAAAAATGCAATTACTTTTGAAATTTAATAGTATATATGAACGTGACAATCTCAATTTTTGAGCAATTACGAGTATTTAAAAATAAATAAGCAGTTAGCAATTTTGATTAAACGCATAGAAATAAGTAAAAAAGATAAACATAAATTTTAGAAACTGTAAGTACGAGTAAGAAATATATACTAGTACTCTACCCCGGAGGTAAAGGACACTATCTCCATTTTCTTACTTTTTCAGGAGAGCAGTTTTACCAATTTTTTAAATTTGTAATCAGTAAATACTCAAATGTTTCTTATATTTACCCAAAATTAATATATTATTATTGTATGTGTATAATCCTTTTTCCTTCCATGCAGTGTTATATACATGAAGTTTACCGTTCATTATATAATTTTTTTTTTAATGTTTAGTTGGACAAAGTGTTGTTTACCTCTAACTTTCTTAAATAATGTGACATTGCATGTTAAGGTCTCTGCGAAATAAACAAGACAAACACATTAAACAGCCTATACTATTATTTTATTACAGACGAATATTATAATGTTATAATAATTAAGTAAAATTATAGACGACAAATCTCAAAATTGTTAAAGAGGCTCCATATCATCTTCATCTTCTTGGGGGTAATCGTTTGTGGCTATATCGCTATGTGTTAAATTTTGATAAAATACATGACAAACCGACGGAACAAAAGGCACTAATGCAGTTAAGTCATTGTATTTTTATTTGTGATTGGTAATGTGATTACTGAGACTTGATTTAATTGTGACTTAAACGTACCTCTTCGGTACCACATGAAGTCCACTCATACATATTTTGATCATTGAAATCGGTCTTATAAAAGAGATTTCCAATGTGTTCTTGTTGGACTTGTAAGAAAATACATTATGTTGATAATATAATAGACTCTTTGTTAACATTCTTTTTTCTACTTACAAAGGAGGATTAGGTGACAGTTTCTTATCGAACAGCGTTTTGAAATCTGCAAATTCCGTATTGGAACTGTATTGAAATCTGTAAGCCATATCCATGATGAACGGCATTCTGTGAAACCAAACCATATCTGAAATCTGAAGCGAACAAACAACTCATATACAACACTATACTTCAAAGTGTAATCACATATGGCAGTGAAGTTTGGCCAATGAAACAAAGAACAGAGAAACTGTTACTAGCAACAGAAATGGACTTCTGGAGAAGAGCAGCAGGCAAATCAAAAAGAGATCGGATACCAAATGAGAGAATACGAGAAAGAATGGGAGTCAAGAATACAATAGTTGATGAAATAAAAACAAAACAGTTAATATGGTACGGCCATGTACAGAGAATGCCAGATGACAGGATTCCGAAACAGATTTTGACGTGGACACCACAAGGGAGAAGAAAAAGAGGAAGGCCGAGAGGAAGCTGGAAGAGAGAGAATTGAAAAAGAACTGGAAGAAAGAGAAATCCCTTCAGGCCTATGGCTAAATAGAGAAGAATGGCGGTTAGGAGTCGAAAGGCGTCGGAGAACGCTGTAAACCGATAGTAGTAGTAAGTTCCATATTGTGCACTGTGTATTTATCTGATGTTTGCGTAACCAACTGTTGCAGTCCCATGGTCTTACACTAGCCAGATTACAGAGTCTCTTTCCTTTTCACTCAATTAAAGCATGAGCACTGTCAATTTCCATAATATGTATTTCCATAATATGGGCACAACATATGTGTGTGCCCTTTTAGTAAAAACTTTCGACTGCTCCTCTTTATTTGAGGGTGCATATGCAGTATCACAAAATAGCACATTAAAATACTTATCTTTTACTTTTGTCCATAGCAGTTATCGGTCCAAAGAGTGATATCCTATACTTGACTACCTGGAATTGTATTGTCAGCCTATTTCAAAATTGACCAAGCAATTTTATTTGCAACACGGCCCCTTTCGATTCGTCCTACATCATACACTGTACAGAAGAATCAATGGCATCATATATTATAAAATTTAAAGTCCAAAGCTTCCTTTTGTAGAAACTAATAAAATGTTTGTTAGTGGTGAAGGCAAACATTTTTGTAAGTCTAAAGTACTATTACTAGATAAAACTTTGTGGTTTGGTGACAGTTTAGCAATTATAAAGTCCAATTGTTTTAAGTTATACGGAGTTTTAAATTCAATTAGGTGAGCATCATGATCAGCATGTACACTGGTTAGTTCATCAGCAGTAAGAATATTTTTAAATTAAGAGGAGAATGTACTGCATGTACTCAAGTGCCTATTTCGGGTGGTTTAAACGACAACTTGAAGTCTTTACTAAAATATCTGCGTACAATCACTTCTTTGCTTTTAGCTGCTTTGGATCCACATGTCTTTCATTGCATTCATCAATATACAGTTGATACATCTTTTCTATTGTAAGTTCTGTGCCCAGATAATTTCTCTTGCTCCTTTCTCTGGAATAATGACTCTCGTACTTTGGGAAGGAATTAATAGGTTAAATAATATGAGTTTTACTTTCCCACGAGAGTTCGGATCTGTTTTGCAATTATTAAACAACGAATTTATTATACAACTTTTAACAATCTAACACTATTGAGAACTAAATAAAATAGTTACAATTATTTTAGTTCATGTCAATACCAGGTACCAGGGTACCCAACAGTATGTCCGGATGGTAAATAACAGTGCACACATTTATTAGAGGTAAGCAACACCAAGTCCACATGGTGTTGTTTACCTCTAACTGAAAATGCACTTGGTGTTTAATAAAAAGTCAGTAACTTGCTGTACAATTATCTCTGGACATACTGTGGTTTACTTCTAAGTAGAGCCAGAAAAGTTATCTTTAAAAGTGCAATAATCCAAATTTTGATAAAAATGGACATAGTATCCTTTACGTCCGGGGTACTCTTATTAATTTATAATATGAACAGACAGTCGAACTCAGTTAATACCGAAAAACAAAAGTAAACAATAGATAACCAAATTTTAAACATAGAGGTGGACGTACATGCCTGGAAATCTGGGGCCTATTTTTGTGGTAACTATCGGAATTTCCTCAATGTTTTTCTGTTCGGTTGTGATGGAAATTGTTATTATTCCTATTTTTTCGATGGTATTCTTGGTTGTCCCTAAATCTATTTTTTCCGAAATTCCCATGAAATTGGCTAGGAAGGCGACAGGCCTAAGAATATTAGGACCTAGGTATTTGTTTGGTTGGTAAATTACAAAAATCGCGGAAATTGTCAAATGTCACTTCAACACGTAAACCGTGAAAAGATAGGAAGAAGAGTAAGGTTGCAGACTTGCCAGGATAACACTAACTAACCTTGAAAAGTCAGCATCAAAGAAGTACTTGGGAATGGCCAGAAAAAACCTACGCTTGACAGTTAGTTTTTTAACTGGTTATTGTCTTTCTGGCGAGCAACTTAACTCGACCACCTTACTCTACAGATACAAATTCCTATGAATTTTGTTGAAATTGGTTGTTACTTTGGAAAATATTCGTGAGTGGTGTTGTTCGATTCCTATTGTTAATTCTTCTCTCTTTTCTCTTTTTCCTACGTGCTTCCCGCACTTGCAAGAGTTGGCATAGGCAATCTATGTTGTGGTAGTTTTTTTGCGCAACATTATCTTACATTGCTTCCATCAAAATCCCGCGCTATCAATTCCTCCAACTGTTCTTGGAAGTAATTATACTTTGAATGTTGGGCATTGTTATAAATTTCCAACGCGTACCTTTCTTCTGATATACCTTTTCTTTCATCAAATTTTTCATTTTACAATTGACTGCTCACTTTCAATTATTTTTTCCCCAAAAATACTTTAAAAATTTTGTATTAAAATCAAGCCACGAGACCAACTTTCTTTGCTTTGCAATTTCTTATCTCCACTTTGCAAGGCTAGAAATTTTCGCTGCTTTGCAATTTACTTTTAATTATTTTAATGAACGGCAAAACGTCAACAAAGAACAACTGGAAGAACATGCAGACGATCCTGTTGAAATTGACTGTCCCTTGGTGCAAAGCTTAAGCAACAGTGACTGAGTTACCAATAGATAAACTTAAAACACATAAAACAGCTAAGGCTGCTAATGTAGGCTTAACTTGCTCTAAGATCCACATTTCAATTACCACTATATCTCCTATTCCGAAACCACACACTAAATCAAAGAAATCTTCGGGGATTCAAAAAGCCGCCGTGTTGACAAGAAGTCCATACAAAAAGAAACTTTTAGATGGCCAGTGAACTAAAAATGGCGAAGGAGAAAGTAAAAGTACTTAAAGATAAATTGGGAAAGAATGTAAAACCAAAAGGTTATGTTAAAAAAAAAACTTTGAGAAAAATCGTGAGAGAGAAAAAAGAAGTTGCCAAGAAAAATCTTGCGGTAGAAATGTCAAACATGTCTTCAAAATATAAAAAAAAAATGCTAAATATGACCTCCATTTCACGTGCTCCTAATGTATTTATTGACATTGACAGGGAAGAGTGGTATTGTTCTTTGTGCATATGTAATATAGTAGAAGACATGATTCAATGTCAGAAGTGTCGTTTTTGGTTTTATGAATCATGCGCTGCCATTAAACCTGTACTTAAATCGTTCTTCTGTGTCGATTGTAAATAACTATTGAGAAAGTGTATTATTCAGGTTTTGTTTTTTGTTTTTTGTGTTTTATGTTTTTTTAACCCTTTGTTACTTACAATTGTAATAAAATCATGTTTTATTTTAATGAATGGTTTAAATAAAATCCTTGAACAATCTCTATAAGACTAACATTGAGTACGATCAAGGAAAGCTTTGGTACAATTTAGGAAACTAGGTTCCTAATTGCCAGTGCTAGGTACCACTTGTAAGTTTTTCGAAAATAATATTTTTTTGTACTATATGAAGTTATACGACCATAGAAAAAATAATTTAGGTTGCCAAATAAGTCAACTTTATTGTTACATTCTGTTAAACCTAATTGTTCATTATTTGATGAAATTAAAAAATGAAATTTAAAAAGTGGTACGATCCAGGCAACTTTCCCCTATATCAAATAAATTGTAAAATAAATTATTAAATTCCTTCAAATATATTTTAAGAATGTTTGGAAAATTCACATATACCACTTATTTTAAATTCAGAGAAAAAAGAAAGATATTAAATTATGTAACATATTGCTTCTATTCCTGTTCTATTTCCGACCACTATATTCAGTATTTCTGTACAGCTTTACAACCCGCTATGTTTGGGCGACAGTTATTGTGATATTGTCCTTTGAGCTATTTAAAAAAAGCCTTTATTAATTTTATTCAAGTTCAATAAATTTATAAATATATATACACATATTTATAGCGATTTATAGTTTTATAAAATTTAAAAAGATTCAAGAGCAATTTAAATTTAAATTAAAAGTTTGCGATAAACTGGAACATTTTAAAATATCGTCTATTCTCCATTAAGAAAATTAATCTTTTAGTAGCACTTTACGGCGATTCGGAAACCTAATAAAAAATACAAAGAATATCCAAGTTACCCCTTGTTAGTAGTTAGTTAAATATTAAGTAATGTCCATCATTTTTTCGGTATCACCGAACGAAAAAATCCCTGTCCCCGGTATTTCTCATCACGTGTTGTTGACTCATTATTGATCCTTCTCCCCCTCGGGTGTTATATTACCTAAAGCTACGTCACCCAACTCAAATAATATTTAAATAGACAATATTGCCAATGCCACACCCTTCATAGAGTAGGCTAATAAGTTAAATGATATAACTTGAATTAAAATAAAACAATAATAAATAATGTTCATTATGTCACATTAAAATTTCTTATTAATACGCATTATAAACTGTTGTACTTACTTAAAACATGTATTTCAGTCTTAGTTGTAATTAGGTACCTTCTGTTTGGGAACTTATTTTATAAGGGTCACATTTTTGTCGAATTTTAAGCCGAATTCTTAGGCCGAATAATTTTCATTGAACAACTGTTTTTACTCTTGTTTTGTTACGACGTTTTTGTGGCGCTGCCGTAGTTATCCTGAATATATCCTGGATTTTGCGCGGGAGGAAATTCGGCAATTCTGAAATTGGTGTGGTCAGCTGTATACCGAGCGATATAAACTGTACACTAGATATAATAAATATTAAACGTTTAACAATGAAAAACAACACATTTGGTGGCAATTTTTATATAAAATTATTATAATATATAAAACGAAAATGATATAAAAATATTAAAAACTTAGAATTTTGGTTAAACTAATTATATTAAATGAAAAGGAATAAAACATTTAATAAAATATTGTAACATTTTATAAATAATAAAAAAATGCATCGAATTTAACCAGCAAAACATTATTTATTTACTAAATTATTAATATTCTAAATGTTCTTAAAATGTGATAAAAGATTGCAAACATGACTCCATAGTAACAATTATTAGAAAGTGAAAATTTAATTAATCACAATCCAAAATAATTTAACTCTTTCATAACTAATTTCATTGCAGCTAAATAAAGCTAAAATATTTGATTAGGGGTACAAAAATATTTTTTTTTATTTAAATTCAACTAAATTACAACTAATGATTTAATTCATAATGTACTTTAAAGTAACCAAATAATGCATAACAATTATTTTAAATTAAATGTTCGAAATATTTCTGAAGTAAATACTTAGAGAAGCAAAAATAAGTAAAAATAATAATGGGCATAAAAAGTAATTTCATAAACACTGAAAATTTTTGTCAAATGTTAATTCAAGCAAGTGATAGTGGCATAGTTACTGTAATATTTATTGACGTAGATGTTTTGATTTTGTGAATTGTCATCCGTTTTCAATTGTAATTTTTACTTTTGAATATTAAATTATGGCTCACCTAAATGTAACACAACGCATATAAATATTAATTCTTAGCGGATGCGGAAATAAAAAAAGAACGCAGAACGAGGTATGCAATTTATTTAACGCAAAATATCCAGACAGACCCATCAGCCAATCAACAGTAAGTAAAATAGTCCGAAAATTTGGAGAAACTGGGCACGGTAAACATATTCCAAACGCTGGGCGTCTTAAAATTGAAGACAATGTGAAACTTGATATTTTATTAAATGTAGGTACATGACAATCCTTACAGTAGTTCAACACAAATGGGTGAATATGCTGGAGTGTCCCAACGATCGGTATTACGTATTTTAAAAAAAGAAAAATACCATTCCTACAAAATTCAACTACATCGGGAATTAAACGACGACGATCCCGATCGCCGGCTTCAATTTTCTGAAATTATGCAGGATTTATGTATCCGCAATCCACATTTCATCAATCAAATCCTTTTTTCCGATGAAGCCACATTTTTTATACATGGTACCGTGAATCGTCAAAATTACAGAAATTGGAGTCAAGAAAACCCACATTGGAGTCACACACGCAATATCCTCAGAAAGTAAATGTATGGGCAGGGATCATTAATGACAGAATCATTGCCCTTTTTGCTTTGAAGAAAATCTAACAGGAGATCGTTATTTAACTTTTTTGAGAAATCAACTTACACCTGTCCTTGCTAACATGTATCCAAATGCCAATAATCCAAATTTAACTAGTGAAAATAGCTGGTTTCAATAAGATGGAGCCCCTTCGCATTACGCACGTGAAGTACGTCAATTTTTAAATCATTGCTTTCCCAGGAGGTGGATCGGAAGACGAGGTTTTATAGAGTGGCCAGCAAAGTCGCCAGATCTAACACCTCTAGACGTTTTCCTGTGGGGTTATATAAAATCAAAAGCTTATGTCAATAGACCCCAAAACCTACAGGACTTGAAAGATAGAATTAGGCATGAAATGACTAATTACGCCAGAAGTTATCCGCAATGTACTTGATAAATGTGTCCGTAGATTCGCATATTGTCAAGAAACCTATGATGGCATTTTGAACATTTAATTTAAAATAATTATTATGCATAATTTGGTTACTTTAAAGTACATTATTAATTAAATCATTAGTTGAATTTAAATAAAAAGAATTGTTTTTGTACCCTTAAAGAAATATTTTAGTTAAAAATGTAATGTCACTAAATACAGAATTAAATTCTCGTTTAAATGAGTTGTCGCATTATCCGATTTCTATTCTACTCCATGTACGTTATAAGATGGGTATTTTATAACAAAAATCGACCTGTTTCGGGATATTTTTAATGTATTACCATTTCTTTCAGGATTATTATAGTAGGACTTATAGGACTTATATAGCAGGAACAAACAGCGATCTCTTGAAAAAGTTTGTTTTTATGAGAGAATTCGAAAGTGATTCGTTTTGTGACCAGTACTGTGAGATAGATGTTACTTTATCGTAACACGTAGATTTTTTCGTGTTTAATTTTATATTTCTGTTTTTTGGAACTGCTGTTATTCTTTGGTTTGTACAGGAATATCCATAAATAAACTAAGCGGAAATAATTTTGGAAAAATATTAACAGGACGAGAACCTTTATCAATATTAAGTATTGTTATCCCATTTCTCTGGATAGGAATTTCTTTTTTTGGACAAAAGTTAGTATTTGGTATATTCCGTTGTGCAGTCAGTTCATTCCTTTCAGACTCAGGTTCAGATATTTCCACGTTATCAGAACTTTCTTCGTCGGAAGCAGAGATGTTTACATCCACATGGTCAAGAGTATTCTCAGGTACTTCATCAGAATCTGAGATAGAATCATCACCAGGTAGATAATCAGACTCTACTTATGCGTCGGCATAAGATTCTTATGCGTCGGCATAAGATTCTTATGCGTCAGCATAAGATTCTTCCTCGGATTCATTTTCAGAAATATTTGGGAGGTTTTCAATTTCCTCTTGAAGCTCTTTTTGTGTTAGAAAACATCTACGTGCCATAGTTAGTCTGTAACCAAACAACACGAATGGAATAAATACCACCCGGTATAAACTACTACTGGAGCACTATGAGTCCCGTTTAGACATTATGGTAAATTCGATGAAAACAATATCAAAAATAAACAATATATCACTAACCTGTGTTAATCAGTAACTACATTATATATAATCGGTTAAAAAAACAGAGTAGCCACTTTTTCTTTACTTAAATTGTATTATGTACCAGTTGTTGATGAACGTGCTTAGTAAATATCAATTTATAGATTACAGACGTAATATGTAGATTGAATACTATTAGATAATGAGTAAGGAATGTCTAATAATACGGATGCGTTCAAATAACATGGGCTTTGGAAACAAACAGATGCCAGCAGATTTTTTGAAATCCGCTGGGACATATAAATGTCCCCACAATAATGAAAGTGTTACTCCTGATTTTCGAAGGAACTATGAGTGGATAATGATGGCTTCTCTCGACATGTAACAGTACCATTTTTTTTGTGCTAATAAAGTTGTGTTTATGGTATTAATATCACTCAATGCACATTCACTTAAGTGTCATCAAACTTTTTACATGTTTTTCGAGTCGGACAACAATTCTATGGAGATCTGAATCTTCTCAACCTCTTCGCTTTTATGAACTCAATACAGTGACATATAGCACAATTGTCCATTCTTTCCTTTCAACCCGATGTCTTTATTAACTATCTCCTTGATCTCCTGAATAAATATCCCGAAGCTTCTAAAGTTATTGGTCATGATTTCTGTGTGGATGATCATGCCTTCTATGTTGATGATCATTTAACATAAGATACACTTAGATTTCACCACAACCTAATGAAAACAGAGCAATTCGTAACCAAATACCTAGATTATATATTGGATAACAAAAGATATCACAACGCTATCATCAGTGCGAAAACATATCCAGTAACTGACATCAATTCCGATTATAATCCTGTTGTTGTAAAAGTGAGTGAAAAGAAAATAATAAAAACCTCAAGACAAACTAGGCATCCAATTATTAAAAAACGACATATGTGCACCTAAAAGCAACACTTGAAGTAACAAACAGGAGTGGATAACTGAAGAAATTTAACAATTAATGGATAAACGAAAATAATAAAAAGGAAAAGAAGACAAGGACGGAGAATATAAAATACTAAATAGATTAATCTTCAGAGACGAAAATATCACTGAACCTCTAAAAATTTTTCTCTTTTAACTTAGTTAAGACAGTAGCGTTATCCTATAAAGGAGCTCTTTAACCCTTGCTTCTTAATAACAGCCAGATCAGTATCGTTGATTCTGTAAAATTTCTTGGTATTTTTATAGAAAGCAACCATAAATGATCCTTCATATCGATTTGTTAAGTAATAAACTATTATTACTTATAAAATATTGCATAGCAGGCTGAGACTATAATAGTCTAGTTCGAGCCTCATCTTTAATATGGCCTTCCTTATTGGAGTTCTAATACAGCTGTTTGATGTTATTTTTAAACTACAAAAAAGAGCAATACGGTATCTTTTTACACTATTAGCTAAATTTTTGTTGTTATATATATATATATATATATATATATATATATATATATATATATATATACATCGGTTTAGAATGTCTTTCGACGTTGTCTGATACCTAAACACCATCTGTTCCTATCTTCGCAGTCGTTTGTTGTTAAATTTCTTTCGCTCATGGACTTGTTTACGCCGTGCTGCCATTCTAATCTGGGTCTTCCTCTTTTCCGTCGACCTATCGGTTGCCATTCTACTACTTTTTTGGGGAGTCTTGTTGCTGGCACCCGTTGAACATGCCCATACTACCTTAATTGTTTCTTCTCTATATCTTGAGTTATATTTCCTTCTATTCTCATACGTTGTTTTATTACATCATTTCTGATTCGCTCTCATCTGGAAATACCTAAAGATCTTCTCATTGCATCCATCTCTACTGTTTCTATTCGCTTTTTGTTCTTTTCACTAATTCTCCATGTTTCAGCGTCATAAAGAAAAGTAGTTTTAATCATGGTCTCATATATATTAAATTTTCTTCCTTTCGTTATCTCTTTACTCCACAGTATACCATTGAGACATCCTAAGACTTTCTTTGCTTGAGTGATTCGTTTTTCTATTTCCCGTGTATCAGTTTCTGTATTGTCAAAGGTAACACCCAAGTAGTCATAGCTCTGACAGCACGAAATATGTTGTCCGTTTTCGAGGTCTATGTTATCTGACTCGTTTCCAATACAAAGATTTTTGGTTTTTGTTGTATTGACATTCATTCCCCAGTCGTTATATTCTTCTATCAGTTTTCTAAGCATGTACTGCATGTCTTCCCTGTCGGTCGCTAGTACTACCTGGTCATCAGCAAACTGGAGTGTATATATACATTCATTGCTAAGTTCTATACCCATCCTATGCACCTTTCTTTTCCATCTTTCCAATGCTGTTGCAACATATATCTTAAATAAGGTTGGTGAGATACAGCATCCCTGTCGCAAGCCTTTTGTAACCAGGAATTCTTCCGTTAGATATTTCCCTGTTTTTATCTGTGCCTTTGAGTCTCTATATAGTTCTTGTACAGCATTTATCAATGTGTGGTTGATGTTAGATCTTTGCAACGTTGTCCACAATTTTTTTAAGAGGATGTTGTCATATGCTTTTTGTAGGTCTACAAAAGTAATATGAGTTTCTAGATTCTTAGCTGATCTTTTTTCTCTTATTTGTTTAAGACAAAATACGTTATCGGTGCACGATCTTCCTGCACGGAACCCGCTTTGTTCTTCCTCTTCATTGTGCTTATATTCTTCCTCGATCATATTTCTCAAAATTCGTCCATACAGTCTGCTCAGGGTGCTGGTTACCGATATGCCTCTATAATTATTACAATTCCTTTTGTCCCCCTTTTTGTGTATTGAGGACATGTATGCCGTTCTCCACTGTTCTGGTACTTAGTGTCCATTTAGACACTGATTGATCACATAAGTTAAGTTTTCAAATAGTTTATGAGTTCCATTCTTAAGCATTTCAGCATAGATTCCCTCAGGTCCAGCGGATTTACCATTCTTTAGGGTCATTACAGCCTTCCTTACTGTTTCGATGTCTACCCTCGCTTCCTCTCCTTGTATATGCACTGACTGTGTTGGGGAGTTCGCTAGGTATTCTTTCATAGTGATCTTTCCATTGTCTTGGTTATATGGTGTGTATGTGTGCTTTGTCTTTTCCTGTATTTTTTACTGATTGTATAAAATTCCATACCTCTGTATATTGCTTCCCTCCGATGTATGTATTGATTTCTTGACATTTCTGATCCCATGTTTTATTCTTTTCTTGTTTTATCATTTTTCGTAGTTGTCTATCGGTTTCTTTGTAAGCTTGGTGGTCTTCATTATTTTTTGTATTTAGCCATTTTAGATGCTGTTCTTTTTTCTGTTTTACCATATATTCGATTTCTTCGTTCCACCATATTTTGTTACTAATTTTGTTTTGCTGTGTCCCGAGTGTCTCCTTAGAGGTCTGGTGTAAACTAGCAATAATATTCTCGTAAATATCTGAAAATGTTTGTCTCTCTATTTCTCGTAGTTTGTCATCCAGTCGTCGTTGGTATAGCTGTTTAGTACTATCATTTATAAAACTATTGAAGTTGTACTTCGGAGTGTCCACTGTCTGCAAGTCTTGCTTGTCTTCTAGGTTTTGGTCTTTTTGGTATTATCTTAAATGGGAACAAATTTGTTGTTGTTATACATTTGTTAATTTTGTATATACGTCGTTCGGCTTCTTTGGTGTCAAATGTAGAGTGAGGAATACAAATAAGAATGCAGTTTTTCTTAGTACGTTTTATTATTTTTTTAAGTAAGTACTTATTAAGACTAGTTAGATTTTCTTTTAATAGTTAAAAATTTTAATTTGATTAATTCGTTAAAAACATACGAATAAAAAGGAAAAACTTAAATCTTAATTATTTACATTTACATTAATGACCTATTTCTCGTTTAATTAATATTAAAATTAATTGAAACTGATGAGTTTCAATCCAATGAAAGGGTAAGTATTTACAAAACGGTAAAACTGGTTTCTTAATTAAAACGACGACAAATAGGGTTTAATTATATTAACAATATTTCTTAAAATTAGCAGTGAAAATTTAGCACCAAAAGGTAATGCGCATACATTAAAAAAGTATCATCTGGTTTTGCGATTGCTTGCAAATATCTTATTAACACAACATTTAATTCAATAACTTAAATACAGTTGATCTAGAACAAATATCGTTTTTAAATGAACCATTTTTTTAAATGGTAAAGTTAAAGGGTGAACAGACAAAATTTTAAAAACTTTTGAATGAGTGCGTAAAAAGACTGCCCACTGAGAGATTGCAGAGGAAATAATGGAAAAGATGAAAGTGAGTGGTGGACCAAGCAAGTGGTGGCTGCAGGACTGGAAATGAATTAAAAAGCGATACAGATCATTATTAAGACAACCCTAATATCTGGGCACACTCTATACCAATATAATTCAGAGGAGAACCACGGCCAAGGAGAAGTGGCTTTCATGGTCAACCGAAGAATAGAACATCAGATTGTGAAATAGTCAGCAGTGTCGGAAAGAGTGATATATCTTGTAATACAACTGAATAAACGATATAGCTTACAGATAATACACTGCTATGCTCCAACTTCCACTGCAGATGACGAGTCAATTGCACAACTCTACGAAGATATAACGCGAGCTAAAGACCTAGAAAAAACACACTATGTTATCATCACCGGAGATTTTAATGCAAAAATAGGGCGGCGAATACCAGGTGACTCAGACTACATAGGAAATTTCGGTCTAGGCAACAGAAACACCAGAGGAGAGACATTAGCAAATTACGTAAGCACCGAAAAAATGTTTTGCTTGAACACGTTCTATAAAAAAAAATACAAAGAAAGTGGACATGGCGTAGCCCTGACGGTCAGGTTAAGAATGAAATAGATTTTATCCTTTCCAGTGATAGATCAATATGTAAAAACATCCAGGTATTGACCAAATTTAACACCGGCAGTGACCATAGACTAGTTCGTGCTGATATACGTATTAACGTAAAGAGAGAAAGACGAAAACTATTAACAACAAACCCTTTACCGACGGCAGACATCCTAGCCAGTAATAAAGAGAAATACCAAGAGGAATTAGCACGAAAACTAGTAGCAAATACCTTTGAGCACAAGAATATAGATGAACTAGCTGAGAAAATAACTAAAGACATACAAACAGTCACTAAAAAACTTTGTTGAAGAATAAGAAAACAAAAGGAAGCTAAACTAAAACCCGAAACTCTAGAACAGATAGAGAAAAGAAGAAGAACGAACAGAGATAACCCGGACTATAAAGCGCTCAACAGAAGCGTTAAGAAAAATATTCGAAAAGACCTCAGAGTTTATAGAACAAACCAGATTCTTGAAACCATAGAAAACAATAAGAACATGAAAGTACTAAAAACATCTAAATCCACTGGCAGGAATAAAATCATAAAGATAAAAGACGACCGTGGAACATTGTGCTCGCATAAGGAAGAGATCGTTAGAGAAATCCGAAAATTTTATGAAAAGCTGTATACTTCTACTATTCCGAACCCCGGTATACCAACAAAACATATCTTAAATGTGGGCTCAGAGGACTTCCCTGAAAGAATAACATCAGAAATTACAGCCGCCCTAAAACAAATGAAAAATGGGAAAACACCAGGAGAAGATAAAATAATTCAGGGATGCTAAAAATGGGAGGCACTGCATTAGAAGAGGCAATAAGAGCATTACTTAATAAATGCCTATTGGAAGGACAAATACCGAAGACATGGAAAAATGCGGAAGTCATTCTACTCCATAAAAAAGGGGAAGCCGCAAATATAGAAAACTACCGACCAATAAGCTTATTGTCACACCTTTACAAACTACTAACCCGAATAATAACAAATAGATTGACAGCTAAACTAGATGCATACCAAGCAGTGGAGCAAGCAGGCTTTCGTAAGGGTTTTAGCACTATCGATCACTTGCAAACAATTCGGACCATTATTGAAAAAACAATAGAGTACAATATATCACTACATCTGGCATTTGTCGATTATCACAAAGCATTCGACAGTATCGAGAAATGGGCTTTCTTAACAGCATTGGACGACGCCAGAGTAGATTCAAGATATGCTGCCCTCCTTAAGAATATATACGATGATGCTACTTTTCACGTAAAAATAGATGATGATCTGGAAACTATGAAAATAGACCTTGGCAAAGGTGTGAGACAGGGCGACACCATCTCACCCAAGTTATTTACTTTGGCATTAGAAAATGTTTTCAAACAACTAAATTGGGCAGAAAATGGATTAAAAATAGATCGAGAATATCTTAACCATTTGCGTTTTGCAGACGACATAGTACTAATAAGCACAGATATCCATGAACTAAAATCAATGCTACAAGATTTAAATCACAAATCGAATCAAATAGGATTAAAAATGAATCTCGACAAAACAAAGATATTAAGCAACAGCCTAGAAAACATCACGATAGATAACATCAATATAGAAAAGGTAAAACAATATATATATATATATATATATATATATATATATATATATATATATAATATATATATATATATATATATATATATATATATATCTAGGACATGCAATTAAAAACGAAAAGGCAAATCAAACCCTAGAAATTAAAAGAAGGACACAATTATCATGGGCTGCTTTTGGTAAGTTGAGCTTCATTTTAAAAGACAGAAAAATCCCAATACACTTAAAACGAAAAACCTATGACACTTGTATACTACCAGTTGCAACTTATGGATTGCAAACTATGGCAATAACAAGAAAAATGGCAGAACAATTAAGAGTAACTCGACGGGCCTTGGAGAGGGCCATGTTAAATACAAGCCTCAGAGACAAAATTCCTAATACCGAAATACGTCGAAGAACTAAAGTAACCGACATCATGGGAAAAATAGCGACATTGAGATGGCAATGGGTAGCACATGTACTGGGGTTGCACACAAGACACCAACAGATGGTCTCATAAAGTGACATTCTGGAGACCTCAAGAAACAAAAAGAAACGTGAGAAGACCTAAAAAGAGATGGATAGACGATATAACTGCTGTAGATGGAAAGCAGTGGATGAGAATTGCAAAAGATAGGGAAGCGTGGAAGCAATTTGAGGAGGCCTATGTCCAACATTGGATAAATAAAGGCTGAAGAAGAAGAAGACAGATCATTATTTAGGGGACAACGACGAGAGGAGTCGAGGCGAGTTGTGAAAGAGGCCAAAAATTACCACGAGTTGTAGCACCTAGGGTGATCATGAACAGAAAACATAGACTAACCAAAGTCACAGACATTTCAGCTTTTCAAAATAGCGATATTAATTAACAGAGTATCGGAAATCAGTAGATGTTACACAATATACACAATTAGATGTTCTCGACCGCCGCGCCGTACGACCTTGTGTTTTGGTTGAAATGAAGCTCTTTATTCTCAGTCGTGATTGCTAATGCTGTGAGGTAATCACGGCTGAGTGGAAGCTAAGGACGGCTCAAAATATGCAGAGGAGCGAGATTGATGGATCTCACTGCCACACTTCCTCCAGTATGTAAGTACATGTAAGTCGGTAGCCGATTATTAAGTGTTTAACCATGTGGTGGTCTTAATTGACTATCCAGCTGCATAAAAACCACAGTAAAATCTCTTTTAGGCTAGTGGTGGTACTTTGTGAAGCAAAGGCTTGGTGCAGCGTAAACGTTAAGTGCTATATTTAAATAACGCAATGTTGAGTACCAGTCTTTTACCTTTTTGGTTTCGATATTTGTCCAAAAACATTTCTTTGTTGTTCAAGATATTTGCCAGCTTTTGCATCTAATAAAGAATTATATGTAACACATAAAAAAGTTAAAAAATATAGCACCGAATATATTCGGTTTCTTTTTCTACTAAGAATTTTTTATGATTGATTTCATGGTAACGGTAACATCAAAAATAAAATTACTCAATACCTAGGTAGCGATGGTAAAATCGTTTTGCTATTTTTTTAATTGTTATTTAGAAGGCAGTTTTACATTATTCGGTATTAGTTAAAAATAGTTGGCAGTTTTAGTTAAAAACTCATTAATATTATTTTTGTTTCCGTACAGTGCAGATCTACTAATTAAGGGAGCGGAAAAACTTATCGGGATTTATCGAAAATTATCAATTTGACACTGTTAGGTGTCTTTCAAAAAACAATTTTTAAGAAATATATTTGATACCATTACATAATTAAGTACACAATTAAGATCTTTTTTAGAGGTTCATGCTTTTCGGTGTTTATGGGCCATGTTTGTAATCTGTTTGTTCAGAACAATTTCTGAAATGGCCTATAAACTCCGATAAAAATGTATCTTTACAATACGTAGTACCAACAATATAAAGGTTTGTTACTATTGCTGAAAACAAATGTTTTAGAATATAAAGCACAAGTTTTTATATACCCAAATGCGAAGCTGAACTCACTTAGTTTATAATATTCATGTATTATACCAATCGTGTGTACTTGAACCCATTTAACTGTAGACAACTGCTTTTTTAAAATTGTTTTTCGAGAAATTAATACATTACCCGGGAGCTCTTGTTAACATCCGTTTTTCTGCCGAACACAGTCGTTAATTAGTCAAGGTTCGTTATAAAAATCGTCAATAAAAAATTGTACGTAGATAGTAAAAAAACACACATATAAGTTACATACAAACATAAGTGGCTCTTCCCTTTAGGAATCCAATCAGTTTCGTGTAAGTTGTGTTCGTGAAATAAAGGTTTTATTGTGAAAAGTTGCCTAAAATATTTCTAGCGTTCTAACCAGCGAAGTTTCTACAATATTGCAAAAATCCAACATAGTCCTTAAAGTGGCTATATGGGATATCGACGCAGCACGATCGATTGATTTTAATCGATAGATGAATTTATTGCAGTCTGGTTCTCACTCGTCTTTCTACATCCGAACAGATTTTCAACAGTAAACTCTTGTAAGATATAGACTTTTGTTAACTAGAACGGGTAGAGCTACAGTGCAGGTTTATAAAAATTAATAAGATAAAATATATATTGATCAATAATTATTGTATCAGTTACTACTTACATTATACACCGGAGTTGTCAACACGGATCTTCGATTTTGCGCCGATCAGGCTCGGCTGACAATGCGCTCGTCAACAAGAGGTTTTACAAGTATCATTGAAATGAGCTACAACAGGAAATTTTCCCATATTTTGCCGTACACACAATTTACAGTAGTCAGATATGTCACAAAATATAGAAAGTTTGTCAGCCGGAACCCATCTTGCGCATTTTTGCTGTAAATGGCATTTTAAAATGTAGGATGTAAGAGTTACATAATTTCTGGATCTGAAAGCACTTCAAAGTCAAGTTACAATGTAAATTCAGTAAACCAAAAAGTTTAAAATGTCTATCAAATAATAATTGGATAATTCTAGGCATGAAGTATATCAATAAAAGAAATAAAAAGGTGTACCTCAAATTTACTTTTTAAAGATTATGTGAAATAGCTGGAAAAATACATCGCAAAAAATTACAAGAAATACAGCCTAATGGTGGCTGAAAAATTCACAAAAAAAATAATACAACAAATATCAGAATCCTAGAAACTTTATGACATATCACTGGAAGGATTTATTAAAAAACACATAAAAGGATTTCGGGATACCAGTCACCAGAAGTAAATCAAAAATTAGTTGAGAATCTCCAACGAAGAAATATTTTTACACCAAGATTAAGTGTTTACAGTAGTACCAAGTAAAGTGAGTGAAAAAAAGAAAGAATCTAGACTATGTGCTTTGGGAAAACGTGATACAGAGAATCAGCTTTAATGAAACAAAAGGCAAATGGCACAAACTTTAGAACGTAAGCTTGACAAAAACTGATTTGGAAAAAAATAAGTACAACATATCAAGGCAACTTTCTTGGTAACAATATCTATTGCTCTACTGTCTTCTTCAAAAAATCATTAGTCATAGATTTTAAGAGATTCACTATCCATTGAAGTAATTGAAGGGCAAAAAACTTCCATAAATCGAGTTATCAGATTAATTTATCATAGGTTTTCGACTGTTAAGTGAAAGAAGAAAGAAACCTTATATTAGGCCAGATGAAAATGTGCGATATTTTATAACTGGGGCACTCAGTTAGAAATGAAAGTATTAAGATCATTAGCAGGCATATCATTAAGAGACAGACAAACCAACAGAAGTATAAGCGAACAATGCAAAAGTAAAAATATTAACAGGTGTATAAAAACAAGAAAAAAAAAAACTGGAACGAACATGTAAACCGAATGGGACCGGATAGATTAGCAAACATCTGTAAAAACAACAAACCGTATAGCAGAAGACCCGTTGGAAGGCCGCCAAAAAAGGTGGAAAGATAATTTACATTCAACAACGACTGAAACAGAATAAGAGGCAGATAAACAGGAGTAATCCTAGTCGTACGAAGAAGAAGGCACTCAGTTAACCATAAGAACTGCTGCTGGCACAACTCTACAAAACTACGAAGGGTTTACGACTCACAAGGTTGGTGAAATGACTTCTCCAAAACAGACGCTTCTATGTAACATTCATGTCCAGGAACAGTCGGTGGAGAGATCAACACCCTTACGAAAGTGCGCTGATTCTATACAACCTATACAAACAACCAAACCATATACCAACAAACTAAATAATTTATTTACAGTGATGATACAGCTGTGGTGGAGAAACAAACTGATACTTAAATTAATATGTAATAATGAAGGCCAACCTTTGTCTTTCAGCCAACCGTCTTTCTAAAGAAGCATATAATATTATCGAAATAAATTTTATAATTAACATTAATAATCGGGCAAATCCGAGGTCTTCAATACTATATAGCTAAAAGAAAGTAATATTTAACATTTGTTTCTACAAAATAAATGTCAGTCAGGACAATATCGTTTTGGGTCTCGTTTCTTGAGCTTTAACTTTTTATATTCATCCATTTTACAACTTTATTTTTCGATAAATCTTTTTTTCCTGCAACCTTTTCGATCACATTCACACTTATTTGTTTGTTCGCATCACATTATCACAGATATATTTACAATCATTAGATAAAATTACAATAATTTTGAGCCTGCACTATTGTAGTTATTTACAGAATTAGTTGGAAAACTCCTAGCAGTAGGACTGACATTGCTATCACTGGAACGAAAGCATTGTTCTCGGCGACTATTGAAGTGTATTTTTCTTCTTCCTTAAGTTCGAGGACTTCCTGGACTGGGTCGCTTCTGAAGAATCCTTGATCTGAAACAACAACGAAGTTGTGAAATAATTTTTTTTAAAAATATTCGGAGAATTAAAATTGCACTTTAATGATATCGAAACAATTATATATGTACTTAAATAAGTATGTACATACTTAAAAAGTAAAATTACGTATGATAAAAGGTTATTCTTCTTCTACTCTACTAATGAAGGTTGGCTATAAACATTGCAAATTAATCTCAATCTTCGACTTTTCGGCATTCTGGCTTTGAATTTACAGTTTCTGGTTTGACTTCACTGTTTTCACTACTTTTCTCCATTCTTCTCTTTCTTTTAGTGCATTTCCTATATTTTTGCTTTTTGCCAATAACTTTCTCCGCTGCTTTGTTTATTCCTTGTTTGATTTTTTCCACTGTTTCTCCTGTTATTGTTCTTTGAATTCCATCTCTGCATTTACTTCTTTTATAAATCTTATTTTTGCTTATTTCCCTTTCATTTTATCTACATCCCATCGTCTTTGAGCTTTTCGTCTACTTTCTTCGTTGTTTTTATTTTATCACATAAATAAAAAGCTTTACTAGATTATAGTCCGAATCGATGTTGGCCCCTCTGTGGATCTAAAGTCATTGATTGATCGTTTGTGTGTCTCGTTAATCAGTGGTCTATTTGATTTCCCTCTAGACTTCCTGGTCTCATCCATGTTATTTAATGTATGGCTTTGTATTTATATCTTGTGCTACTTATCTCCATGTTTAATGCCGCTGCTAAATAACATAGTCTTTCTTCATTATTATTTGTTGTGTTATGTATTGAGTTTTTATCTGCAACTTCTCTAAAGCAATTTTCTTTGCCTATTTGGACCTTGAAATCTTCTATAATGATTAGTATATCTTTCTCCAGGATTTTCTCGGAGTTTTCTTCTAGTGTTTGATAGAACGGTTGTTTTGTCAAGTCATCACTGTTTTTTGTGGGTGCATAGACATTTATTATGGACAACTTGTTCGGTTAGCTGCTACTTTTTTGAATGATATTCTTTCACTTATGGGTTTAAATTCCATAACTTTACGTCCCATTTCCCCTACCACTATAAAAGCCGTTCCTCCATATTCCTGTTTTTTTTGTATCTGCTTTCGTGGACGTCAGCACTTTTACTTACAGTATTTTCTGTTTGTCTTCTCAGCTGTTGGTTTCTATAAGCTCGTTTTCCATCATTTTTTGTATGTCTCCTTTTAGTTTTTATTCATCTACTAGGTCTACCCAAATTCCTGATATGATTAATTTATTTCGTATTTTTTCTTTATCGATCTTCTCCTATACATTCTCCATGAGTGTTAATGTTTTTTTTGAGTTCTTCCTATTCTTTCTCCCATTTGTGTTCTTCCTTTTGTACTTATCTCTTTTAAATTTTTTGTTTATACTTGTTTTGCTGAAACACGACCTGACATAGATAAGACAAAAAGAATGTTAGAAACAGCAGAGATGAAAACGCTTAGAAAAATTGATGGTAAGACACTATGGGACAGAGCTAGAAGTACAGATATACGATGTAGCTGCAAGGTGGAGAACATTAAGAACTGGGTAAGAAATAGAAGAATAGAATAGAACGTTCATACAAGCCGAATGAAAGCAAATGGAGTAGTAAAGACGGCAAGCGACGTTTCCCCAATAGGAAGAAGATCAGTAGGAAGATGGAACGACAACTTACTGGACGCACATTGAAAAACAGACAGAGTCATGTCTACATAAAAAGAAGAATAGGAAGAAGAAGAAGATACTATGTTTTGCTTAAGTTTTTTTTCTTCTTCTTCTCTTCTTCTACTTTTTGTAGATCTTTCGATCTGTTTAATTCTGAAGCTGCCTCTGGTTAATTTCTTGGGAGGTAGATTGCCAACTATCCCTCCATCTTTTAGGTGGTCTTCCGGGGGGTCTTGAACCGGGCGGATTGTTTTCTAGGGCAATTTTTGGGAGTCTATTCTCATCCATTCGTCTTACATGGTTGTACCACATCCTCTTGCGCTGCCTTCCCCATCTTACAATATCTTGAATTTTGCACTGCTCTCTAATGTTTATATTTCTCACTCTGTCTCTTCTTGTTTTCCCCATTATTGTTCTTAGGGTTTTCATTTCGGCAACCCTTAGCATCTGTTTCGTTTTGTTGGTATCTTCGCGCACTTCTATGCCATATGTCATGATCGGTCGTATGCAAGTCTTATAGATTCTAATTTTACTATCTGTGCGCATATACGGATTTGACCAGACTATCTCCCGCAGACATCCTGACAGTGCAGATGCTTTGTTGATTTGACTCCTCAGGTCCTTTACTGGGTCGTGGGTGCTTGATATATCTATGCCCAGATATCTGAATTGCATCACCTGTTCTATGGGGTTGTCCTCAACCACTAACTTACATCTGAGCGGATCTTTTGCTATTGTCATACATTTAGTTTTGTTGGTAGAGATGTTCATATTTAGTAGTCGGCTTGTTTGAAAGAACTGAAAGAGCTGCCTTTGGAGATCATCTTCTGATTCGGCAATAATTGCTGCATCGTCGTCTTTTTTTTTGCACAACTATATTTCATTAAGTGTTTTTTGAAAGCATATTTGTAATCGATGATCAGATTTTTTCAGCTATAAAACAAACTCTTGATGAAGTGTTTATAACAATTCAAATCTGCATTTGTAACACTGCCTACGAAACAAAATGCTAGATTGTGTAATGAGTTTCCCACAATTGGTCTAATAAGTTATTTATTAAAATTATTTCTAAAAATAACGCATTACAGATAGATCTAAAAAGACAAGCTTTGATCAGTGCCATAACTGTTTAAGTATTGTTCTGAAGCTATTTTCTTGTGGCATTGTAAATTAATTACTATTAAACTGGGAATAAGCCACAATTAAAGATAAAAATACGTTTATTGACGTTTCAATTTCCACTTCGGAAATTGTTCTCAAAATACAAACAGTAAATAAACCTATTTTTATCTTTAATTGTGGCTTATTCCCAGTTTAATAGTAATTAACTGTTTAAGTGTCACGATCTAGCTTTAATCATAAAAACTAAACTGTTGAGATGCTGTTTTTTCACAAGTAAAGTCTTTGACTCTTATTGATGCTATTTAGAAGAAAATTAAAACTGGTTGAGATGAATTTATTAACGCAATCTCATAATGTGGCAAATAAATAACATATCTAATCGACAAGTCATGGTGCAAGATTAAACAATGAAAAATAATTATTAATAAGAATAACAAAATCAAAATTGAAATATCTTAGCCACATTATATAAAATTATAAAGGATAAAAATTCTTTAATTAATATTATAATGAATGATAGTAGTTAAGGGCCTAAAATTTTGTGGATTAAAATCAAATTATGATCTGCGTGTATGGTTTAGTAGATCAATAATATTTCTATTTCATGCAACCGACAATTGTATACAGATTGCTATAATGATTGCCAATACTCGAAATAAATAGACACAATGAAAAGAAGAAGTTCATAAATACTTACCCTTCACAATGTCTCTCTCAGTCATCTGATTTCCAACTATAAACTTTTTATTATTGTAAGTTTTCTCATCACTCGCTTCGTTAACAGATACCTCGGATCCCACTTTTATAAAAGACGTAATGGTAATTTCAAATATCTTGTTCGGATCTGCTGGTATTTCAGAAATAGCTCTTTTCCTTCGACCGTATCCGATTTGACCATCACTACATTCCACCTAAAAACGATATATTTATTAAAATTAACAAAAACATACATAAACAGTTAATAAATCTAATTAAGATTATTCCATGCAATATCTTACCCCTTTGCATTTATCCAGGCACACGTTTACTGTTCCTTTAAATTGTACGTAAGTAGATTCTGGAAATTTGAAGGCTCTGAATTTAGCAGACAGGAAATCTCCATCGACAGTATTGAAATTTTCAAATAGATATGGATCTATGGAGCACCTAAAAAATTTGTTTATTTATTTTTTGAAAAATACTATTTAACATTTAGAAATTTAGAAGTGGTTCTGTTAATATTATTGACTTTCTAAGTGCCATATTAGCTATGGATGTTGACTATAATCATGGCTATTTTAACTCTCGTGGCTACTTCTTGCAGAAGTTGATAGAACTAATTGCAAGATAACTATTCCCTTCAGTTTCGCAACCAAGACATCTTTCTTAAAATGCTGATCTTTCTTTCTAGTTCTGCTATTCCATAAAACTTTAATATTTGTTTACTTGCAACTTACTCGTTTGTTATTTTTGTGATCTGTTTGTGATCTGTTACTGTATTAGACAATTCAATAGGTTTTCTGTAAAATTTCTAGTTTAAAAAGCGGTTAATTACTATTAAACTGGGAATAAGCCACAATTAAAGATAAAAATACGTTTATTGACGTTTCAATTTCCACTTCGGAAATCGTTCTCAAAATACAAACAGTTTTTATTTTGAGAATACAAATTTACTGTTTGTATTTTGAGAACGATTTCCGAAGTGGAAATTAAAACGTCAATAAACGTATTTTTATCTTTAATTGTGGCTTATTCCCAGTTTAATAGTAATTAATTTACAATGCCACAAGAAAATAGCTTCAGAACAATATTAAAAAGCGGTGAAGTAAACTAAAGAATACCTCAAGAATAAATCTAAATTAGAGCTTCATAACAAATGTAAGTATCTTCACAGATAGAAAAATATGTAATTGATAAGTCCAGAACCCCGTAAAATTGTATAAAATTATAAATTAATCATGGAAATATAATATAAAACATTGTACAAGTATATTGACAATAAACTAACATAAGAAAGGCCTAAGTGGTACTGTTAATAAAATGAAAATATTAAAAAATAAAAAGAGCTATAGCTTGACTTATTCATCATCAAATATGTTGTTATGAAAGATTCAAGAACACATTACGAATGCAGTTCTAACCACAAATCAGTGATAACAAGCATGACTTTCTCCCAACAGTCGAATTGGCAGAAAGATCAAAATAGAACGAATTCAATTGGCCCAACTATAGAAGACAGCTAAACCAAATGCAGGTAAAGAAAGAATTCCAACCAGTAGAAGAAGTGGAAAGAAAAATCAAATAAATCACAAGGAAAATTCAACAAGCCATTGAAGACAACCTTATAAGAGAAATAACGAATAACAGAGGATTGATCATTCCGAACGAGCTGAAAGAAATCATAAAGGGAAGAAACAGGACCAGAAGAACAGTTAAGGACAAGAAGACAGGAATTCAAGGACTACGAAGACGAATTATCCTAAGAAATAAGAACCATACTTAGAAATCTCACCTAAAACAAGTAGTACAACAACATCAGAAGAGCAGAAGAAAACGATGGAAACCTAAGGAAAATGCTAAATGCCAAGTAGAGAGGACAACAGAAGATGCCCTAATAATAGACGACGAATGCAAGAAACATCGAAGAGGTCAACACCAAAAACGAGAGAATAAATAGAAGAAACGCATTTTTAGTAGAGGAAGAAGACTTTCTAAATCCAACGGAATCAGCTAAACTCATACTCACAAGGTTGAAAGGAAGCAGAGCTTCCGGAGTAGAAGGCATCCACAACGTAGCTCTCAAGGAACTACCAAAGAAAATTTTAGTACGACTTTACTACATTTGCAGATTTTGCTTAGAAAATGCGCATTTTTCGAAAGACTGGAAACATGCTACAATTATTTCTCTACTAAAACCATGGAATCACGGAAGAAGATCAGAAAGCTACAGAAGATTAATGAAGCATCCAGATGGAAGAAGAGTTATCAAAGAAGACCAATTCGGATTTAAAAGAGAAAGAAACTGCAAACTTCAGCTAGCAAGAAACATCAGTGACACGAAGATCAGATTCAACAGAAAACAGAAGTAGACATCAGAAAGGCGCATGACACGGTTTTAAAGAAAGTTCTCATCTACAAGTTGGACAGAGCTAGATTGCCTTAATATTTAGTTAATACCTATATGTGGCAGATATTTCTGTAATAGAACATTTCAAGTTTCAGCTAACCAAAAGATGTCCAGGATACAAGAAATCCAAGAGAGGACGCCGCAGGGCATAGTATATTGTCGCCCATTTTAAACAACATTTTTGTTTCAAGATGCAAGAACAATTACAGCCCTTATATGCAGATGATACTACGGTAATTTATGCAATACAAAAAAACGACAAAAGAATAGTCCAAAATATAGAAAATTACTCAGTAAGAATAGTAGACTTCACGGAGAAATGGAACATCAAGATCAACACCAAAGAGACGCAATTCATCATGTTTATACAGGAGAAAAATTCACAGTAGTGTAACTCACGATGGGAAGAAACAGAATCCAATTAGAAGAATCAGTCAAATACCTACGAGTGCATCTCGACATGAAACTGAACTTCACGAATAAGACTCAACAAGTCAAGGTAAAAGCTAATACTGCAAAAAGACTAATACAACTTTATATTTTTATATCCAGCCCACTATCGACGGCCAAGAAAATCCAACTTTCTCAGGCATATGTGAGATCAGTGATATTGCAGTCCCAGTATGGTAATCTACGTCAAAAACTAACTGGAAGAAACTGAAAAGAACAGAAAAATCATGCTACAGAATAATCGACGGGTCAAGGAGAAGACAGAAGAACAAACACAACCATCAGAAGACTCCAGTTTATACAAGAATAGGACAATATACTTCTCCCATCAAGCCACAAAAGGCTTCTAAAGACCAGGGACATCCTCGCAAAGAACCCAATACAGAGGATTTACAAAGAAAAACATCGACTGATCGACTATCTGATCAGGGTCTAGCCGGGTGGTTGCCGAAGACAACTGATCAGGAAAGTAGGTATGGAGCCAAAAATAAGTATCTACAGAAAAGGAAGTCAAGGAGTCCATGCCAGAAATAACCAGGTTCCCAAGAGGATGTGGTCCAAACAGTAGATGGTGAAGAAGCGGGACATCAAGAAAGAAGGCTATAATATCTTAAGTTGAAATATCTTAGGTGTGAAATGTTAAATTTTATTAAGACATACGTTTTTATATTTATTTTTATTTTATTATATCGAGAACTCTTTTCGAGTTAGCGTTGTCGTTCGTATAGTTACAGAAATATCACTAGAAAAAGCATTTATTTTAAAACAAGTTCTGCATAAAGGGATACATAAATGAAAATGATGCCACAATATAACCTACCCGTTGTAAATAATAGTTTCTTCCTGAGTTTTCGTATCAGTTACTTGCATGTGAGTCACTAGTAGTCCATAAATCGGTGCTGATACATTATCCAAGAAAATTTCCATTTGCAAAGGGGTTCCTGGTGATACATTGAGTTCCCCGGTTACTAGTTTACCAGCTTGCCGTACTCCAACACCCAAGATCGGCTCGGGAGCTCGGCCAATTGTTTCGTTGGTCGTTAATATTTCGATTTCTCTGAAAACAAAAAAAAAATCAAATAAAATAAATATCAATATTGTAATAAGCAAAAGCGGGATGATTTCATAATGTATTGAAATTTGAATAAGACTGAATAAATATACATATTTTAAATCTCCAATAAAAAACCTACAACGAAGTAACAATTTAAAATATTTTAAAATTTTCTGGCATCTAAATTTATGGATGGATGATGAATATTATTGTCTGATATAACATGTGCTTTGACGCCGTTCGGTTTCTTCTGAGAATGTTTGTTTATGTTCTCTATTTAATATTCACAAATTCCACAGAGCAGGATTATAGATAATAAATGAAGAGGTATTACACAAAGGAAGAGTTTTCATAAAAACCTTAAAACAAAATAAGAAAGTGTGCTGTAACTGTTCGTATTTGTAATAATATTTAAAGTGAAAACAAAATTTTTGAAAAATTTAAATTTTTCAATTTGTAATATGCAATATGTTTGTACTATGCAAACTATATTATTTATTCAGTTATTTACTGAAAAATAATAATAAACTACGAATAGATAAACAAAATACAAAAATAGAGTTTTCAATCATAGAGTAAACGCAAATATAACATTTAATAACATCTCTGATAAACTTTCGATCTCATTTGCTGAAGGTAACGATAATAAACCAACAACACCAGAAGTGACGACAAACGAAGAAATAAACATTCAGAAGGGAAAGGAAGCATTAAGAAAATTAAAAAATAGAAAATCAGATGCCGAAATTGTTTGGGAAAGTATGTGCGAATTCATTTCATAATTTTACAGTTAATATTTTTTCTGTTACGGTATTGTAATGTGATCTAATTTGGTGCTGTATTTTAAAAGACCTTTTTGAAATATATTGTTTCCTGTTGTCTCATAAAACTTAAACTGGATATCTCATTTATGATGTTGTGAATACGGAGAATTTGGCTTTTTCCTTTGTATTCAAGATAAAGATTTTATTTATTTATTTAGCGTATGGACTTTAACAGTACGATAAATATACAAATACCATTACAATAATATACACATATATATTATTTATATTATTCAAACACTAAAAATAGTACAAATAGAATGAATGACACTAAATATTAATGTCCAATTTACATAGCCATTCAGCCAAAGATAAAGATTCAAATACAAAGATTGAAACAAGCGGTTGATTTATGGCATGCCCGGCCTACGAGATGTTGACCATCCAACCAGAGGGTGGTTTGTGCCCGAAACGCTCTTAAACCCTCAAGATTGCCACTTCTTCGTCAGACAACGATCGATCGACACGCATATAGTTCCGGACGGTTCTCGTGCTGAGCCTCGGGCGACGGCGACGCTAGCGTCGGTACCACCGACCAACTCATCAGCCTGGTACGAACTCATCAGTAGAACCAAAGGGTAAGCCTTATAATTCTTTGTACAAAACAACAATAATGAGTAAACCAGTTGATTTCATAATTTATTTACAATTTATAGTTGCTATTTTCATCAATTTTATGTACCAACCAATATTGCATTTTTCGTTATAATTATTTATCTGATATAATTTAACCAGCGACCTCTCAAGTTTAATCCTAAACAAATACCTAACGAACTCTTAAAGTACGGAGGACCAGATCTGACCAAATAACTATTAAAACAAATCCAATAAATAATAGAACAAAACAAAATACCACAAGGATTGACATCAAGCATCCTAATACCTCTCTTCAAAAAGGAAGACAAATTAAAATCGGAGAACTACACAATTTTTTTTATTAAACACAACACTTAAATTATCAACGAAAATAATAACAAATGTAGATGAAATTATAACCTCAGCAGAAGAACAACAAGGTTTTAGGACGCGAAGATCATGTACCGACGCTATAATTATAATAAAGCAAGTGCAAAAGAAATCGTTAGAATACAACAAACCCGCATATTTATTTTTCATGGACATTAACCCTTAATAAGAATTGTATCCTATGAGATACATTGATGAGATACATCTAAAACTGTTTATAAGATAACATTACATGGGAGATATACAAGCAGACTAACGTATTATATGGTATGGTAAGGTGTAGCGGTGAGGAAATCCATAATGTGTAGTGTGTTTCTAGCTGTGTAATGATATGGTCGATAAAACTGAGACAGAAAGTTTTGTAAAGCAATGAAAAGCCTTCTACTCATTGTTTTTTTTTAGTTTGAAAAGACAGAAGCAGTGAAAATACTTAAAGAGAATGTCTATTTTATAGTTATAATTTGTAAAAATTACATACAACCCCATAAAATCTACAGGAAATCCAAATATTATCTAATTTTCTTTACAGCTTCCTACGGTTCCATGTAGCAGTTTTTATAGAAAAGCAGAGGACCCACCTCCTCTACTACCTAGCGAAACAATCGAGCAACATCAAAATGGAGATGATGAGACACGGATGATGAGAGACCATTATCCAGTAGAATTTCAAATCTAAGGGAAAGTACCCAAAAATAGAAAAAAAAACATGGGAGCAACTATAATTGCGTGACAGAAGACTTTAACGCATAAAATTCCCATTGAAAGTGATTATGAAGCTTCACCTAATGTACTTACGGCTTTGCAATAATTTTAAACGTTTTCGGATGATTCAATATATTTCAGAATAAACGAATCTCTACTCTACTATTGATCACTATTAATCAATAAACACACGCTTCAGTATTAGAGCAGATGTTAGGCCATAAAAAAAAGACTAACAACATACTGCCAAAATAACAGCGCAGATGCTAACCAAGATCCTTTATTTAAAATCAGGTACCTTTTTGGAAAGAATTTGATCAAACTGTAATAAAATTGAAATCGTAGGCTTCCACGGCCAGAGTCAGAATTATAGTTTATTCGTCTTCCGGGTTTGGATCTCTAGTTGTTCTGCGAGATCACTTGACCAATGATAACAAGTCTTTGGTTTTGGCAGATCTTGCGGAAAAATGCCTCCTTTCAACATATTTTTCTTTTAGAGGCAATTTCTACAAACAAATATCTGGAACACCAATGGGTTCTCCCCTTTCCCCTGTCATTGCTGACATTTTCATGGAAGCCTTTGAGTCTTTAGCCCTAGAATCTTACCCCTCAAAACCAAAAGTCTGGTTCCGCTACATTGATGATACATTTATCATCTGGCTCCATGGTCAACATACCCTTTCTCCCTTCCTAGATCATCTTAACTCACAACATCCGAGTATAAAATTCACAATGGAAGTAGAAAATAATCGGTCCCTTCCCTTTCTCGATGTGTTAGTCACCTCCAAGCCCAATGGCCGATTGGGTCACTCTGTTTATAGAAAAAAGACTCACACGAATCGTTACCTACATGCTTTATCACACCACCATCCTGCCCAAAAGAATTCTGTGAACAACTCTCTCATCCATCGGGCCATTTCGATTTCTGAACCCGACAACCTTAGAGAAGAACTTGGCCATCTGCAAAAAACCCTTGTCGCCAACGGTTACTCCAAGTCCACAATTCAAAATATTACACACCGATATCTACATCCCCCTTTACACCCTAGGACGACAAATTCAGAATCTTCGGGTAATACTCCTGTGGCTTTTCTTTCGTATATTCGAAATGTCACTGATAGGATTGGCAAAATTCTTCCCAAAGAAGGTATCAGGACTACTTTTCAAACACCCAAGAGAATCTCACAATATCTACCCTCTCCTAAGGATCCATTACCGCCCCTATCTTCCTGTGGTGTCTATTCTATTCCTTGTTCATGTGGACATGTGTATATTGGCGAAACTGGTCGTTCGGTCAAAACTCGGATTCAAGAGCATCAAAGATGCATTCGATCAGGTCTTTTCTCCCATTCTGCAGTTGCAGAACACTGCCAAGAAACCGGTCATTCCATATTGTTCGAAAAAACCCATATTATTTCTAAAAGCCCCTTCTTTTATTCCAGGAAAATCCGCGAATCTCTAGAGATCCGAAAAAATCCCCATAATATCAATCGAGAGGAAGGATACTACTTGTCTCCCATCTGGAATCTCAGTCTAGAACCGCCGTCCGGTCCCGCCACCACGATGCAGCCACATGATTGGCCAGCGCGCGCTTCTTGACGTTCGCGCCACGAAGTGTGCCGATACGTCCCGACACGACAGGCACCGCGACTATAAATAGAGCGGTAGCGGAGTAATCGTCGGATTCACTCCCCGCCTCTCGACGCGTTAGTGTTCTGAGCTGTTGGACGTGAATCCCTGTCCTGGCATTTGGTTTTCACCTCTGGCTGCGTTGAGTAGTTGAGTTACTGTGATCAAATGCCCATCTTGGTAGTTAGTATTCGCCTCTGGTTGCGTTGAGTAACTGAGTTACCGTTGCTAACTACCCATCTTCCTGTTCTTTTGTTTTCTTCTTTCTTTCTTTTTCCTTTTTTTGTTCTCCTGAAGAAGCTACATACAATTGTAGCGAAACGTTGAGATGAACCCACTTTTGGGTCACTCACAAATGACACGGTCCAAACCCGGAAGACGAATAAACTGTAATAAAATTGTTTTACTTACATGGCATCCTCTACCTTCGATCATATTATTTTTCATGAAAAAGAATCTAATCTCAGGAAAGATCCCTCGCCTATTTCTCTGAACAAAATCATGTATCCCACAAAACACATACTGTTTTTTTTTGTAAACGTCTATAAAAATTTATAAATTGTTTTCAGTATTGTTTAATGTATATTTAATACATGGAATGAAAACATTTTAATATTTCGTTTCAAATAAAAGTTTACCCGTTTAAAGGTTAAGAGGGGATTTGACAGGGTCAAATTTAAACACGTTACCCACTTATTATACACAAGAGAGATACTTCTAGGAATAATCAAAACGATCGAAAATATCTACCAAAACAACACAAAAAAGCAAAATTAGCAGAAGAACTAACTGACCTAATTAGAGCTGGTAATGGGATAAGACATTACTCTCAGGGATTACCTCTCAGAATAAATTATTGGACCGAATTTTTAAAGATTTAAAGTCTAATGTATAAAGAATTGCAGGGGCTTTCAAACGATTTTTTTTGACCCCATTGCTATTAAAAAATGTTGGGATAATTCTTACTCTGGGTTAGGGGTGAAGATCAAATAATTGAAAATACCGAAAAATGTGTTACCCTTTAATCAAAAAGTTTCTTTTTGCAGTCGCCTTGTATATAAAGTGTGCAGCAGAAGGACTATAGCATAGGCAAGGCGCTACGATTTTGATCATTACCACCTCTAAAAAGAACCTGATATTATCCGATCCATCAAAATAAACAGGTTATGATGGATAGGCCATGTTGAGAGAATAAATAAGATGGTACCTACAAAACACGTGTGTATATATCCAAAGATGAATTAAACCAAACGGAACGAGAGGTAGACCCAAAGTAAGATTTTAAGATGAAGTGGAGGAAAACCTAAGATCATACGGGGTGCGAAACTGCAAATCTAGGTCAAATAATAGTAGATAATGGAGACTGATCCTGAAAGAGGCCTAGACTCACCAAGCACTATAAGGTTGATGACGACGATAAAAGCTGTATAAATAGGTAGTTAGAAGACATACATTAATTAACTCGATTCCAAGCTTTTAAATAATTGTTAGACACTCGCGTCCACGTCACTATTTTTTATTCAAATATTGTTTAAATCATCCCGGCACTCCTCTACATTATCTCAATTAAAAAATGGGAGGCAATCTTTAAACTTTTCAAATTTAATTCATTATTGCCATAAACGTTAATTTACATACCATTTACCTGAAATTTACTGTTTAAACAGTTTAGATTGTTTGGTAAATATATCGGTAAAAAATTAAGAGTATTAATTTGAAAAATACCTCGAGGCTATGAAGACGCTTTCTGTGTTTATATTTATAATTATAACTGGTTACTCGCCCAGGGTTACTGTCCTTCAACACCAGGAAATTTTTATTGACAGCCTATAAATATTTATATAAATAAATTGCCGTCAATAACTAATACTACCTCTCGAGGTATTGTCTAAAGTAAGTATTGACTTTGTAAGTACGTTCGTAAGATCATAGTAAAAGATTTCAATATTTGAGTTTGCAGCCAATATGCACTTTTATAATAATAAAACAAACAACCGCAGCTGCAAGGTTTTTTAAAACTGATATATTTTGTTCCAAACAGAAATTGCTTTTCAACAATAGGATAAATTATTCATCTTTTAGGATAATTGACATTAAACAATAATGCAATAAACAATGCAATGCAATGTAATAAACAAACAACTATACTTTTTCGATTTTGTTTTTTCAGGAGGAATCCATTCGAATATTCTACGAGGCCATCCGTCTTCTGGCATCCTCTTTACGTGTCCGAACTATGTCAATTGTCTTTTCTTAATCTCATAAGTTTGTTTTTGATAAACTATACTCTGTTGTTTTAAACGGAGAGGTAATTTCTCTTTCTATTTTAATTCTTGCAGAGTTCTCCCTAAACTATGTTTGAGTAACCTTAATGAAAACTGATGGGAGCTGCTCATACTCCTGAGCGTTATAGAGAAGTTATAGAGAATTAAATAATGACACAATTAAGATAATTGTGTCTTTTAAATTGTGTCTAATTAAATTCTGCTTTTTGCAGTGAAACTTTGCTAAATACTCAATTGAAACATCTTCACGACACTGTTTTTGCTCGAGTACAAGCGAATGTTGCACCTATCTTGCACATAGCTTTATCATGCCAAATTTTCAGTTAATATGCGATGTATCACACCTTTTGAAGTATCTACCAAATCTGCTAGCTCGCACACTTTTATAGTGTATTTTTATGTATGAGAGAGTAATAAAACAATAAATTATGTATGCAAATCCCTAAACTGTTGATACGGGTGACTCAATGAAAAACAGATATTTGTCAACAAGTTTACAGAAGTATATAGGAAAACAGTTTTAAATTAAGTATGACCACCAGGTATAAAGGTTGGAGCAGAATAGAATGCAATAGTTGTGAGGGTTACTAATCCCTAAATAAGGTTGCCAGTGTCGGAGTGATGGAGGTTAACAGGTACCAATGAATTTGCAAAAAATGTAAGATGTTTATTTTATTGGTTATATATAACCAATAAAAGTTTAATAAGTACCTACCTATTTGCAAAATAAAGTTTAATTCTTTAGATAAAATAAAACGTTTTATTTTATCTGAAATGAGTGCATTCCACGAAGTAAGGGTTTTAACAATCAAACATTTAATTCTTTAATTCCAGGAATCTACGACAGTAATTCTAAACTTATTCCACAGAAAATGTGATAGTAGGTTTTTCCATTTTGTAGGAAGGTCCAAGTGGCGTATTCAAAATTCTTAACAGTTCACTAAAAGTAGGTACTTCAGTTGCAAGGTGCAGTTTATTGTGTATACTAGTGTTATGGATGTGAAAGTTACGGACTGTAAATGAATCTCAAGAAAACGAAATCAATGATATTCTCAAAAAAACCACAAAATGTAAATAACCTGATCATCAATAATACAACGATAGAAAGAGTAAAAACATATAAATATTTAGGAACGTGGCTAACCGAAGATGGAGATCAAGTAAAGGAGATCAGATCTAGAATAGAAATGGCAAGAAACACGTTCATAAAATTGAAGAAACTACTTTCCAACCGTAACCTTAATCTAGAGATTCGCACAAGAATGCTACGTTGTTACGTCTTCTCTACTTTACTATATGGCATGGAAGCGTGGACAATAAAGCAGTCTGAAATCAAAAAATTAAACTCCTTTGAGATGTGGTGCTACAGGAGAATGCATAAAATATCGTGGATTGAAAAAGTAACTAATATAGAGGTGTTACAAAGAATGAAGAAAGAATGTGAAGTCATAAAAACTGTTAAAATTAGAATGATTCAATATCTGGGACATTTAATGAGGGGTGAGAAGTACGTATTACTGAGGTTGATTATGTAAGAGAAGATACAAGGGAAGAGAAACCCAGGACGACGCAAAATGTCCTGGCTAAGAAATTTGAGAGAGTGGTTCGGCTGCAGCTCATTAGAATTATTCAGAAATGCGGCCAACAAAGTTAAAATAGCGATGATGATTTCCAACCTCCGCTAGGAGAAGGAACCCGAACAAGAAGTGTTATGGAAAATTTGGAAGTGCCGTGTAAACGCCGAAAAATTATTCCTTTAACAGTTAATGAAAAAACATTAATATTTAATTGTTTTAAATCATTTACAGACAAACGTTTATGTGAAAGTGTTGATGAGACCGTTGAGTTAGTTAGCAATACACTTGGTGTTGGGAAATTTACGATTTACAGAGTTATTAAAGAAGAGAAATGTGGTAGTTTTCAAATGCCACATAATGCTCCAGGGAAACCGAAATTTCAAATAGAATATCATTTTAAAGAAGTACTTCGACGGAAAGTGCATGAATTCTTCTTTAGACAAGAATTTCCAACATTGGATAAAGTTCTTGTCTCAGTTCAAGATGATAAGGATTACCCAGAAATGAGTCGAAGTACGTTATGGAAACTTTTAAAAGAAATAGGCTTCCGCTGGAAAAAGAATCCCAGAAAGTCTATTTTATTAGAAAGAAGCGATATTGTCTAATGGAGAAGACATTTTCTAAGAACCATAAAGGAAATGAGAAACCAAAAAAGAAAAATATTTTATCTTGATGAAACATGGATCAACGAGGGTCATACACCAAATAAATTTTGGCAGGATGAAACTGTTACAAGTCAAAGGCACGCTTTTATAAATAACTTATCTACTGGTTTAAACCCATTATCAGGAAAGGGACGCAGGCTAATAATAGTACACATTGGCAGTTTAGACGATTTTGTTGAAGGTGGTTTATTAACTTTTGAATCAACTCGTACCGGTGACTACCATGAAGACATGAACGCTGATGTCTTTCAAGAATGGTTCGAACAAATGATAGATCTTCTTCCTAAGAACTGTGTAATAGTAATGGATAATGCAAGTTATCACTCCAGACTTATAGAAGGACTGCCCACAACCAAGTGGTTAAAAAAAGACTTGCAGAATTGGCTGAGTTTAAAAAATATTACGTACCATCCCGGATCTATAAGAAAGGAACTTTATTCGTTGTGTGCCCTTCATAAAGAAAAATTTAAAAAATACGAAATTAATAATTAATTGCCAAAAATCGTGGAATGACAGTACTTAGATCCCCACCATATCATTGTGAATTAAACCCGATTGAACTGGTATGGGCACAGATAAAGAGTGAAGTTTCAAGAAAAAATACCACTTTTAAAATTCATGATGTAAAACAGTTGTTTTTGGAGGCCGTAAATAATGTAAAACCTGAAAACTGGGAAAAGGCAGTAAATCACACTATTAAAGAAGAGGAAAAAATGTGGAAGCTGGACAATATTACTGATAAAATGATCGAGCCAGTTATTATAAATCTTGGTTCTGAAAGTTCATCTTCTGAATCTGATTTGGATTTGTAACAAGTAGCTGTAAGTTTTATATTAATATTTTTATTCATCTATTTAACATACCTTAGACGGTTTTAAAAACTCTTTTTCTCTTTTGTAGTTTTTAAAAATGAATAAAATGTGAATTTTTTAAAACCATTTTTAATGTAGGCCAGTCAGTTCTAATATAGTGTGTGATAAAAGAGGTCACTTTTGTTTACATACACATAACACTTTATAACACTGAAATAATTCATTTATTTTTTACAATTATTCAAAGTAATTTTTCAATTAATCTTGAGCACGCCCATGGAGTGGTCGAAGGTACCAGTTAAAATTATGCTAATTACTCTCTCGTTCATAAAAATAAACTATAGTCGTTGAACATCCAGTACCACTTTGTTGATTTTCTTCACAATTTCTGGATATCACCTCATTTGACAGGCCACTACGATGCTTTAGTAAGCAGCTTATACAGCTTCGTTTAAACTCTGATACTTGTAAACGGAGGAGCATACTCAACCAGAGTAGCTGGTTCAGCTATTACATTGGTTAAACAAAATAGAATAGACAAAATGGCCCGAGATAAGTTAATAATTGAAAGAAAAAGCATAAGTCAATCTAGAAAGCCATGACAAAACTTCAGTACTATACGAGGCAATGTTAAAAAAAGAGGCGATAAGTCTAGATAAAAGTAGAAGGTGAAGAAAATTATTTTAGACTACGTTTTATCATACAAAGATTTAAATCCTTACCACTTTTGGCTACGAAACATACCTGCGAATTGGTACGTGGAATGTACAAGGCATCACAAATAAAATGAGAAGCTGATTTTACTAATAGAAATTTTTATTACCGGAACCAAAAATAACTTGACTATTAAAAACTAGAATATATAAACACATTATTATTTACCAAAAAATGATAAAATGAGAACCAGATCCAATAAAACATAAATAAACAATTAAACACTACAACATTTAGACACATAAACACCTGTAATAGATACAGGTATTAATATTTACCAAATAAAATGAGAACCTGATTATATTAATAGAAATTGAAATGATAAAATAAGAGCAAGATCCAGTTTAAAAGATGATTTACTTTTAAATTCCATTTCGCCATTTGCTTCCACAACAGTGACATCTGCCCGTTATCTATGCTTTTTTCAAATCTATTAAGATTATATGAGTTTCTCTATTTGCCTGCACTCTTTTTTTACCGTCATTTTTAATGTAAACAAATTATCTATGGTGGATCATCCAACTCCGAACTTTACTTGTACATAGTTTATGTAGCTCTTCATGTTTGTGCCTTTAAAATATGCATAAATTGTTTGTAAATAATGTTTGTTAGATCTATTTTTGGACTTTAATTATATACTTAGAAAGCTCTGAAGGGAGCACCATGCATTTTCTGTAGAATAAATGCTGAAAACCTTGATGAAGGCTGAAACCTCAATACATACAGCTGTATAGAGGTTCTTACAATAATCACAAATTGCTATGCTTTAAGCAACTCCAGAGTACGGTATCTGGGAGCACAAGCGATAAGATTTATATACCTTATTTTCTTAGCAAATTATAAGATAAGACATGATAAGAATTTACCTATGATGAAGCTTCCAAATATACTAAATATTCTGGGAGTAATATTATTATTGAACTAATACGTAGAATAGGGTTGACATGGGCAGCTTATGGAAAGCTAAGAGATGTTTTCCAATCAGCTCTTCCTATCTGCTTGAAGAGAAAAGTCTTCGATCAATGTATGCTGCCGGTTCTAACCTATGGTGCGGAGACGCTAACACTTACTAAGACGCCCGCAAACAAAATTCGAACAACACAGAGGGCAATGGAACGGCCTATGTTGGGATTAACCCTGAGAGACCGAATACCCAACACAGAATTGAAACCGACGCAATCAAAAGAATAACAACCTTAAAATGGAACTGGGCAGGGCACGTCGCGAGAACGAAGGACGGCAGATGGACAAAACGCATTCTTGAGTGGAGACCCAGACAAGATGCCTTTAGGAATAGAGGACGACCACCAACAAGATGGACGGATGACCTGAAACGGACACATCAAAATTGGATGCAGGCGGCTCAGGACAGAAAGTTGTGGGGTGAACTACGGGAGGCCTATGTTTAGCAGTGGACGAGTATGGGCTGAATGATGATGATAATGAATATTACTATATACTAAAAGTACTAGCAGTAGCTTAACGGTAATGGTATTAAAAAGGATAACCAATAGCCCACATTTAACCATCATAAAATTTGCCTCATTTACTTGTTATTTTATTAATACTCGTATTTAATGATGATGGTAAGAAAATGATAATTAGAATGAAGTTAACTTACTCTGGTTCCTGAAATCCTGCAGGTAACACATTCCTCTTGGTTAGCGTGTGATTTTTCAAGGAATAGATGGAGCACTTTACATGAAGAGTATCCTTAGTAGTTTGTCCATCACTCTCCACATTTTCAATGACAAGAGTTTGATAGTAAATTTGTTTTCCCTGAAAAGAGGTATTTATTTAATACTAAATTATTGTTCTGAAGCTATTTCTTGGCATTATAAATTAATTACTATTTAACTGGGAATAAGCCACAATATTAAAGATAAAAATACGTTTATTGACGTTCAATTCACTCGAAATTATATTAGATAATTTTATAACTATAAAATAAAAATTGTAACAAAATATTTAAATAGTACCGTTAAGTATTTCGAATTTAAAATTAATCTCGGTACAAAAAAAATGGTTGCATACTTAAACACTTACAGTGCCGCCATGCAAACCGAATTTGCGCTTCCCAGCAGCCATTTTTTTACAATTAGATAAACTTTGATAATATCTAATTAATATAAAAAATGCAGTCGAAAGTGAAGGGTAGTGTTAACTCGCAACGGTCATAAGCACTAGTAACAGTTAAGCGGGAAACGGTGAATAAATGCCTCCTGCCACTAATCTTGTAGCTTTCTAGTTCTAAGTAGTAGCTTAGTTTTCCAATTTAGCTCTAAAATAGTCTATTATGCGGAACGGGTTTGTCAGTAGTTGTATTGTGATTTTGTAGATGTAAAATCGCCAATAATCTACAGGAATAAAACTCTTTCGGAACACACACACACACACACACACACACACACACACACACACACATAGATATATATATATATATATATATATATATATATATATATATATTTTTTTTTTAGTGGATTCTCTTGGGCTTAGGTTCATAAGCTTAGGTTCATCACATATTTTTTTTACTTTTAGTGACTTAGTGGGTATGTCCTATGTTTTAATATTATTTTAATTGTGACGTCTAATTGTTAACACCAAATCTTTACATGCTTGTCAATATATATTCTTGAAAAAAGCATGGATTTCCTGCCGAAACGTCGGAAAATATATATATAAAAATGTCTTAGTATCAAACTAAATTTTTTTTTATGAACCTAAGCCCAAGAGAATCCACTAAAAAATATATATTAAGGTTCAAGAACTAAACTCAAACTATATGTATATATATATATATATATATATATATCCCTGCTTCGCATTTTCAATTTGTCTAATGCTACGCTAATGATACTCGCCGATGCACCTTGTGTATTGCATATTTTATATAAATATAGTATATCAGCAGAAGCAAGCACTTATTCGAATCATATGGTTAATTTTTTTTAAATCTATCTAAAGCCAATATTAAAAATAATTTCGATTTTATACGTAATCTTCAAGGCTGCAATTTTCAAATTGGCTCATCATTTTCTGCTAAGTTGACTACCACTTTCCATTTCAAGTCAATTTTCATACCGTGATATAATTTGTGTTTAAAACATAAAAGATTACTGACTTGGTACGAGGACTGCTCTATAAATTCTTATTGAATATGAAATTATAAAATATTTATTTTTCGTCTTCTTAGTGTTTTGTATTCATTGGACGTTGGTAAATAAAATAGTCTATTTTATTTTATGTACCGTTGATTTTAACAACTTTATGGATAATTTATTAAATAATTTGATTACTAAGTAAGGAATTTGATGCAATCATCTACCTGTTAGGTCTCAAATATATTCAATGGATACAAGATCAGGGACTACATGTTCAAGAAAGAATAATAATTAAGTGTGACGAAAGAATCTGGTAGTAACTATTGCAATGTGAGGTTTGGCATTTTCCTATTTTAGAATTGCCAAAGATATGGTATAGCAACTGCGTTTAAAATATTGTGGATATAGTACTTAGTATTCATGAGTTTCTCAAGGAATACTAATGGAGAACAGCTTTTATATGGATCTGTACTTCACACCACAAGTCCTCGTTAAAATCCACTAAAAATCACTTAGATTCTAAACAATATTGACATCATTTTCTTACCTTATTCAGACTGACTTATTCAAAAAACTTTTTTAAACAAAAAGAAAAGTTTTATTTCTTTACTCCAAACGAAGTAAAGAAATAAAACACAATGACGGTATTAGATTTTGATTGAATACAGAGCAGTCATTGTGTTTTATTTCTTTACTTCGTTTGGAGTATCAGAAATCGAATTCACTACGAATATTGGCCATGATGAACGGCATTTGGAGTGCAATTTTAGATTCCCTTGCCGATTTATTCTTCAAGCTGTTTGCTTCCCAAGTTTTAGGAAGCACGGTGGCTCATATTTGAATTCGATTTCACCAGGTAGAAATCGTATGATTTCTCTTTTTGTTCTTAGATGGCGTAGTTACGTCCGTACATAGTTATTTTTAATAACTATAGTGTGGAAAATATTTTGGTTCGATACGGAGTAGTGGCTATACCGTACTGAGGAGACCTAAAGAGGTCGAAATACGTCTATGCGGCTTGTTGCTGCTCTGTATTGAATCAAAATCTAATACCGTCATTGTGTTTTAACTTTTTTAAACTTTACTTTTTACTTACTTAATCAGTAGACCCATTGATACCTTTCGGTGTTGGACCCTCTTCTTTGAAATGATATTAAAAGTGTCTTTCGACAATACCACTCTATCATCCGCCATGTCTTGAGGTCAACGGCAAAATGCGACTCGTTCGATACGACTACAAACTGAAAATGTGATCCTATGATAAATTGATCGTAGATGTACTTGTTCTGTAGCAGTCAGTTATTCATGTAATATTGACGTAAAGTTATAAAAATCGATCTTTAAGCATATTTACTTTTAAGAGACTTTCATTGCGAGCTTTTATTTTTCTTTATTTTTACATCTTCTTCTTCATGTACCATGTTCTTTCAGAACGTTGCGCGTGGTTACCATCATAGCTATCTTAATTTTATTCAATGCCACCCTAAATAGCATGCTTGTATCAATACCATACAATCTCGCAAGTTGTTCAATCATGAGGTTCTTCTTCGTCCTGGACTGCGTTTGCCTACTATTGTTCTTTGCATGATATTTTGTAGCAACCTATATTTGGGGTCTCTCATTACATGTCCGAAATACTCCAGCTTTCTCCGCTTGATGGTTTTTATGATATCAGTAGTCTTGCTGAGACGTTCTAGTATTGTGGAGTTTCGAATATTCTCCACCCAGGAAACTTTTAAAATTCTTCTATAGCACCACATTTCGAAAGTCTCAAGGCGGTTTAGATCGATGTTATTTACAGTCCAGGACTCGACACCATAAAGCAAGACCGAGAACACGTAGCAGCGAAATAGGCGGATCCTCAATGCCAATTTAGGTCTTTGTTACATAACACCTTGGTCATCCTTCTACGTCCAAGGTAAACGATTTTATCAACTTGCTCAAGTTTAGTATTATTTACATATATAGACGGTTTATATGCTGTTGTTTACTTATTACGAGTATTTTGGTTTTCCGTATGTTCAGATCCAGACCTGCCTCCTACAACTCTCAACGACACTATCAAGTAGTGTTTGCAGATCTTCTTGACTAGAAGCTAGGAGTACTGTATCGTCCGCATATCGCAAATGATTGATGACTTCGCCGTTCACAAGTATTCCTTCTTGTTTTTCAGAAAGTTCTTTTCTGAAAATTCTTTCGGAGTAAACGTTGAAAAGCAGGGTTGACAAGAGGCATCTCTGCCGTACTCCTCATTTAATATTGAGAGTCTGTCTCATTTAATCATCTGCTAAAACTGATGTTGTTTCATTCCAATATAAATTTGCAATTATTTGAACATCTCTGCCGTCCAAGCCAATGTCTTTTATAGCTTCGATCAATACAGAGTGCTTAACACGATCAAATGCCTTTTGAAAGTCAATAAAACAACAGTATATGTCTACAGATATATCTCGACATCTTTGAGCAAGTACGTTCATTCCAAACAGTGCCATATTTTCATTCATATTTTTAGATACGGGAGAAAATTCTAGATTAAAAGAAAATGTTCTCTATACCGGCATGAGTTCGCCTCCACTCATACAGGATAGAGGAGATGGTAAGTTTCCCGACACGGTAAGTGCTAAAGGCTATAGTAAGAAACGTCCTATGGGTATATAGAACTATAGGACAGTGGTGACCAGTTCATATCACCTCCACGTAAGATGACCATGCCCTCAAATAGCTCGTGGAAAATGTCCAATGTGGCACGAGCAGTTGTCATATAGCTCCGTCCTATTGAAACCATATAAATTCTACATAAAATGTTGGACAGAGATCCTCTGGGATACTATATGATAGACACCTCTGAAGATGTTGGAATAGGTTTTTATATGCAACGAAATTGTCTAAAAAAAGAAGAAGCCAAAGGAGAGAAGTCAAATGACAAAATTAGTGCCAAAATAAAGTGTTTACTATGAATCTACAAGCTGTACTTCTCTGTCCGAAGTCCAAAGTCTCGGCTTTATATTAAAAAACCAAATTAGCCGTCCACAATTTTACTCTTTATGGTATTGGGACCGGTAAAGAATACTGCTTTGTGTGGAGCGAAGTTGAAGGGGGTGTTGGGGGAAATGAATTTGCAACTATTTTGCCATTTTGCAGCTACTCAATTGTCGTACATTCAGCCTGGAGAGAAGTTGATTTTTTACAGTAACGGGTGCACCGGATAAAGTCGTAATGCAATATTGGCGAGTGCTTTGTTGAAGTTCTCTGTATGTAACAAAGTGCCTGTAGTTAAAAAAAAACTCGAACGTGAGCACACACAAATGGAAGCTGATGCTACGCACGCATGCATAGAAAGACAGTTAAAAACAAAATTATAAATGTGTCTGCGCAATACATAGAAGCTTTCCAAAATGATCGAAAAAAACCAGAGCCTTACGAAACAAAATACTTAATCCATATATTTTTTCGAAATTTTAGCAGTCAATACTTATCAACAATTAGGCCTGGAAAAAAGGCAGGCGATACTACTATAACAAATTTGCGTGCACTACAATACAATGCAAATGAAACCATTTAAACTCAGACATTCCGAGCATTGGCAGGTTCTTCCAGTCAGTGGAAAGAAAAAAGTAGTTTTAGGAGTACCACTTGAAGAAATACCACTGCTTAATCTGGAACCGTTGAAAATTAAAAAAGAAAAGTTTGAATATTTACAAATTTTAAAAACTACTATTGCGCGTGATTATCACTCATTTTATGATAATCTCAAACACATTTGAAAAATGTTATTATGTATCTACCTACTAATTATTTTAGAGTTGTATTGAAAATAAGTAATATTTTTGTAATTTTCAATTAAGCAGTTAACTAAAATGTCATTTTGCAATACATTTGTATTATAATGCTCCTGTGCTTTTAACATTGTAACTCCAAATTATTATTGGTTTAAAAAAAAACAAAAAGAGAAATCATACGATTTCTACCTGGCGAAATCGAATTCAAATATAGGCCGCCGTGCTCCCTAAGACTTGCGAAGCAAACAGCTTGATGAATGCATCGGCAAGGGAGTCTAAAAATTGCACTCCAAATGCCGTTCATCATGGCCTATATTCGTAGTGAATTCGATTTCTGGTACTCCAAATGAAGTAAATAAACAAAACAAATGACGGTATTATATTTTGATTTGATACAGAGCAGCAACAAGCCGCATATACGTATTTCGATCTCTTTAGATCTCCTCAGTACGGTATAGTTACTACTCCATTGGAGATCTGAGGAGATCTAAAGAGATCGAAATACGTATATGCGGCTTGTTGATGCTCTGTATCAAATCAAAATATAATACCGTCATTTGTTTAGTATTATTGGTTTAATTGGGACAAACCTCGTAACTCCCCAAACTTTAGTATACATTTTAAAAGTGAGTCTCCACAACACCATGTACACTTTATCTAATTTATATACCAGTGCACGTCATCGGCGTCATAGCCCGTGACGTCACATGATACCAACACGAAATATTTAGGTGGTAGGTGTGTCCTTTTTTAGAATTACTTTGCCGAGTACACTGGCATTACAGTCACTAGACATATTTTATTATATACGCTTAGAATTAATATTTAAAGATTTCTATTAATGTTAACTTGAAGAAATAGACAATAATATGTTTCATTTAATTTGTACAAATGCACTATAAAGCGTTTTTATGAAGAACATTTGTTCGAAACACACGGTAACTGTAATCGAACGAAGGTGAAATTTTGGCATAAATTGGTAACACTTATTAGACAGTTGCGGTGTTGACACTCTTTGTACTTTATTATTTTGAATTTTAAAGTGAATACCTCTTGTTTTATATTTTTACCTACTTAATAAAATCTGTTTTTTTTAGAACAAAATTAGTGTGTTTTCTTTCAAAAATGTCACGTAAGAATTTAAATAGTCGTTGTAAAGAGATGGTAATACTTTTGCAATAATTATTTGATCTATTTGATTTAAAATGGATTCAGGATTTTTTTATATTTTGGCAACTATGTCAACTTCGATCTCTGACGTAGATAATGACGTGCATCGGTATGTAAATTAGATGAAGTATATATTATTTTATTTTACAATGTTCGATTAATTTTGACAGAATCGCAAAATTTATTCGAAATTCGAATTTTTTCGTCTCCTGAACAACTTGTCGTTTTGGAGTTACGAGTTTTTCAAATTAGGGTGACGATAAGTTTCATTCGTTTAAGTTCAATGTGCTCAGCTGTGCTTACAAACTGATAGTAATTTCTAAAACCTCCCTCGTAATTTACTTTAATGTAGACTGTAAAAGAGGAAGTTATTTTCATGTGAAATCTTAAATTACTTGAAGCATAATTCTTCTAAGTTTTTTGTTAATAATACTGTTAGATATACTGCCGACTACTAGTAGAAGATCAAATGTATGGAATTATCTTAAAAGTATAATTATACAAGATTAAAATGAAATATTTGTTCTACTGGGGTCGTCTTTTCTTCTTTCTAACGTGTTTACTCCGGAAGTTTGCGATTATTGGGGATTATTTCTTAAGCTATACAGCAAGATACATTGCTTTACTATTTATTTTCCCTTTTAGAACAAATTGAATGATGATTGGCGAATATCAAAGCTTTTTTGCTTAATGGAGTACCGATTTAGATTAATATTTTCTTATGTTATGCAGCCGTTACAAAATTTTGCTGTTATTCTCTTTTAAGAAATAATTTTAAACAGTTCATAAATTTGTTTACCACTCATTCAGTCATTCAAATATATTTGCAAGTTTTGTTAGATAAGACGAGAGATAGGAAAGCTTGTATTCGTTCGTAAAAATATTCCCATGAAATTTTTTTGCATAACCACTTTCATGAGATAACTCAAAATAAGGTTCAAGAGGTCGCTTGTTTAATTTTTTTTCAGTGACACAAAGAGTAATATTTCTACGTGATTTTGATTCACCATTAATAATTCTTTATCGAACGAGTCTGATATTATGAGCAAAGCGAACGAAGCTAACGAGGCGAACAACAGACGAGTTCGATAAAGTGCATACAAAATTTTATCGCCAGCCAAAAATAAATAATCCTTACCATTTAAAGAAATTTTAAATTTAGACAAAATAAAAATATCATATGACAGTGACAATGTCAGTATTTCTTCTTCTTCTTTTGTTTCTATGGCTTCCACGTCATGGTGATACGCCAGCTCAATTTGGTGGTGACCCCGATAAAGTCTGGCTCTAAACCAACTCGAGGCCACTTACTTGTGCCAAATAATTTTGTAGAAAAAATTCATTAATAGTTAATAGGGTTATATTAGTAAACACTTCAAAAAGTATTGAGCATTGTCGATTACAAATTTAATTTATTAATTGAAAGGAATTTTATCAAAATGCTGACTGATTCTTCAGTAAGTTTATTTAATATAGAATATATAGTAATTGGTGAATTATAATTCATATAAATGAATTTTGTGTATAGGTCAAAACTTTCAATGATCCTTATGGGGCATTCAAAAAATATATGATTTAGGTTCTCTATTAGGCCACATTCACAGTAAGGGTTGTCCACCAAATTTAGTTTGAAAAGATGTTGACTTGTTGAACAATGACCGGTTCGCATTCTTATAATAGTTTATATAAAAATCTCATTTGACAGATGACTCTTGTATGATGGCCGCTTTCGATTTTTAATTAATATTGAATAATTAATCGATCAATAAATTAAAAGTAAACTTTGATTTATGTTGTATGAATATACTTAATTACAAAATACTACAGAATTTCACATTTTGACATGAATTGAATTAATAATAAATTCAATATTTTCCTTATGTATTTTACGAAGGCTGTAGGGGAAGTGTGCCTATGTTGAACCCCTGCTTATGATGGACCCCCTCCTGTAATTTCAAATATGGCACGGTTACATGCACATCGCCGAAGTTTGTAATACTTGCAAAGTATTTACTTTGCAAGTATTACAAACATACATACTTGTACATACATACATACTTGCAAAGTTTCAGACCCGTGGCGGTTATAACAGTAAATTTGTCAAATAAAATTAAAATTTTGCGTTTCTGATCTAATAAAATTTTTAGGTAAGTAATATTTCACTGATAACATACGTTAAGCTAAGTGTTGCTTTTGTTTTGTATAAAATAACTATACTTTCTTTGTCAAATACTATACTTTGTTTTAGGTTAGAATGGTCAAAACAAAAGTAACAGAATTAAATTTACTGTCTTGTCTATTTGCCTCTGATGGACCCCTTTATCGTTACCTATGACGGACTAGGGGTCCATCATAGGAAAAAGGAAATGAGTTGCTACTTAACGATTAACATAATACATTTTACAGGGAAGGATCCTCATAAAAGGCAACAGTGGAATGAGAGTAATATGCAGCAAGCTTTAAAAAGCATACAAGAAAAAACTATGGGGTTTAAGCTGGCAGCAAAAACATTTAACATTCCAAAAACGACAACAAGGAAGTACCAAAGGTGATTTGGGAGGACGAAGACCAATATTATCCACTAATATTGACAAGGAAATTGCTGACCATATTATCACCGAGGAAGCTCATTTTTTTGGCCTGACCAGTAAAGATTTAACGAAAACTTGTATACGAAGTAGCTAAAAGAAACAATATTAGCCACAGTTTTAATAAGGAAACAAAGATGGCAGGATGGAAATGGGTCAGAGGCTTTTTAAAGCGAAATCCTCGAATATCATTACAAACTCCAGAAAATACTTCGTTGCCAAGGGCTCAAGCTTTTAATAAACCAAATATATGTGCATATTTTACAGCATTAGCACATATATTAGGGTCGCAAACAAGTTGGTGCTTTAAGTAGTGCAGAGCGCGGTCTACATGTTACGGTCGTATGTGCAATGAATGCAATTGGAACATATGTTCCTCCTGCTTTGATTTTTCCTCGACAGGGAAAGAAGGAAAAACTTATGATCGATGCCCCTACTGGAAGTGTAGCCTTAGCTCAAGAAATAAGGACTGAATGATGATTTCCGACATTTTCTGTCTCTGACTGCAACATTTTTTAAGGTATTCAAAGGCTTCTAAAACCAACTAAGTTTTGTTGTTACTCGATGGTCATGGTAGTCATAAAAAGTTTTGAAGCTCTCCAGTTTGCAAAAGAAAACGGTATTATTATGTTTTGTTTTCCTGCTCACTGATCTCATCACGTTCAACCATGGATGTAGGATTTTTAGCCACTTCAAATTCACTACGGCCAAGAAATTCAATTGTGGCTACGACAGAATCCAGGTAAAACAGTTACTCAATTTAAAAGAGCCAGTATCTTTAAGAGAGCATATTTAAAAAGTGCAATAAATGCATTTAAAAAGACAGGAATAGAACCGTTCAATCCAGATGTCTTCGAGGATTGGCAATTTTTGCCGTCTATAACAACAGATAGAGAAAATTATGGACAAAACCACTACCAGGATGTTCTGACGAGAACTCACTACCGGAACATCGGAACTAAAATGTTTCTTCGATTAAAGGTTTATCAAAAATCACTGATCATAAATCAATATCATCGTCAGTCCTAAACATCTCGGTCGAAGATATTTATCCTCATCCTTTAGCTGGAGTATCTGAAGTAACTCAGAAAAGGGGTAGAAAATAGTGTAAAACAGGATATTTACACTCAACGCCAGAAATTGATGATATAAAACAAAAAATTGCAGAAAAAGAAGCAAAAAAAAAGAAAACAAGAGACAGGAAAAGTGAAAAGGCAAGTTCGTGTTTCAACTACAAACAGTTCTGAAGACGATTGTAAATCTTCTTTTGAAGAAGACGGATGGACCCTTAACAGGATTTTAGTAAACTATGAATAACTTTTGTCATCTTAATTTTTATAAAAATTTGAAACATTTGCATATTATAGAAATAACTTAATAAAAATTATTATGCGGCTTTTTTCTAAAGAAGTTCCATCATAGGCACATTTCCCCTATAGTCGTGAGGAAGTGCTTCTGTTTTTTCGTATATTTTCTTAACTTAGGAAATTAGGATGTTTGTGTCAACATTTTGGTCATTAATATTGCTCTTTATTCCAAGTAACCAGGTTTTTTTTAAGACGATTTGGCTTCAACAATATCTGCTGCAATCGCAGACGAAACGCCAGGAAGAAATAATTAAACATAACAGTCTATAAGCTAGGAATATACTGTATATGTCATTAAAAATAGGTGCTTTTAAAACAAACTTAAAAAGTTATATTAGGTATTTTTGAAAAACGGTTATTTTAATCATTCCAACCAAACCTTTAAAAACAAACCCAATACAAGTTTCATGATGCTTACAACAAAATTGATTGTATCAAAAATCAATTAAAAAGTTCTCACCGTTTGTTTGTTGATAGCTCTAGTAACAGCGCATCTGTAAACATCTTTCAGATCAAGTTCTAGTATAGCTAAGGATCCAGTTGAGTCAGTATGAGGCCGACAAGCAGGATCAGGATAGTCCCTCAAACCTTGGATGTAGACCGACATTGTGGTGGATGAGATTGGTACCTCCACCCTCATTTGCGTTGGAGTACATTTTACTTTTGGAGATACTGAAATGAAAAAAAAAACACATGTAAATACGTTGTTGGAAAATAGTTTGTCTGTGGAATTTCATTTTTTTATTGTAAATAAATAACGAAAACAAAAACTTTATTAATGTCTCGTCTTTGAAGTCGAAGTTTAAAATTCGTTTTCTTTTTACCTTGAATAAAATAAAAATATAATAAAAACAAGATGTATACTGATAAAACAGTAGTCCGAAATTTTGAAAATACCTTAATTATACCGATACCTGATGTAAAAAAAGCGGAGCAGTACACGGTACTGTAAACTAGCGTGAAGCTTCATACTATGCTTTCTGTATTTTTAAAATTTAAATAATATATTAAAAATTTAATAAAGTAATTTTGTTATTTATTTATCATGTATATTTTAAAAAATAATTATAATTTAAAAACATTATTTCAATAAATTATTATGCTTGCTCCTAACTCCATCTGTTAACGTATTAACAAAGCATGTTTACTTATGACAAACCTGTCAAATTTAGACCAAATATTAATATGTTTAAAAATAATAATTGTATTTATATAAAATTATTTTAAAACGGGAATTATTATAAAAATTTAAACAGATCATTCAATGTTGTTATTAATTGGATGACATTTATGACTGTTTTATGCAGTTTTTAATTTTAACCTGTTAAGAGTAACTTGATGACTACAAAGGAATTGATCGAGAATAGTGTATCGATGTCAAGAACCGCTATTCTATTACACTACCCGTGACGACGCCATCTTGTGGCGCTAGTTCCGTGACGATCGCCTCAGCATTTTACTGCAGAGAAAAAAAGTAATACAATGCCAGTATAGACGCTGTAGCTAATGTTTGAATAGTTCACTGAACATTTTAAAGACTTGATAATTTCCATTTCTTTTTTAAATTTTAAAGCCGGATTTCACGACTCTTTACTATTTGTCGATTTTACGGGATTTTAAATTACGGGAAACACTATTTTAATCGAGATACATTAACAAATTTTTTAGAATAAAAAAAAATTCATTTGAAAAAGTGACTACAATTTGAGAACATAAGGTTTCTTTAGTTTCAGGTTTAGTTTCTTTATCACATGTTTTACTATTATTATTATTTATCCAGATTTAGCCTTACGGCTCTCACTCCCTCAAAGGGAAAAATTCACTCATCCCAGATACCTACGGCATCAAAAAGGATTAAGCCCTGGTGAGACTTTTTCCGTGTTATCGAGTCCTAGGTGACTTGGTATGCTGAAATATCTCACAAAAATTTTTGTACACATCTGGACGTTGGTAGTAGTACAGCTTTCTGCAAGGTCTGTAGACATGTTCACTCAGATCTAGCTTTTTTATGTTTTCTAGGAGGTTCTTCGGAATGACTACAGTATCAGAGAGAATAATAGGTATTGTCTGGGTACTTTCTATTCTGCACTGTCTTCGTATTTGAATTTCCAGATCCCTGTACTTGGCGATCTTTTTGGCTGTTATTATTTATATTATTATTTATTATCAGCATAAAAATACATTATAAATAATATTATATTTTTTAATTTTGTCATTAAGAACAGTCTGAGTCAAATCTAAATTCTAAGATGGCACAAGCAAGTCTTTTTTAAATAAAAATAGATAAAGCCTAGGTGATCGAAAAAAAGGTCGAAAGAAAGAAAGAAAGAAGAAAAAGAAACTAATAATTCCATAGGAATGTTAACAAAATAATAAATTATATGAATAAAAATATAGATAGGATATGAATAAAAGTCTGACGGTTCGTTTTTATCGTATTCTTATTTGTTATTTTAAGTATTCAAGAACTCGGTCAACTTCGGGAGTGCTGTAAAACCCACAGAAATTAATTAAATTGAACACATTTGTAGTGAAAATTATTCGTTGAAAACCTTCTATAATATTGCTCTGATGTCTTTTTATTGTAAAATGACCAGAAAAAATGTTCCAAAAAAAATTTGTTCAAAAATTTTTGGATATTTTTGTTAATAAATAACGAACTAGAAATCCGAAGATTTCGAATTGACGAAACCAAAATCCAGATTTTTGCTTTAATCTGTACCTTCTAAGAATTGCAAGGCAAACAGAGAGATTAGAGTTACTAAGAAGGCACAGATTAGAGCAAAAATCTGGATTTTGGTTTCGTCAATTAGAAATCTTCGGATTTCTAGTTCGTGACTTAATGTTAGGTGTCGCTATTGCGTCCATAATGAAGCCATTTTATCGTTGCTTCCTTTTCGGCAGGAAATATTGTTTTTACGTTCAGAGCTTCTGTAAATAGCCGCTCCGAAGATTCCTTTTAGAATGAAATACGTATAAGCTAATATAAGGAGGAACTATATGTGAAATCACATCTTAACCGTCTTTCTTTTTATTTCGATATACTCTTTATGAGTACGAGAAACCGATTTTTGCTTAGTTGAATATATATGTTGTGGAATGTAATTTTAGATTCCCCATTTTCTCTAATTACACTTTTATTAACATCTGTTTGCTTTGCAATTCTTAGAAGACACAGATTAAAGCAGAAATCTGTATTTTGGTTTCGTCAATTAGAAATCTTCGGATTTATAGTTCGTGATTTAATATCAGATGTCGCTATTGCGTCCATAGTGAAGCCATTTTATTGTTGCTTCCTTTTCGACAGGAAAGATTGTTTTCACGTTCAGAGCTTCTGTGAATAGTCGCTCCAAAGATTCCTTTTGGGATGAAATACGTATAAGCGAGTATACGGAGGCACTATACGTGAAATCAAATCCTAACTGTCTTTATTTTTGTTAATAACTTTTTTATTTTCCATTTTCCGATAAAACAATACTAGAAATAAAGTTAAAGACAATTTACTATAAATAATGTTAAATACAATTTTGTGTAGGGTTGCAAGTTTACGAGATACAGCACGAAAACCGTTTGAACCTATTCCAAGATGGCGTGTATTCAAGAAACCAACTTCGGAGCGCTGTAAAATCCAGAGAAATTCATAGTAAAAATTCCTCTATAATAAAACCTCTATAATATTGATCTGATGCCATTTAATTGTAAAATGAAACGAAAAAAATTATAAGGCCCAAAAGAAAATTTGATCAAAAATTTTCTAGCTATTTTTGTTTTTAACATTTTTATTTTTAATTTTCCGAATAATGTAATACCAACAAAGTTGTAAAAAAATTAATTCTACAAATTTTATGTAGGGTTGTTAATATAAAATTTTATGTAGGGTGGCTAATTTACAAGATCTTTCTTCTTTGTGTGCCGTGCTTGTATTGAAGCGTTGGCTATCGTCATATTGACAAGCTGATGAAATGATTCTTTCAACTATTGGACGATTCTTTCAAGTATAAAGGAAGTATTGGACCTTTCTCATCTTGATGATGTTGATCAATTCTCGATCTTTGTGCACGGTCCTCTAGCACACGTTCGTTAAGATATGTGTGCTGTCCACGGTATTCTGAGAATGTGACGGTAACACCATAACTCAAATGCTTCTAATTTATTAAGATTTTTTATTTTTGTTGTCCAGGTTTTACATCCATAGAACAAAGTGGACCAGAGACGTAGCACTTCAATACTCTTAGACGTGTGGTTAACGACAGACTTCTACTGCATAATACAGAACGCCAGTTAATAAAGTTTTTCCGTGCGAGTTCTATATATATATATATATATATATATATATATATATATATATATATAATATATATATATATATATATATATATAATATAATATATATATATATATATATATATAATATATATATAATATAATATATATATATATATATATATATATATATATATATATATATATATATATATGTATATATACATATATATATTCGGTTTTATAACGTCTTACGACCTTGCCTGACTCCCAAACGCCACTGTATTCTGTCTTGAGTTAGGTCTTCGTCCAGATTTCGAGTGCTAATCGTTTTTGTAACTCCCAGGTTCCAGCTCTGTGGTGGTCTTCCTCGTTTCCTCTTCTCTGGGGGTTGCCACATCATCGTTTTTTTAGGCAATCTTTCGGCTCACATGCCCATAATGCCCATACCATATGAGCATATGAGCTGTTTTCTCTCAATTGCGGTGTCATCGGCTTATCTGATGTTATTAATAATTTTACCACCGATCTTAACACCTTCGCGGCGATTATTTAACGCTATTTCAAAAACTGATTCAGTGTAGGCATTAAACAACATCGGTGACATAACACATCCCTGTATGACACCACGCTTAATAGAAACTTTAGCTGAAACCTCTTGGTCCACCTTAATACAAGCGGTCTGATTGTAGTAAAGATTTTTGAGCAATCTAATGTCATACGTGTCCAGACCAACTGAGTCTAAGCATTAAAATAATAATGTAAGTGGTACTCTATCAAAGGTTTTTTCGAGATCTATAAAACATACGTAAATATTTTTCCTAAACTCAATGCTCTTTTGTAAGAGTATTCGCATGCAAAAAAGAGCTTCTCGAGTACCCATACCGTTTCGGAAACCAAACTGCTCATCACCAGTTATCCCCTCACAAAGTTTATATATGCGACAATGCAACATTTTCATAAAAATTTTGAGCGTGTGACTCATTAAACTGATATTCGATAGTCGCTACACTGTCTGGCATTCTTTTTCTTAGAAATAGTTATAAATATCGATTCTAACCAGTTGTTTAGTAATTTGCCGCTGCTGTATATCTTATTAAAGAACGATGTGATAATCGCAACACTCTCATTATCTAATAGTTTTAACAATTCTGCAGGTATTTCGTCAGGACCAGACGCCTTCCTTCGTTTGGCTTGGTCAATAGTCTTCTGAACTTCTGAGATTAGAATCGGTGGGCCTGTATATTTTTTATTTACATTTACAAGATACAGAGCAATTTACAAGATACAGAGCGAAAACCATTTGCCCTCTTTTTCGGGCGAGGGAAACTCCACAAACTTTAACTTACGCTTATAGTAACCACTCCCTTACATCAAAAAATAAAATTGCGTCCTCTCAAAAATGTAACTTTTTAATGGACTATAGTATAGTACCGTCCATTGAAATATTATAGAGGATATCCAATATTTCAATCAACGATAGTACACAGAATGATTACTATATTTAAAATGTGATTAATTAAATAAATTTTATTGTGTGTAATAAATAATATATAAATATTATATTTGCCTTTAATAGAACAAAATCCAACATTTTTACTGAACATAAAATATAGAAAATTAAATAATATACTTTTCAAGTTATTGGAATTATTAAATTTTAAAACCACTGAGGCCCACTGATCATTGCTTAATAGTTATCGGTGTTCATACATGGCTTTTAGTTTACCTACTGATGGTAAACAGATGATGGTATATATACATTTATATCCTTAGTACTATTTACAATCAAATAGTTTTAACATAAATTTATAAAAACACTGTATATACTGGTAATATTAATGGAAATATATAGATTTTGTTATACTTATTCTTATGTTACATTCATTGTTCTTGTGGTACTAAACACTGTAATGAAAGTAAAAGTATTTACAATGAAGTAAAGCGTTACAATAATTCTTCACATTACAAGGTTGAATTCTTCCTCTAGTTGACCTCCTTGGCTGCAAATAAACTTCATCAACATTAACCGTCAATTGTCTTTGTTCTTTTGTAATGCCGGTACATACTCTCGATTCGTCGTTGATTTACAAACTAAATGAGTATAATGAAAGTAAATCGAGTAATACTAGGAATAACAATAAATTATTGTACATTCAGTAATTTAGGGTATACTAATTAAGTAAGAAAAAGTGTATTTGACTAATGAGATTAAAGTAATTAAATCATTACTTCGTACTTACTACTAGGTTAATTATTTGCTTTGCATTCATTATCTGGCCATAATTGTACCATTCCAAAATGAAAGACAAGAATGCGAAAAAACATGGAAGATATTAAAAGTTACGTTTAAATCCAATTTAATACAAAATATTAAACTGGAAAAAACTTTTTCCCTTCTTTCTTTGACCTTTAAAAATCATACGAACAACAGTTTTTCGCAGTATTATCTCTTAAATTTCTTGGAAGATTGGGCAGAATCTTCAATTATCTACACAGCTGCGTTGAAGTCCCCTTCTGACAGGGTGTGCCCTTTATGTTCTAGCAAGTTATATAGAAAAATGTTTAAATTAAAAAACGCTTTTTTAACATTCATCGCTGAAGTAATTACAATTTACGAAGCTTTAGTACATTTCCAAGTCATAACTTAAACAGTTATGTCTTTAAATTAAAAAAATACTTGCAATACAAAATACAAAAAAGCTTATGAAATCTATAAAAAACAAAGAGAAGAATATTTTTTGTAGGTTAAAGCGCATATAGGTATTATTTGTAATAAACATTGCATCAACATAATGTTGATTTATTAGCAAAAGAAGTTGAGAGATTAACTTTCCAATCCAGATATATGTATAAAGAACAGTGAAAATGAGCATAGAAAAATTTCAGTAAACACATTTTCCTCCCAATACGCGATGATTGATCGTAAACTGTCTACTGAATGGTGGTTTAAAAATTCTCCGGTTCCGCGTATATATAACCTCTATAACTAGAATGAAATTTGGACAGGCCTGCTTCCCTTTATATTTAGCTAAAATTAATGTTTTAAATTCAAATTTATGTCCAGATTACCAAAAAGATGGAAATCTAAATCATATCTTTTTTGAGTGTTCCAAGTATCTTCACTCTTCAAACAAATAAACTGGTAGGAAATTTATTGAAATATATTTCCACTCTACAATTTGTGTTACCCACTTTCACTAAATATGGTTAGGGATATATGAGTGCCAATGGAATTAATTTGAAACAGTAAAATCAACCTTTAAACTTTATTCATGGTGCTTCACCTTTGTTTTGTCTCATTTGTATCTGCCTTTTATATACGATCTGATATAGTTCTAAGAAATTAGGTTCAATTCTGGAAACTATCATCATCAGCATCATTCTGGCTTTACAACCCTGTATAATAATGTTATATATTCTTATAATGTTTATGGGATTGCTTCCATCAAGAGTTCCATATAGTTGAACTCAAGGAGTAGTTTACCCCCTGCATGTGGTTGATTAACTCGAACTCACTGGTTACTCATAATTACTTTATTGGTTCTCTAAGTACAATAACAGAGAGGGTACCCAGTCGACGGATGACAATACTAGCTTCGACTGTTAACTCTTCATTCTTAATTCTTAATAATAATGATCTACTTCCGTTATTTTCCAGCTATTTAGCATATGTGCGTTTGTTTATATAATAATGTTTTACTAATATAATTTGTACACATTATTTAATAATCTTTTGATTACATTGCAAAATTTACTAGGTCAGCGCGTGTTTCAGTTACACCGATATTTTCAATGTCATAAATAAACAATCGCGTTTAGCAATAAGCAATTATTAATGTTATTAAAAGGATTTTAAAATTTTAAACTGAATTGGGTTACTTAGATCTGATGCTTAATTAAATCCCGTTACACCGGCGTGGGTCCTAGTCTCCTCAAGACGTTCTCTAAAGTCGCCCCTATCCAATCATTTACGATTTTAATTTCGTTTCCCAAGTTCATGTTTTCCGAAAACATTTTGTATCTATTTATTATTTTCCGTGTTTCCTTTCTTAGCATTAAAGTCTGCAATAACTATTTAAATTTAGCAGAAAGTGAAGAAAGTCTTATTAACGTGAGTAATATAAGTAAACAAGCAGAAACAAGGAAACAATCTGATTTTGCCCCGTATAACAAATATATTATGGCGGAATGGCCAACAAAGCTAGAATTAGAAATTAAATCCTACTTCCTTAAACGTAATTTAATATCTATTGAAGACGGCGTCTTGTTGTGGACACAAAATGCAATTGTTTCGAGGTAACTACAAAATAAATTACTAAATGCACTGCATTCAGCCCTTTTTGGTATAGTTAAGATGAAATTATTAGCTAGGCCGTATATTTGCTGGCCATCTTTAAATTAAAAAATTAAAGATTTAATTAAAAATTGTAGTCCTTCTCAGAACATGTGACTGTCAAGAGTCATCCATGTCAGAACATCTACTAAGGTTTCCTTGCAGTAAGGCAAGGCTAGATAGTTCCCCCCAGTGGCTACTATTGCCAAACTTAGTGAGTATTTTGCTCTCTATGGTTTACAAAAAGTAACTTGTCAATGACGACCCGCAGCTAATATCGCAAAAATTAAATATTTTTCAAACACCGAGATCAAACAGGATGTTTTCTATACTTTGTAGATTTCATAAAATCATTTGACGTCGTAGATTATAATAAAATGTTAAGTTCTTTACAGAACATTAACTTAGACGATAAAAACCTCAGAATAATAAGAAACTTACGTGAAAAATACATTGTAATCAAATTAAAATAATTTTCAATAATAATTATTTAAAAGGTATTACATTTGCTAACACTATACTGTATAATTTAGTGCAAAATGTTTGATAATTTTCAAATTAACCAGGTAAATTATATCCCGAGAGCTACAAATTCAACAGGAAATCTAATTGGGGAGCCTCAGGGGCTCTCTCAAACTGATAATGATGATATCCAAGAGTCACTAGAGTCAGACATCCTACATAGACGTCCAAAAAGATCTCGAAAAGGACCAAATTGTTTCGGATCCGAAACGTAATATTTTTTATTTTTTATTTTTTTGTATCTATTCCTAAATATTATTTATCAGTAGAATTTCGGAGTGGGGTGTTATAATAAATTGGGCAAATATAGTGATAAACCCCGTTGACGGCGTTAAATACTATTACATCACACCTCGGGTTTCTAAAAGTAAAGCAGCTCTCAGTTGTACTATAGATTTATAGAAAACAATGTTAATTTGGGACGAAAGTATTTTTTTAAGGGCATAAGGGCTTAAGGGCATTTAATCAGATAGTTTCCGATGGTCTGGCTTATACCGTTGTTAAATCCTTTAATCCTCTCGCTTCTAGGCTGATTTTTCAACCCCAAGACAAAGAGTAATCTTCCGCCTATCAACTCATAAGCGTTGGATGCGATAGCCATCCAATTGGATGTTGCCCATTCTACAGTTATTAGTTCCTACAAGATTGTTTTGGGAGGCATGAATCATTCACCTTCTAGTTCTGACGCAGTATTTTTAGATAATTCAGAGCATATTGTTGATGAATTATTTAAAAATAATGTCAATTGTATTTTATTTGTTGATTTTAATTTGCATTTTTTAAGTACTAGCTTCTACAAACAGTAAATTGATGCAATGTTTTTACAATGTGGCTTTAAGCAGTTAATAACTGAACCTACTAGAATTACAAATGTTAGTGAAACCTTAATTGATTATGTTCTTGTTAATAATGATCTGGTTAGTTGTTTTGTTCATTTAACTTCCAAGTTGAGTGATCATCCAATAATATCGGTGAGTTTTAGTTAGAGTTTTTAAAATTTTAATGTCTCTAGTAAATGTTGTAGATATCTTAAAGAGGAAAAAATATATCAAATCCAAATAAATTTACTTTCTTGTGATTGGGATTTACATTCTACTGATGTCAGTCTGCCATAAATAAAATAGCACCTATTCAAACATCTCAGATCAAAAGTAACATACCATGGTTGATAATGAAGTTGATAGTAAAATTAAAATTAGGGACAAATTATAAGAGTTTAAAACTGCTAACTTAACAGATAGAAATCCCAAATGGGAGGATTTTCAAAGAGCAAGAAATGTAGTTAATATGTTAAAAGCAAAAATAGAACAGGTATAAAAATAACTCTAGCCTTATGTGAAACACGCTAAAAACACTAATTAACAATAATTTTCAAAAATTTCCTTATCACATTAAATTTAAGGTTCAGAATCAGTTATGCATTCTGAGTGACAAAGTTGAAATGGTGCGTCAGTTTGGTCAATATTTCGTCTCAGTATTCGGCAAATTATTGAAACTATCCACTCCGAAGAATTATGTACTTATGATAATCAGAATATGTATCCCAGTATTCATGAATTTAGGTTACTATCTACTACTAGGCTACTATTAAAAGAGTTTTTTGTAATTTGTGGTCACGTTATCTTTATAAATACTTCTCTTAGATCATCCAAAATTACAGACTTAATAAAAATCAGAACAGTTGTTCCAATACCAAAAGTTAATAATACTATTAAGGTCGATGAATTTAGACCTATAAATATACTTCAGCTTATTGAGAAATTATTAGAGTTGGTAGTATTGGGACCGTGCAAGTTCGGAACAGCGACACCTGGTGTCGTAAATCAGCCAAATTTACTGCGCAAGGACGTGGCCCCAAAAAAGAATAAGAAGAAAAAGTAAGATTGAGGTTATGTCAGTATGTTATTAAAAGGTAGACGCTGATGTAGCGTAAATACAAATAAATATATTATTGAATTACAGCATAACTGTTAATATGGATGCAATAATAAAAACTGGATTTGAGAAAGTAAATCACCAAATAGCTTTTCAACCAAGCACGAGTCAAAGGGAAAAGCTTTAGTAGTGGCAAATGTCAAAAAAGAATGGAAGAATTATGTGGAGTGGAAGAATTAAGAAAAATAAATTACCATAAATAATGCTAATGCATAAATTAGCAGGTTAAGCCCATGATATCATCATATTGGTTTGAACAATTAATTCTTTCCCTGTAAATTTTTGGACAGCGAATATATCTTAATGCATCTTCATAAAAATTTGAACTTGATGCATTTTGTAAACTTCAAAAAAATAAAATTCAAACATTAAACTTGATTTTTGGGTTAAAATGAACTCTAAGTGAGTGTTATGAAACTAAAATTTACACTTAAAAGTGAACTTTTATTTATTATTTATTTCAAACTGACTTTAAAATCGGGCGCAAGAATAATGCATAATTTAGGTTGTGTTACTTATGCTTTTTTATAATATAAATCCGCTTTTCTCTTTGTAGTAGCTTTGTGCTTCGAAGTTAGAAAGGAATAAAACTTAAATTGACAATTTTTTGTTGTATTTTTACAATTTATAACACAGCATTTCCTAAATCCCACTTTCTTCAGTGACAGAAGGTGTAAATAAACAAAACGAATATGAAATATGACAATTGACAATATGAATTTATGAAATCTATAATCTATGAAATGTACAGTAAAAAATGCAAGATTTCTCCACTACTCGCGCACGATCGTTTCTCGTATCCCCTCCAAGTACTTGCACGTCGCCAATATGATAGTCATGGATCATGTTGATAAAAATGAAATCTTAATGAATAATCAGTTAGGTTTTCGTAAAAAGAATTCCTGCGAAACTGCACTACAACTTTCAATTTGTAAATTCAGGTCTAAATTGGACAATGATAATTATGTAGAGTTAGTATTCCTTGATTTAAAAAGAGCTTTTGAAACTATTGATGGTAATATATTTCTCATTAAATTAGAAGGCTATGGTGTTGGAGGAAATTGGATAGAAAGTAACAAATGAGGATTGGTGATATTACTTCTTCTCGAATAAGTGTTAATATTGGGGTACCTCAAGGTAGTGTCTTAGGACCCCTTTTGTTCATATTGTACTTAAATGATATAAACTTGACACCCTACTTGCATGTTTTGATTCAAACTAAGAAAATGCTGTATCTAGAATGAATTCAGCATTGCAGTCTGTTAATAAATATTAAAAGATCAACAAACTGAAGTTAAATGTGTTAAAGAGTAAGGCTATGATAATAAAAACTAAATATAAATACTCAAATATTGGTATAAATACTATTAAACTTCAAGTTCAATGATAAAATAGAAATCATCGCAACAATTAAGTACCTTGGTTTTTAATTGGATAATTTATGGTCTTTTAATGACCATTTTAATTACATACATTAAAAAGATTTCTAAAAAATTATACCTTTTTTCAAGAATATCTAAAAATTTGTCAACTTCTACTAAAATAACAGTTTTTAATGCAATTATTCAACCTCACTTCGATTTTTGCTCATCGGTTATTTTCTCTTCAATTTAAATCAATCGGCCCAGTTGCAAAAATTACAAAATCATGAAATGAGAATAATAATTCTTGGTGGAAGCAGATATACTCCTCTATCAATAATATTTAGCTTGCTGCAGTGGGTTTTAGTTCAACAAAGCTTTTACTTTACAATGGTGTTCATTTATAAAATTTTAAATAAAATGGCCCCTGGTTTCTTTTGTGAGTTTATTACGCGGAATTGTGAACAATTACCCTACTCGAGGTAATTGCAATTTACACATTGTGAAAACAAAAAGAAAGGCTTCCAGTAACTCTTTGTTGTTTAAGGGTTTTGATCTTTTAATAAGCTTCCTCAAACAGTTAAAGGTTGCTCATCTGTGCAAATGTTTAAAAGCAAATTAATGGACCATATTAAAAGCACCAATAGTTAATAACTGCAGGTACTATATTTTAAGTGTAATTAAAATCTTATTATTGTATTAATGTTATACATTAATTATTTTTGTATATATTAAAACGGCCACTCACGGTACAGCGGTGTTGTTCGACATAATCGGATAGCGGCGTTGTTCAATTTGTTGACATATCTGGTGCGCCCACACACTATACTGCGCCGCAGTATTTGTTCGGTTCTCGACCATGTCAAACCAAACAATCATTTTAGCGTCTCTTGCTTTATATATCTTCTTCTTCTTAGTCGTTAACCTGATGCAGGTATCGTGATATCATGAAGCTATTAGCCAAATTTCCCAATGTCCCTCCACGTTTTTCTATCTTCTGCCATACTAGCACATTCTGACAATGGAGCGCCAATGGTAACAACAATATGGTCCATGTATGGTGTGGGAGCTCTCCCTCTATTTCTTTTGCCTTCTACTTTTCCCTGGATGGTAAGTTTTTCAAGACCATTTCTTCAAAGCACACGTCCAAAATAGCTTATTATTTGTTCTGATAGTTGTGTTCTTAGTCTTTTCTTTATGTTTAGCTGGTCCAGTATGAATTCATTTGTTCTTCGGGCCACCCATGGTATTCTTAGCATTTGTCTCCAGCAGTACATCTCAAATACATCTATGTTCTTTTTGTCTTTCTCAGTAAGGGTTCAGCATTCCGATGGATAAGTAAAAACTGGAAAAACTAGACTTCGTACTAGTCTCATTTTTGTATCGGTAGTTATTTCATGGCTTTTCCAAATTTTTGTTAATTTTGCCATAGCGCTTTTTGCGATTGCTGACCGCTTTATTTCTTCAGTACAGCCTCCTTGGTTGGTTATTAATGAGCCCAGATACACAAATTTATTTACAACAGCGATATTGTTTATCATGACCAGATGATTTTGATTGTTGTTAGCTCTGTCAATTATCATGATTCTCGTTTTATCTCTGTTTATTTTAAGGCCCATCGTTAAGCTTACGTCTTCTATCCGTTGTAGCAGGTGAATCAATTCAGCTTCAGAACTAGCGAGGATATTAGTATCATCTGCATATCTCAAGTTGCAAATCTTCTTCCTGCCAATGGTGATGCCACCGTTTCAGTCCTCAGTAGCTTTCCGCATTATCCATTCACCATAAATGTTAAATAGAATTGGGCTTAGCATGCAGCCTTGTCTCACGCCCTTTGTGACCCAGAAGCTATCGGTTAGTTCCCCATTTATTCTAACTCTGGCATAATTGTTATTGTACACGCTTTTAATTAGCAGTATCAGATGATTAGGTTCTCCCATTTCAGACAAAACCTGCCACATTTTACTCCAGTTGACCAAACCGAAAGCTTTACTATAATCTATGAAGCACAAATATGTTGTGATGTTGAATTCTCTGGATTTTTCTACAATCTGCCGAACGTTTAAAATTTTATCTCTAGTACCACGTCCGGGGACGAAACCTGCTTGTTCCTCCGCAATGTTAGGTAGTAAAAGGGCTTTATCCTCTCGAGAATTACGTGTAAGAGTATCTTACTGCAATGCGAAATTAGAGCAATTGTGCGATAGTTGCTACATAAATCTTTCGCTCCCTTTCTATGTATGGGAATATAGTGATTGTGTCCAGTCCTCAGGCTATTTACCTGTCTCCCACACTCTTTGACAAATTTGATGTACTATATCCACTCCAACGTCAGTATATAACTAAGCGTAAAAAGAAACCTAAAATGAAACGCAGATTTTGGTGCAAAGAATGCAAGATTTTGGTCCAAAATAAATCTCGTCTGTGTCTGCACCTGATTTACTTGACTGCAATACTAATTTTAATTCTCTTTTATAGGATGTTCTAAAATTGTTATTTTTTTTTCTTACATACTCTTCATTGCCATCTTTGTTTACTTCTTGGAACTTTAAAATTAGAATATCCATTCTAATACGTTTTACCTTTAATTCGCCATAAGCATTCTTGTTCTTTATATTATAAGTAATTAAAAAAACTCTCTTAAAAAATTCTCACTAAATGAAACTATGTCGATTTTCTATATGATCAAAGCAAGTGTGTAGTTAAAAATGTATTTTTGCAGTATCGACAAATTGTAAACGGTCACACACGCTCAACAAATTGACGAGATCAACTCTGCAGTACTGCAGCAGACAGGCCAGTCTGGGTCTCGATTTCATTGGATGCACGGTCACACACGATCAAAATCCTTGTCAATTCGTTGAACTCGACGAAGTTGAACAACGCCGCTGTATCCTGAGTGGCCGGCTTTAGGGCTTTCCCTATTTTTGAATAAATAACCTTCTTCCGTTTTCTACCACATTGGGGAGCAGACCTTTTTAATTTTAATTTACTTTAGTTTATATAAAATACATTCATCTTGTTATAAAAGAAACAAATGAAATAACATATATGCATAAACATGTGTGCTTACGTTCCATGTGAATACTCAAAAAGAGTTTTTATGTAACGAATGCAATAAACAACAGCATAATTACGTCAGACATGAATGAACATCCCTTGTATATTCCCGTTCTAAGTAATAATAATAACATTACATCATTCATTAAAGTTTTAAATTACAAAGCAACTTATTATTATATGGATTAAGTAAGTGAACTGCCAATTAGGCAAAAAATAACAAAGTTTATTTCCAAGAGCTGTAAGCTAAGACGATTATTTGTGTTGATTGCATTTTAATGATCGCTTTTTTTTGTTTTTTAAACAGCTAGAGCAAAAGTTTGCTGACTGAGAATTAATTAATAAGGAATCTTCAATCTGATGCATAAATATACATCGCATACATCGCGTGTGATATAAAAAGTTTTCAAATCCCATATGCTCGTTGTTATACAATGTATCTCGAATAAAGTAACGAATGCCCTAAGACATTTTATTGGTCAATAAACCATACAATCATACAAGAAATTATTCATAGTTATTTATACTGTAAAGCCGCGTTTTCAAGATGACAATTAGCGAGACAATTGTCATTGGACAATTGTCATCACGTGGTTGCGGATTGTCGGAGGCCAGTCCAGTTGAACGAGAAGATGTTTATACGGGGCCAACTATTGCCATGCCAGTAGACAGCTACAAATAACACAAACCACGTGTATGTTTTGACTGACACCAGAGAACTAGAGGGAACTGGCAAGTGGCAAAAGACAAGACAACACTACTGGCCTACACCGTTCACACGGCGCTAATTGTCGCAACAATTGAGATTTCGAGTGGTGGGGGGTTCACTGGGCGCAGCTCATTGTCCTCAGTCTACTCCCGGAGACAACTGAATTTTGGGCCAATTGTGTGGCAGTTAACAAGGCAATTGGCCTGAAGTGTTTAGACGAAGACAATAATTTCATACCAGTAAGTTGCCTTCTGATAATTGTCTCGCCAATTGTCATCGTGAAAACGCGGCTTAAGGGATGTAGGTGAGCACGAGTTTGTGCTCTGGTAATAGCGAGAGCTGGCTAAAAAGTTCTTCTTCTTCTTCGTGCTACTAGGATTAATTAGGTTGGTCTTCCTCTTATTCTGTTTCAGTCGTTTTTGACTGTACATTATCTTTTCATTTTTTTAGCGACCTTCCAACGGATCTTCTGCTATAAGGTTTGTTATTTTTACAGATGTTCGCTAATCTATCTGGTCCCATTCGGTTTACATGTTCGTTCCATTTTTTTTTCTTGTTTTTATCCACCTGTTAATATTGTGAATTTTGCATTGTCCGCGTATACTTCTGTTGATTTGTCTGTCTCTTAATGATATGCCCGCTATTGATCTTAATACTTTCATTTCGATCTTATTGATTTGTTGTTTCGTCTTTCTTGTATCGGTCCTTGTCTCCGCTGCACATGTTAGGATTGGTCTTACTGTTCTCTTCTATACTTTCATTTTGCTTTCCGTGGTCAGATATTTGTTTCTCCATATGGTTTCTCGGAGGCAACCACTTACTCTTGCCGCTTTTGATGCTTGCCTTGTGGTCTCTGTTCTTATATCCCTGTCACTAGTGATCCCTACTCCTAGGTAATTGAATTTCATTACTTGTTCTACAATTTTGCCGTCCATTTCTAGTTTGCATCTACGCGGCTCTTTACTGATCACTATATATTTAGTTTTTTCTAATGATATTCTCATATTAAGTTTGTTTGCTGTGATATTGAAAATGTGAAGCTGCCTTTGTAGGTCATCTTTGTTATTAGCAATTAGTACTGCATCATCGGCATAGCATAGTATCGTGATTTTATGCGCTCCCATGTGGTATTCGTGTTGTTTTCTTACTTCGTGAATTATTTGATTTATTACCATATTGAATAACAATGGGCTGCACGAGTTAAAAAGTTGTGACAGTGGTTAATACACTTACATTCCATAATAGTAGTAGTAGTTTTTCTACAAATATTTACTAAAAATACGAAAAAGATAGTTTTGAAAGTGATTTATTTAAATCATTAATTTTACTTTGATGTGTTTTTTGTTGAACCAAAAGAAATTTTAAGGATTTCAGTAGCGACTATTCTTTTCTCTGGCAGTAATAATAGCTTGCAAACGAAGAAGGACGCTTTGGGTCAGATTTTGGGTAATGTTCTGCGGAAAATTGTCTTGTTCCATACCAATTGTCGCGTAGCTGTATAGAATTTTTGGCGGCCACTATATTTCTGCGTAAACGTCTCCCCATCTTATCCCAAATATTTTCAATAGGATTTAAATCGATAGACTGTCAGCAGGCTAAACAAATTGCGTGATTTAAACCTCGACAAAATACTCAGTAACTATCTGAGCAGTGTGGGGCCGTGTATTATCACGCATGAATGTTGCGACGTCACCAAGAATAACCGTGAAGGTAAAACATGGTCTTTTAGAACCTTTTAGTAGCGCAGTCAACCTTCCATTCTTGATAAACTAACTTGATAAATTCGATAAACTTGATGATAGCGTCAAAAATATACCCTTCAATGCCATAACTGATCCTTCACCAAATGAAAGTTTCTCGGCAATACACACTTGAACATTTTCGTATACGTTTATTTGAGCTCGTAAAACAGAATCATGATATATCAGAAATTAATATACGATTTTAATCCGCTATTGTCCAAGCCAAGTATTCTCGTTCAAAATTTAATCTATCAATTCGCTGTTCATAGGAAAACAGTGATTCCATAGAAATAGTTCAAGAAGATAATCCCACAACATAAAGTTGGCTAACTACCCATTATGTCGACACTTCTTACGTCTTGCAAATGATTTCGAAGGGAATCTCTCGTGACCGTTCAGTTTTTCAAAGCATTAGAAACAAGAAAAAAATTGCTTTAAACAACCACTGTATAATGACAAACTATTGCTGCTATTGCCGACGGGGCAACGGAGGTTCGTAGAAAGTCGACGGCGCGCAGTGTTGCCATTTATAGAGTGTATATCTAATTTAAAACTTAACGTGCTGTATTAGACTGAAGTCACACTAGTCACAGTAGCGCGAAACTCAGTTGTTTGTATAGATCAGCTCCCCTCCGCACTAGCATTCTGAAAAATATTATCAATGGCATGATGGTATGCTAGCGCCCAGCTTGTTTACGCGCCACCCAGCCAATCATTGGATATATTGGCTAGATTGGGGATACCGCATGGCTATGCTAGTTTACCATAATCATTTATCATCAGTTAACAGCTCGGCAATAAATTAGCAATCAATTAATTGTGATTAGCTTTTTGGCCGATATCTCGTTTTTCCGGGGGTGTGTTTTGAGCTAAAGGATAATGGGGCAGCTTTTGAAGATTGGCTAATATACTAATCAACAGCAATTAACTAGGAATAAAATTTGCCGCCAAGATGGGCCCTGTACCCGTTTTCCTTGCCGAGATATAGCTATGGCAATGTTAGCTTTCCCCTAAAATTAGCATACCCACTGTTTCTCGTAAATGGCTGCAGCAATAATGTATTTATTTTCGTAATAAATTAGCAATAAATATTTCGGTCTAAATTCTCCCTTATAAAATGCATGATATGCTAACTTTACAGACATTGATACTGTCCTTAGTAATCACACTGTAAAAATGAGTAAAATTAACCCAGTAATCTAAAAAATTCTTCACTTAAATACAGTCTAACAAAACAAACTGTCATTTTTGCATCATTGGTTCATTTAAACAAAACGTTATAGATACCTACATAATAACACCTAGTTATCTTGTACACAAGACAGTTACGTAGTTTCACTAGAGCGTAATAAAGTGTTCCAAAACATTGTAAGCATCGGTTTTTCGCTCTGCCTAGCACAAATTGATGTTCTATCGACTGCGTCTAAATCATACTCCCTCTGTCTTTGGCTAATAGAATAGGTAATTGTAACCTTAGTTTACGAATAGATGAGCCGTATTTTATGTTTTGTTTGCTCGGTGCTTATTTCTTCACGATATCATGTTATTAATTCGAAATTGTAGAAATTAGCCACGGACGTACTTCGATAGAAATGTGTCCTTAAAAAACAAGTCAATAACTACTAACAAATTTATGAAGGTAATTACAGGATCAAATTGATACTTCTCATTCTAATAAAACCAATTTATATGATTTTAAACTTGATATCTTATTCCAGTACAAAAGAAACTGTCATTCAAAAGTTGTGTATATATGTTCCATGTATACAATTTTGTAAAAAATGGAGAATTAACAATGCGAAAATTCCTTTGGACCCAGTTCCCTACAGTCTAGTAAATTTTGTAATTAGTTTGTTGGTACGTCGGTCAAATTTTGACTTCGAGAATATTAATTGTTAACTCAAATTAAAAATTATCCATACATAGTTTATTAACAAAATAAGACTACATCAATTAAAACAAAGGTTTAAGTGTTTATTTTATCAGCTTCTGATTATCGTGCAGGGAAAGATTTTAGGAAAGCGTAGCAATGGAAAGAGATGAATGTCATGAGCAGTAGTGAACAGAATTCAAATTATCATGATCGCCAAACTTCAAAAATAGCATCTTTATCAACGTCTGTTTTGCCTTGCAATTCTTAGAAGGCACAGATTAAAGCAAAAATCTGGTTTCGAAAATTACTTTACGGATTTTACATCAGATGTCGCTATTTGCGTCCGTTCGAAGCCATGTTAGAGTTGCTTCCTAAGACAGAATAGATTTATTTTCACGTTCAGAGCGATTGTGAAAGCCGTTCTAAATTCTAAAGAAGCCCATTAGGCCGAAATACGTATAAGTGAATACTCAGACACAATATACGTGAAATTAAATATTAACTGTCTTTTCCTCTTTATTCCGATTTACTCTGTACGAGTACTAGAAACCAATTCGCTAAGTATTTTTGCTTAGTTAAGGAGATATGTCGTGGAAGGCAAATTTTAGATTCCGCATGTCTCTAATAACATCTTTATCAACGTCTGTTTTGGCTTGCAATTCTTAGAAGGTACAGATTAAAAAATCTGAATTTGGTTTCGAAAATTAGTTTACGGATTTTATATCGGATGCCGCTATTTGCGTCCATTCGAAGCAATGTTAAAGTTGCTTCCTAAGACAGAATAGATTTATTTTCACGTTCATAGTGATTGTGAAAGCAATTCTGAAGAGGACTATTTTGCCGAAATACGTATAAGCGAATACACAGACGGACTATACGTGAAATTAAATCTTAACTGTCTTTTCTTTTTAACTTTTATAATTTAATTAGTACTTTAAAAAGGTTCAATATTTCATTTCGACATATTACAGTCAGTATTATCCTTTTCCGACATTTGATACATAAGCATAGTTTTGAATTCTGTTTTGTTTAAAGGTTAACCTCAATGTAAGCTCCGTTGAAAAATTTAGATAATTGTCATTTCTAATAATATTTAGTTGTAAAATTGTTACAACTATCGTCCAGCTTGTAAGGTTTGTTGATAAATTTTGTTAATATTATATTTGTAATAACTGTTGATGTGAAGTAATCATAAATATGTAAAGTTTCTCTATCAACCAAGTGTTTCTTAATATTGTTCTGAAGCTATTTTCTTGTGGCATTTTAAATTAATTACTATTTAACTGGGAATAAGCCACAATTAAAGATAAAAATACGTTTATTGACGTTTCAATTTCCACTTCGGAAATCGTTCTCAAAATACAAACTGTTTGTATTTGAGAACGATTTCCGAAGTGCAAATTGAAACGTCAATAAACGTATCTTTATCTTTAATTGTGGCTTATTTCCAGTTAAATAGTAATCAACCAGCAGTTGTAAAATTATTAAGTTTAAAAAGATTCGCACCCTTTAATATTTTGTAGTAAAGAAAATCCTTTCTTTCTATCCATCAAGAAGATTCTTTTAAACGGCGTCCAATTCAAATAGTTTAGGAACCTTGTGTTTGTTGTCCAGGAAATCCATGTAAATATTTTTTTCATTTCTGCCTTTGTATTTACCCTTTTCAGTCCCTCCTTTATTCACTTATTTACGACCCAGCTCTCCAACCAAAACAAGAGCGGCCGTTCGCAAACGTTTCGGTTTGTTTGCTTACTCTATCTCTAGCCCAGTAAATACTCAGTCTCCATGTTCAACATTGGCATGGGTCGATAGAACAAGGAGAAGTTTTTGGCCGTATCTCAATTTTTTCGGGGATGAGTTTTGCGTTAGGAGGATAATGGGCTAATTTTTTGGGAATTGGTCAATGTCAAAATCAACAGCAAATAATTAGCGATAAAATATGTCGCCAAGATGGGCTCTGTAACCCTTTTCATTACCAAGATATAGCTATGGCTATGCTAGTTGTACCGTAAAGTTTGAATAATCAATAAATTGTTTCTTAGCATTAAACTTCAGCAAGAAAAATTAGAAATATATTCCTTGCGGTTGGTTATTTGGTCAATATCTTGGTGTTACGGGGGTCTGTTTTGAACTAGGTGATAATGGGGTAGCTTATAGATATTGGTTAATAAATCAATTAACATCAATTAATTAGCAATAATAACAAGATGGGCCCTGTATTTCTTTTCCTTGTCGAGAGGATAGCACACTCACTTGTTTTTGGAAACAGCTACAATACATTTTTCTTTCCGTAATAAATTAGAAATAAATTATAGTATTGTTTTGAATTTGGCTTTATAAAATGGATATGCTAACTATACCGATATACAGAACCACGTTGGAGCAACCATTTGCTAAAAATTATCTGATTCCCATCTGTATGAAAAAAAAATAATAATAAGGTTTCTAATAATAATACTTAATTAAACAACTTAATAGGCAGTAGAAGTAAATTATTCCTGACAGCCAAATCATATCTACACATAAGTATGGAAATACATGTATACTTAAAGTACAAAATAGTTGTCAGCGATGTCACATGATATTTAAAAGCAACTTTTTACGATCAATTTAAAATATTCTCGAGATAAATAATGTAGTTTCGCCGGTTATAGGAGATAATGCAATGAATATTAATCGTGGATTACGAAGTTTTCTGTAAAGATCTAAAAGTACCATTCAATGTTGCCACTTTGTATAAATGTACTGAATTAAGAACATATTTCATAGAAATCATCCTAATTCTTCCCTAATTTTCAAGTGTTTCTTGTAGTCCCTGCTTGTTTATGTGAACTTCTTATTTTATTCTATTTCTGTTGTTTCCAAAGTCATTTGTTGTTTCTCTATATATAATTTCTATAGATAGTCCATCCAATGCATCCTCTTTGATGCGTTTCAAGGCTTACTAGTTTCTTTACCTCCGGTTTTTGTAAACCATAAAAATAAAGCTCCAGTTCTTTAAAAAAAACATAAAATTTTTTCCAGTTCCATAAAAAGAATTAATGAAAATAGAAGAAGTACACGAAATTAAAAGAGACCAACATATCTTGAAGACTATGATTATAAGTACAATACAGAGCTGAATCTACTAGCAGCTTTATCAATCGGACAATTTCTTGATGATGTTTCTAAAACCTTCTCTGAAGCAGTCAAGGACGTGGAATCGAGATAAGCAATCCCCGATAAACTTCAGTCTTTGGAAGAAAATAATACGTGGAGTAGTGAAACAACCTGAAAATGTGAGTGTAGTACATTCCAAGTGGAATTTTCGTGAAAAAGAAGTGAACGGAAATGTAGTTAAGAAAGCTAGACTGGTAACTCGAGGCTTCCAACAGAGTAATATTAATGAAAATGTGTATGCACCAGTAGCAAGAATGACTAGAATTAGAGTATTACTGTCATTGTATGTAGAATTTTACATTTTTACATTTTTACTTGTGTATGTTGATGATTTGATAATGTTGGAACAAATTTTCATTCCAGATTTCATTGACCATTTTTCTAATGCAGAAATAGTATCTTGTAAGATTTGTTTAATTAGTTCAATTTTTCTTCATTTACAATAAATTATGAAATCATCTGCGTATAGCCTACTCTTTACTAGTGGAGAATCGTTTTCTAAAATACTGTTAATATCAATAAGAAAAAGAGTAACACTTATCGATGATTCTTGAAGGATTCTATTTTCCTGTATTCTTGTTTTAGAAATGAAATCATCTACTTTTACTTGGAAGCTTCGGTTTTTTAAAAAGTTATTGATAAAGTTTAGCATATTTCATTTTATACCTAATTTCTGTAAAGTTTTAATTATTCCATAGCGTCAAACTATATCAAATGCTCTGATTATATCAAAAAATACTGCTCTGCAGCTTTGATTATTTGCTAGCGCTTCATGTATTTCAGACTCGAGGTCAACTAAGTTGTCTAGAGTTGATCTATCTTTACGAAATCCCCTTTGTTTGTTAGATAAAACAGATCTTTGCTCGAGTATCCAAATGATACGTTGGTTAATTAATTTTTCGAGCACATTGCTCATTGCACATCCTAACGATACTGGACGGTAGGAGTTTGGGTCTGAACGTGGTTTACCTGGTGTAAGGATATGTATTGTGTAAACACTATTCCAAGTATGTGGAAAGACTCCTTCAAGCCATATTTTGTTATATATCTTTAGTAAATAGCCAAATCCATTTTTAGGCAAATTTTTAAGGAAAATAATGGAATATCATATGGACCATGACTAGAGTTTTTTATTAGAATTTATAGATTCTTTTAACTCTTCCTCTAGTATTGGTGCATTTATTGGTAGGTTATCGCTTTTACCATAATTAAATTCTTGTAATTCTTCTTTGGTTTTAAATTGTAAAAACTATTGAGAAAAGTTTTCGTTACTTGAATATGACTCATAGGATGAAGCTAATACATAGGCTATTCCAGATCTAGATGTATAAATTTTGTTATTATATTCTAAAAATCTTATTGATGAGTTTGTGTGGCGTCCCGAAATTTTGTTAATTTGTTTCCACACTATTGCTGCTGGAGTAGAACTGTTTACTGTTGATAAAAATTTTTTCCACGTTTCCTTTTTTGCTTCTTTTACCACTTTTCCACTAATAGCCCTTAACCTCTTATATTCTAGAAGATTTTCTTGTGTTTTTGTTTTTTGTATTTATTGAATGCTCTGTGAGTCTTCTTTATAGCATCCTGGCAGTGATTGTTCCACCATGGTACTTCAATACGATTTCTTACTATTTTTTTTTCCAATGATATGATCTGCTGCGGAAAGTATGACGGAGGAAAATTTATTTACTAAGTCGTTTATATTGTCATGCGGGAATGGATCTGAAAAAGAATTTGATTAATTCTCCACAAATTGTGTAAACGGTGACCAATCCTCTATTTCTGTATTCCATCTAGTGTATGGTTGAATTTTTTGTTTGTGTTCGAATTGTATCACTATGGGAAAAAGATCACCTTCCATACAATTGTGTACTAGCTTCCCAAGTTATGTTTTGTACTAAAGAAGGGTCCTATAGATCCCCAAAGTGAATTGTGTTCATTTAGATCTCCTACTATTGGCGACGTGCAAGTACTTGGAGGGGATACGAGAAACGATCGTGCGCGAGTAGTGGAGAAATCTTGCATTTTTTACTGTACATTTCATAGATTATAGATTTCATAAATTCATATTGTCAATTGTCATATTTCATATTCGTTTTGTTTATTTACACCTTCTGTCACTGAAGAAAATGGGATTTAGGAAATACTGTGTTATAAATTGTAAAAATACAACAAAAAATTGTCAATTTAAGTCTTATTCAGTTCCAACTTCGAAGCACAAAGCTAGTACAAAGAGAAAAGTGGATTTATATCATAAAAAGCATAAGTAACATAACCTAAATTATGCATTATTCTTGCGCCCGATTTTAAAGTCAGTTTGAAATAAATAATAAATAAAAGTTCACTTTTAAGTGTAAATTTTAGTTTCATAACACTCACTTAGAGTTCCTTTTAACCCAAAAATCAAGTTTAATGTTTGAATTTTATTTTTTTGAAGTTTACAAAAATGCATCAAGTTCAAGTTTTTAAGTTTTTCTGAAGATGCATTAAGATATATTCGCTGTCCAAAAGTTTACAGGGAAAGAATTAATTGTTCAAACCAATATGATGATATCATGGGCTTAACCTGCTAATTTATGCATTGGCATTATTTATGGTAATTTATTTTTCTTAATTCTTCCACTCCACATAACTCTTCCATTCTTTTTTGTCATTTGCCACTACTAAAGCTTTTCCCTTTGACTCGTGCTTGGTTGAAAAGTTATTTGATGATTTACTTTCTCAAATCCAGGTTTTAATATTGCATCCATATTAACAGTAATGCTGTAATTCAATAATATATTTATTTATATTTACGCTACATCAACGTTTACCTTTTAATAACATACCGACATAACCTCAATCTTACTTTTTCTTCTTATTCTTTTTTGGGGCCACGTGCTTGACAGTTATCCGGTAACCTCGATCTAACATGAAAGCGCAGTAAATTTGGCTGATTTACGACACCAGGTGTCGCTGTTCCGAACTTGCACGGTCCCAATAATCTTAGGCGATGGAATTTGTTCTATAATATGAGTTTATCTCTTTTATACCTATATCATTATTCGGTGGAAAATAAATGTTACAGATGTTAATAATTTTTGGAGTTTCTATGGTTACTACTACTGCTTCAAGGTTGGTCTTTAAAGGTATTTGTCTAGATTCCAATGAGTTATTAATATAAATAAAAACCCCTCCACTGGCTTTTTTAAAATCTCGTGTGTTTTTATGATAACCTGTAAATGCCTTTAATTTTCCTAATTTTTGTTCCAAAAAACAAAAAAGATAAGAAATTCTTGTTTGTATTCGAAATAGTCGATGGTTCTTCTTATGTTGTCAAATATCTATTTTGTTTATTACTAATAATTGATGTAATATAAGTTGACTTACATTAGAAGATACGGAATTAGGCATTAAGGTGAACGGCATACCAATTAGCAACCTACGCTATGCGGACGACACAGTGATTATAACTGATAATTTGGAAGATCAGCAGTTATTACTTGATAGGGTGAATAGCATAGGTAAAAAATATGGCCTCAAAATCAACATTTTGAAAACGAAATATATGGTCATTAGCAGAAACCCTCCAGAAAACCCGATATTATGCATAGGTGACAATCGTATAAATCGCGTGAAAACTTTTAAATACCTTGGCACCACAATCAATGACCAATCGGATCCACAACACGAGATAAAAACCCGAATACAAATGGCAAGACAAGCTTTTGTGAAATTCAGACCGCTCCTATGTAATCAACACCTAAACTTCGAAATACGCTACAGAATGGTCAAGTGCTACATATGGTCCATCTTGCTTTATGGCATGGAAACGTGGACTTTGAAAAAAACATCTATCAACAAACTTGAAGCATTTGAAATGTGGTCATTGAGAAGAATGATGCGCATACCTTGGGTGGATAGAGTTCGAAACGATGACGTCCTTAATAGAGCCGGCGTGGAAAGAGAACTCTTTGAATTAATTAAAAAACGCAAGATTGGTTACCTTGGGCACATATTGAGAGGAGCAAAATATGAAATACCACAGTTAATCATACAAGGGAAGATCGAAGGTAGGAGAGGAGCCGGCCGCAAACAATTGTCCTGGTTAAGGAATATTAAAGAATGGACAGGAATACACAATACAGGTGAGCTGTGTCACGCCGCCAAGAACAGAATTCTAGTAATGAGATAGTCGCCTACGCACTTTGGTGTATGGCATGTTAAGAAGAAGAAGTTGACTTACAGAGTCTCTGATGTTACTTATACTCAGGAACTTGACCAACACACTAGAAAGGACTTAAATAGTTTCCCCGCGAAATGATAAACGATGACCGGATAACTTTGGGACAGACCTCGTATACTCATAAAAAGTTTAGATAATTATTGGTCATAGATATAGTAGTTTATGAGCAAAGACCTCTTGTCTTGATTAATATTGAACTGATAATTGGCTATTACAGCAAAAACTATTCTCGATTCCTTCGGCATATGTAAAGCAGGCTTTAAATTGAAGCTGATAAATGGACGGCAATTATATAAAACGTGACGGGTGAACGTATATTAATTTTTTCCATGGTACTTTCGTGATAAAACATAAAATACTTCTTGTCTTCGTTCCGTATTAAACGCGTTGCATGTGTGTGAATCCTTCATTACGATCAACACTTGCGTTGTGGTATGTACATCCCAAATATAATACTCTTCATTGTTACAGACCAATTTATTAAGATTATCGCGGTATTTATCAGATACATCCACTTCCTCCGAAGTAGTACCTTAACATGCGAAAAGGGGAGCGTTGACCTTGTAAACTCGACTAAAAATGAACCTTTTAGCAATTTTTACTTCAGTCTCATGGTAACCCACCCGTGGAATTATGCGTACCACCTTTGTATTTGAATCCTACTTGGCATATGTGGTATTGTTCTGAAGTTAGCCTTCCGGAAAATTAATTGTTAAATAATAGTGTTTTTTCTCTTATAAGTTTTGTGATAACATCTTATCGGAATAGGTATATTTGCATCAGAGACATATATGCATTAGCTAGATTCCTTTTAAGACAACGAAAATATATTTGCATTGATGTGACACACGACAAAGCAAGATAAATGTTCGCCTGGAAATCGGAAATAGGAAATCTGGTCAGGGCCGGGCAACATTGTGTCTTTTGTCTGGGAAGATCTTGAAAAGGATCGTAGACATGAAGTGGATTAACGTCTGCATGTCTGAAAAGTTAGGACAGATTGTAACATTTGACTACAAAGACCTTAGGATCATATCAAATTTATACTATAAACAGCGATCAAAAGTACGTGTTAACGAACAGCTGTCAGAAGAAATTGAAATTAGACGTGGAGTGAGACAGGGATGCGTATTGTCGCCAATTCTTTTAATAGAAACAGCTGTAATAAAGGTAAATGGAGTTCCTATTAACAACATTAGTTATGTGATTTTAGCCGAGAATATTGAAGATCTTCAGAGACTGGTGACCAGATTAGTGGAGTATGGAAAAGATATTCATTTTTTTTGAGCCTTGCTCGATTTCCTATCATTATTAAATAGCTAGAATGTTATATTTATTAACTCCTAAAACATCTTTTTGACTTCGTAATTTTTAAAATCCGTTTCAAACTGCTTATTCCAAATATTTATTAAATAGCTTTGAAGATACGTAGATTTTTGTTTCGGCATTCTATTATTCTATCAATTAAAATTCACTTTAATCTTGTTATCCCAAGAGTTTATGTTTTATTTATTTTACTATGAGCACTACATCTATACACTATACACAGTAATCTATTTTGAATCCTTGCTGAACTTCTTCTAGTGATCTTTATTTAATTTTCTCTTTAGTATTCTTGTTTTTAGCTATAGAGTAGTATTTATTTAGTACTGGATCACAATCTGGGGAGTTTTTTACGTTTTCTAGGTTATATTTAACGTTTAGTTCGGTAATATCTGTTCTTTTATCTGTTATTATACATTATACAGCCAAATTATTAGAAGCGTAACATAAATATCCGTATTTTCTATTTTAAATGGGTCTTTTGAGTAAAAAACATGTGGCCATACTTTTTTGTGCTTGGTATTACTTTAAATAACACTATTTCTTCTTTTATAATCGGTTCGCTTCGACTAGGTTCGGCCTCTTGGTAAGGTTAGGTCGCTTCGGGTACCTTGAGTATCCTTGATGTGATGCGTAGGAGGTCAAAGTGTCCTCCTTTCTACTAAAATCCTATATGTATCTTATAAATCGTAAAAAGAGTGGCACATCTGATTAAATTGATAAAAACACGGAGCGAATAATGTTTCCAGAGAACATTCAAAAGGCGATGGGCCGGAGAAAAAACCTCATCACACAGAAACCATAAAGAAAAGAGACTAAAATGGGACAAACAACACCGGCATATGGCAGTTAAAGTCTGGAATCTTTTTTAAACATTGTAATTGTTGAATCGCAATTATTTAAATTTTTACAAGTGTGCTTTTTGGATGAATCAACTTTCCAAATTTTGGTAGACCAAAGGGCATTCATTCAACGACGCACAGGGAAACAGTTCCACGCAAATTGCCTTTTAGAAAAGGTTAAATACCCGGCATTTGTTATGCTGCGATCTGTTATATCGGCCAATGGTATGAAGTGCCTATTTATCGTTAGACTATGGGACTATGAGGCTGGAACAGTACAAATACGTACTTGAAACTAGGCTACTACCACAGCTCAAAGAAAAGTTCCCTAGTGATCAGTATTGGATTTTTATGCGCGATTTGGCACTAGCATACAAAGCCAGGAGTGCTACTGCATTTATAGCCAAAGAAAATACTTCCGTTTTGACTTGACAGGGAAACTCTCCTGAGATGAACACCATGACGAGCATATGGGAGTTAACCAAACGAGCTATCGCTAAAGAAGTGATCAAAAAGCCTAAGTTTATTTAGTTTTTGTTTGAGAATGTCATCATAATAAAAACTTAAAGATACGGCAAAAGATTGTATTATGTAAAGAGCATGCCCGACGTGTAGAAACATTAATTGCAGCAAAATATGGCAGAACGTAAAATTATTTTTTACACCTATTTTTTCACAAACAAAATAAATAAATTTGCTTAAAAAACTTGTTTATGTAATCTTAGTAATATGTACTTGCCTATTTAAAAAAATCCAAGACTTAAACGAAGTATTTGCTAAAAAAAGGTAAGTTGGAAAATACATAAATTGGTGTACTGTCGTTAATAATTTGGTGACTGACTTCATTTGGTTTTTCTGACAACTCATTTTCGATTATTTTTCAAACTGTCTTGAAAAATAGGTAACCAGCTCGATATTTTCGTTTCTTCTAAATGTGCCTATCTTCTAGAGATGTTTGCTACCACATTGAACCATCTTATTCTATTCACAGCAGCCCGAAATAGATCAGTTGACGTTAGACCAGTTCATTTCCTAAAATTGGCAAGCCAGAGTATACTTCTACGTCCAGGAGCTCTCTTACCCTCAATCTTGCCCTTTAGAATCAACTGTAGAAGTCCTTATTTATCATTACGCATGATGTGGGGGAAGTGGGTTAATAATTTCTTTGTTTTGTCTTAACCTCTGGAGAATAGTTATGTTACTTGCGTTGTGTAAATATGAGATTCTCTACATACGTCGGTAGCACTACATTTCAAATGCCTCCAATCGTTTTATGGCATCTTCTGTAAAGCTCCAGCTTTTTGTTCCATAGAGGAGGACACTAAAGACGTAATATCTAAGAATTCTTATGCGTATATTGATACTACTTGATCTACTTATGCAGATAATCTTCCTACGGCTGTTGATATTTTAGCTAGGAAAAGTAAATAATATTATTTTAGGTAAAGCTGAAAAAAGTAAATAACTTAAAGAAATGATCAAAAATACTAACAAAAATAAGGAAAATATGGATCGATTTGACAACGGCCAAGGCAAATGGTTAAAAGATTAGTAAAACAAAATATAGTTCCGTTAAGAATAAGGACCCTAAAAGACGAGACTAAAAAAATTAGAGACCAAAAAAATGATCGAATGGATAAGGGTAGTGAGGAAATATAGAATTGATAATACAGCATTACAAAAAACAAAGTAAAAACATAGTGAAGATAGAAGATATGGAATTTTTCAAAAGTGGAGGAGTTTGTATTTCTTTTTTAAGAACAATTCCATGGTTTACTAAATGCCGCAGTCTAAAAATGAATTTGGTGCGGTTTACTGAAAAAATATTTCAGGCCAAAGGTACATAAAAAGGCTATTACAATAATTCGCTCGTTAGGTTATAGCTAGATCCAAATCAACTCGTACTAAACAGTGCAGTCGTTAAAAGGGCAAAACATTATAAAAACTCGTAATAGAGGATATATTTGGATAGTTCTGGTATGCCAATGTAGTACATAAACTTTAAAAGTAACACCGCTAAACAACTTGAAAGCATTTGAGCAGCGTATCCTCGAATTCTGAAAATATCGTGGACAACACACAGTACCAACAAGCAGGTGCTTACAATGATAAATATAGAGGTAACTGCTTGAAAATAAAAAACGTTCTACTAACTCTACTACATGTCTTTCAGTTTCTACTCTGTAAAATCTAGATAGTGGAAGGGTGGTTAGGAAGTGCCCACATAAGTTGAACCTAATCTTAAACCTATATTCTTAAAATCTATTGCTTTCGCAACAATTTTACATTCTAAAATTACTATATCTTATTACATTCTACTATATGTTATTACATATTCTGTTCTGTACTACTAAGCAGTAATTTTTGTCTGCAATAGCCTGTCTTTACTCATCTACATACACTCTTCTTACAAACGCAGCCAGTAAACTGACAACCGAGAACAAGAAACAATATAATATCAAAACTTGCAGGAACAACTTGGGATACTTTTGTAGATACACTTCGGACCTTTGCGCTAGCTTTAGTTTTTTCAATGGCAGAATATTGTGAACCAGTATGGCGAAATAATGTACATACCGACAAAATTGGTGATTCTTATGATATACATTGGCAATGGCCAATAAGATGGATGCCAACGATGGAATTAGACTATATCCAGATATCCACTCCAACTTAAGGCTTCATCAGATCAAATCGGCCTCGCCAGGCCCACCTGGGCGAGGCTTAATCGCATAGGTACGGGACATGGTAAATGTGCTGACCCGCTCTGCAAATAAAGAGGATGACTGCGCATCACTTAGACAGACCATAACCCATAACCTTCAGGACTTTGTGGAATGTTCTCCAGAAGCAATTAAATGGCTGTATAAATTACACAATAAGAAAACAGATAAAAGAGGGCATTAAAAAACATCAAGAAGACCGTATAGAACAAATCATAGAGAAAAACCGAAGTCTTAAATGCACCAAACCGAAACTAGGAAAGAAAAACATAATAATCATTAAAAATGAACAAGGACAACTAGAAAAAAGTAAATCTAATATTGCAAACTCAATTGAAACTACGCCGATCTGTACCGTTCCAGAAACGATCCTCCTAACTCCTCAAAGCAGAACTTGAAAAGGCAGATACAAATGTCAACTAAGAAGTGATGCTCAAAATAAGCCACGAGGAAATAGAAAGAGCAGTAAAAGAAATAAAGAGAAATAAAGCTCATGAAAGCGATGGAATTCTAGCAGAAATGCTGAAGGAAGGCGGACAAGAAGCCATCACATATCTAAAAATATTATTTAATAAATGTCTATTCCAAGACAACATACCCGAACAGTGAAATACTGCTAAAACAATACTAATACACAAAAAGGGAGACACCACAGACCTGAAAAATTATCGACTAATTTCACTGCTTTCACAACTTTACAAAACCTTTACAAAGATTATTACAAACAGGTTAACAATTAAATTTGACGGATATCAACCAGTAGAACAAGTCGGATTTAGAAAAGGGTACAGCACCTGTGACCATCTGTACACTTTAAAAATCCTAATAGAAAAGACTAACGAATAAAATCTCCCATTATGTCTGGCTTTTATAGATTATGAAAAAGCTTTTCATAGCGTAGAACTGTGGGCAATAAAAGGAGCATTAGTCAACGACCGGATCGACTCAGGTACAGAATACTAATACATAACATTTACGAACAAGCTGAAATGATAGTGACATTGGGTAATGGAATCGAAACAAGACCATTAAAGATCAATCGAGGAGTAAGACAAGGAGACACAATATCTTTAAAATTATTTACAGTTGCCCTAGAAGATATCGTTAAGTCAATAAACTGGGAAAATAAGGGAATCCCTATTAACGGAAGATGCTTTAACCATCTTAGATACACAGATGATGTAGTACTAATAGCTGACACGTGGAATGCACTGAATACAATGATTGAGGAGCTATACACAGAATCCCTGAAAAAAGGACTGAAAATGAATTTCAGCAAAACTAAACTAAAGTCAAACAAAGATGACAAACCTATGATAAACATCGAAGGGACAGAGATAGAACACGTAGATGAATATACTACGAAATACAGAGTAAAATGGAGCATTCGAAACTCTCATACGTACTTAAAAATAAAAATATACCTCACAGACTGCGAACCAAAGTGTTTAATTCCTGTATTCTACCTGTGCTTACATATGGAGCTCAAACCTGGACATTCACTAAAATAAACATGGAGAAGATCAGAAAAACTCAGAGCTATGGAACAACAGATGTTGGGTATCTCACTCGAAGACCATAAAACCAATGAAGCCATTCGTAATAGAACAAAATTAAAGGATGCTGTCGAACAGGCAGCTAAACTAAAATGGAAATGGGCTGGACATAACGAACGTCTTAAAAATGGCCGATGAAATAAAGAAATCGGGAATTGGCGACCATATGAAGCCAAAAAAACCACGAGGAATATCGCAAATGCGATGGACTCCGATATTAAAAGGACTGCAGGAGCAATGTGGAAACATCTTACAAACAACATAGATGAATGGCGAGACTTAGGAGAGGCCTATATTCGGCAATCCGAATAGAGAAAAGGGCTTAAAAAATAAATTAGACATTAATATTTAGTTTCATTTTGTTTTACTGTAAATAAAATCCACTTATCTAATATTTGTTCTATCTCCAGTCTTCTCATCGTAAATTTTAAAAGAGGCTTCGTCTTGTATAATGATAGTCAATTGAAGGGTTAAACTCAGTAGGACGACGCTGGTTGTCATTATTACTTTTTTTTGCCGATTTCACTAAGGAGATAGACGAATACTTTCTTTATAGAACATGTAGTTATGTTCATATTACATATTTTGTAACTTGTCTAATTCCTACTTTCATATCTTTTAGTAATTATGGGAACTACTATTAACCTTCTGAATTCAGAACTTCCGGTGCTCCCGGAAGCTAGCACTCCTAGAACAATAGTCGAAATCCTCAAAAAATAATAACATCTGCAGAGTGTTTATAATTCTTTAATTTTTCCTAACAGCACGACCGATGGCGGATAACGATGCAATTTGACTCCTACACAATTTAGAGTTATTAACCATTGATGATATTTACTTGTATTAATTAGATTATGTAATCTCCAATATGTAAAATAACTAGTATGATACCTATAAAAACGTTTCGAAAACTTTATACCAAATTATTATTTTCACCTACGCGCTTACATGACCCATACTTAACCGGTACCGTTAACATCAAAATTCTAAACATAGAAATAATAGGTTATAGTATTAACTAAGACAATATCATTTATCAATATACGATGATGAGTAAAGTGTATGCAGTAATTTTTTTCTTTGCTTGATTAATGTAAAAACTTGCTCTTGTATTTGATTAGCTTTTCATTCTGGTCTTGTCTTGTCTTTTATTTTCTTACGTTTGATTAAGAATCATTGAAGGAATGCTACATTTGTTTGTGAGTTTATAGGCTCCTCCTTCTATGTGCCAAATATGTTGAGTTTTGCGACCATTTCGGCAAATTAATTTCTAGCCCCGGTCATCGAGCCCTATCTCTTGTAGGATTTGAATTATTTTGTCGTGCTTTGTACCGTGGAATGCTTTTCGGTAATCAATAAAGCAAGAGAAGTTTTTTTCACACTTCAAAATATCTTTCCGCCAACAGCTTCAACTTCATAATTGCTTCCCTATAGTTATAGGTAATTTATAGTCAGATGAGACAACAGCTCAATCAGTATTTGAATAGTCAATGAATTTTACGAAATATTTCGTACTTTGTAGCTCTGAAATTAATACCCTATTTAGATGCAGACATTCTTATACTTCTAAATGGTTAAAGACTACACTTCACAGTAAATAAAAGGCGTAGGTACATCAATCTTGATTTTAAACAATACAAGCAGGCATATTTTGCAGATTTCGTTTCTGAAACACATTTCATTAAACAGTCATATATACAATTTAGGGGGTATGGAGTGTATTCTACTGTACACCCAGATAATGCAGCTAAAGGAAGAAGCGCTATCATAATTAAAGATAACATCTTGCATCATGAGGAATTAAAATATGCAACTGAGCACATACAAGCTACAACAGTATGTGTGAAGATAAAAACACATACAAATTTTAATTTCCCAGAGATCACCTGGCCAATAACTTCATTATCTGACGCCGAAAACGCTCATAATTTATTTAAAAGCTTTGTAGTAAATTCAAACCTGATACAACTCATTACAGAACCTACTAGATTTAGGAATAATAACCAACCTTCTACTTTAGATCTAGTGCTTATTAATGACGAACAGCTGATTTCATCTCTCGAAGTCAGTTCTCCCATAGGAAAGTCAGATCATGCAGTTATAACAGCTCACATCCAGTTCAATCAAATATTACCCCGCAAAAATAACATTGTAACATATGCTACTACCGACTTTTCTTGACACTGAGAACACGAAGTGTTCTGTCCTTGTCTGTGACCTTGACAGTGTCAACGAAGTTGACACTGAGCTCTCTCAAATCGACTGGCATTTATTTTTTGCAGACTTAAACGACCCCACAATATAATTTCTACAAATATTATTTTCCGTAAGAGTTATAAAAACAACCTCAAACCCTGGATAAATCGAACAGCAATTAAACAAATCAATCACAAACGACATCTATGGCGAAAATTTATACACACTGGGCTTTTTAGTGATTTCCAAAGCCACCGCAGATTTTCAAATAACTTAAAAACATCTCTAAAAACCCAAAGACAAAATTTTGAAGCAAACGTTATTGAAAGTGGTAACATTAAAAAAGTCTATAAATACATACGTTCCTCCATGACATCTAAAGTTTCCATTCCGCTACTTCAAAAATCCAACCAGACTTTATGCTCTTCTGACAAAGAATCTTCCGAAACTCTCTCTTTAGCATTTTCACAGGTATTTACTAAAGAATTAAATTATGGTTATCTACCTGCTGTTAACTGTAATCGTGTCGGCGCATCCTTACAGCAAGTTGAATTCACAGTGGATCATGTCAAACAACACTTAATTAAACTTCGCACAGCCGCTTCACCTGGTTTAGATGGTTTTAACACCAAAACTGTTAAAAAGGTGCGCAGACACGCTTGCAATACCCTTAACGTTAATTATGCAAACCTCTTTCATCGAAAACTCCTTACCCCCTAGTTGGAAATTAGCTTCCGTTACCCCTATTTTGAAAAAAGGCAACAAACTCGACCCCAACAATTATCGTCCGATTAGCTTGCTGCCAGTAGTTGATGACCAAATTCCTTCTCCTGGAACATGTTATTCCAACACAACAACATGGATTTGTCTCTGGTCGCTCTACTCTAACCAATCTCCTACACTGTGTTAACGACTGGACCTCATCCCTTAACAGTTCGCAGCCTGTTGACGTTGTTTATCTAGATTTTTCTAAAGCCTTTGACCGTGTACCTAAGCGCAGACTTCTACATAAGCTAGAACATTTCGGAGTTCGCGGTACTTTACTTCGTTGGATAGATGATTTCCTGACAGATCGATATTACAAAGTTAGAGTTGGCGAATCTTTCTCACAGGACAGGTTAGTGGAAAGTGGAGTGCCTCAGGGTTCTGTCCTTGGACCTCTGCTTTTTATGGTTTACACCAGCGATATTCCTTATTATGTCTCAAGTAAAATATCGTTTTACGCTGACGACACAAAAATATATGCCAATCCAAACACAAACCAGCTAATCCTCCAAATGGACTTGGACTCTATTTTAACTTGGTGTTCCCAGTGGTTACTACCCTTAAACGCGGAAAAATGTGTAGTGCTTCGAATTGGCAAAAATAACCCACTTGTGCCGTACTTTGTTAACGGGCAGCCATTAGAATCTGTGTTTTCGTTATAACGATCTTGGTGTTATTGTGAACAGCAGCCTAACTTGGTCCGATCATATTACCTCTATTTGTAAACGTGCAAACTCCAGACTGTATCTTATTCGGAGGTGTTTTTCGAGAGTTTTAATGCAATTATTTTGCAAACTTTACACTTTGTACGTAAGACCCATACTTAAATACGCTGGACCAACGTGGTATCCCGATCTAGTTCGAGACAAGACTCTGTTGGAAAAACGTTCAAAGAAAAGCCACTCGAATTTCTTTGGGACCAAGAAGACCGTCTTATGCAGAAAGACTTAGTATGGCTAATCTAACTACGTTTGAACTTCGCCGACAACGTAGAGACTTAATTACAACATTCAAAATACTAAAATTCAATTTTGGAAACCTCGATGAAATATTTATCATAAACCAAGATGAACGCCTCAGAGGTCATCAATATAAACTAAAGAAAGAAAATTTTTCTATAAGACAAAGACAGAACTTTCTTCCAAATAGAGTTTTTGAGTGCTGGAATAACCTCAACGACAACATTGTCTCCGCTTCCTCTACCAACTCGTTTAAAAACAGACTCGACAGTTTTATATTATAGTTAAAATATTGTTTTTCTTTTAAACCAAAAATTGTAATTTTATTTCTTTTAGTTGTAATTTTTGTTATTTACTAGTAGGTGATTAATGAAATTTCTTTGTTTTTGGGCATAATAGGGACTTAGTTCCTCTGCCCTCGCTTATATTATAATAATAATAATAATAAATATAAGTTTGATATATTGTCCTCCTAGACACTCCATTAAAAGAGAATACTATAGAGTTTATAAACACTTAAGGAAAAAGGTACATTATCGGTGGCGACTTTAATGCAAAGAATACCCACTGGGACTTTAGGATAATTACAACTAAAAGAAAAGAAATATTGTCACCTGCTAAATAACAAAAGGGTGAAGTAATATCAACTAGTACTCCAACATACTGGCCTACCGATAGGAACAAAATTCCAGACCTGATAGATTTGTTTATTTACAAAAATATCTCAGCTAACTATCTGGATATCAATGACGGCTAGAACATAAACTCTGATCACTTACTGATAATTTTAGCTATGAGTGATACAGTGATCAAAAAGGGTTTAATCTAATAATGAATAAAAAAACTAACTGGAAGAGCTTCAAAATAAACATTGAACACAAAATTAATCTTGCTGTGCCATTGAGATACACGAGGCAACTTGATGACGAATTAGAAGTTTTTATAAAAAATATGCAATACGTAGCTTGGGAAAATACTTCCCCAATATCTTCTAAAACTAAAGTAAACAACTATTCAAAATAAGTCAGCGTACTTATAGTAGAAAAAAGAAAGTTAGGAAAAAAATAGCAGCAATACAAAGCTCCACGAGACAAAACTAGTCTAAATAATGCTACACTAAAACTAAAAAGGGAGATACAGAGTATAAAAAATTCAACAATTGATTCCTTGTTAAGTAATTTAACAGCTGACCAGAACACAGATTATTCATTATGGAAGGCAACAAAAAGAATCAAGAGACCAATTATTAATTCTCCTCCTATCAAGTAGAAAAACGGCAACTGGGCTAGAAGTGACGAACAGAAAGAAGAATGATGTGCAGATCATTTATTTTAGAAAGCACGTTCAAATCAAACGATAATGATGGTGAACAACTGAGATGGAAAGAACCATTAAACCGAAGAAGAATAACGTTGACATCGTTTAGAGAAGTATCAACAGAGATAAAACAGAATATAAATCGTAAGAAAACTTCAGGATATGATCGCATAATAGGAGAATTATTAAAAAACCTACCAACAAAAGCTATAGTTAAGCTGACATACCTAACAAATGCTGCTTTTAGATTCTGATATGTACCCAGACTCTGGTAAGTAGCTGAAGTTATTATGATCGCCAAACCAGGTAAACCTCCTAATTAAGTGACATCCTATAGACCAATATCCAATATCCTTCCGGTGATGTCAAAAATATTTGAAAAACTTCTCTTGAACATATTAAAACTAATATTAGAAAGAAAAAATCTTATACCAAATAATCAATTTGGTTTCAGAAATAAGGAAATAAGTTCACAGAATAACGAATATAATAAAAAAAAACATTAGAAGAAAAGAAAGTCTGCTTTACAATCTTCTTGGACGTAGCACGGGCATTTGATAAAGTCTGTCATGAGAGTTTAAACTATAAACCGAGAACGTTTATGCCTAAACAGTATTTAGAAATCTTAGAATCATACATTGCGAATAGATATTTCAGAGTAAAACAAGAAGAAGTGTACACCGATTTAAGAGGAATCAAAGCTGGCGTGCCACAAGGGAGTGCATTAAGTCCGGTCCTGTACCTATTGTATACGTGTGACATTCCAGAGCTAGAAAAAAACACTATTGCCACCTTCACGAATGATACAGCCATACTAGCGATAGGATACACTACTGAAGAAGCGACTGGACCAGAAAATGGCAAATAAAATTAAATGAGACTAAAAAATAGGAAATTTCCCAGTTGGAATAAATGATACCTAAGTTCCTTATGCGACTTCAGCAAAATACTTGGGCATCACCCTAGACGCGACACTGCGCTGGAAATTTCATGTCAAAAAGAAAAGAGGGGAGCTTGATATTAGATACAAGAAATTATATTGGCTGATTGGAAAAAAATCCAACATTATTCATTCATAACAAATTATCTATTTACAAGCAAGTACTGAGGCCAGTATCAGTATATGGCTTCCAACTATGGTGCTGTACCAAAGCTAGTAATCTACATATTATCAAGAGATTCCAAATCGAATTGATAATTGGTCATTTGTGACCAGACAGCAGTATACAAATAACGTACGGGTGTTATACAAAAAAATTTCAGACTTTATATTCCACGAAAGTCGTTTGGTATCGTAGATCTTTCTACACTGCAGCCTAAACGATCTTTTTTTCGTAATTGTCGTATGAGCAATTACGCTGTAGTTTCAGACAATATAAACGTCCGGCTTCTTTGAATTTTCACAGAATTTTCATTTCTGCATGTTGCTGTCAGAGATAATATGAGTGAGCACTGCCGAGTGAGAGAATATATATATATATATATATAATATATATATATATATATATATATATATATATATATATATATATATATATATACTAAATGTGGTTAAGGGTTCTCTCGGTCAACGGTTGGAGAATAAAAGAAAAGATATCACCTACTTCATCCTTTGATTGAAGACGTTTTGTGTATTAATTCATACACATCATCAGTTCATCTACAAAATTATTTAAATAAGCAAATATCCTCCATATATACAAAAATGTTGCACATGGTTTACCTTACAAAAATATGCAGGAGAACAAGATGAAAACGAAGAAAATAGCTTAGTTTATGATCCAAAGAGATTAAAAAATACAAAACGTTAAAGAATGATAGATTTGACTCTACTGATGTGAGTTCTCTTATTGAGAACATTCAGATGTTTAAGTATGTAATACATTTCCAAAAACTGTATTTTAGTGAAATTTCTTTTATTGCAAAAAATTTTAACCTCTTTATAATTGACCTCATGTTTAGTAGGGATAGCATGTTCTGCCAGAGCACAAGTGTGCTTAGATAAATTAATATTACTGTGGTAGGAAGTTAATCTACCCTTAAATGGCATGACCGTCCAGTCTGACCTTTGTAACAAGAATTACATTCAGTACAGGAAATGTGATAAAAACATAACTTTGTTTTAGGACTGAACATAATCACATAACATTAGGATTAAACATATAAAATCTCTCCCTTTCTGATGTCTTTATATGTTATATAAAGGTCATCGTATGTGCAGAAAGCAACAAGGAGGGACAAAGGTGTCTTGGTCTTGGAAAATAAGTTCCTAACAGTTTTAATATTTTTATTGCTGATTTAAGTGATATACTTTTATATTCAACTGAATTTTGTTAAAACACAGGACCGTGATCAGATTGTCACTCACAATAATACGTTTTTTAGATAGGTAGTTTATTCTTGTCATTTGTTACTTTTCTGTTTACTTTTGGTTTTGATTATTGTAGAGCTATATTTTTTCTTTTTATAGATTTTTTCTTATCTTTTATATATTTCAGTGAGCTTTCACTGAATTTGGTGATTTGGTCGGTGTATAAATTCCTCTCTTCTATCAGAAACTTTTAGCTCTCTTGATGCAAGATGTTAAATGTTCATATGTTTGTGTTAGAATGTCATACTTGAATTCCTCTAGTGTTTCTTGTATATCTTTATATCTATATAGTCTTTCATCATCATCATCATCAATGGTGCTACAGCCCTATGAAAGAGCCTCGACCTTCCCAAGTCTATTACGCCAGGCAGTCCTATCCATTGCCAACCGTTGCCAGTTTGCTGCGCCTATCTTTCTACCATCCTCATCTACACCATCCTTCCATCTGAGTTTTGGCCTACCCCTTTTTCTGCTTCCCACGGGTTGTGACATAAGGATTCTTCTAGGAGGGTTGTTCTGCTGTGATCTTGGTAGATGTCCTGCCCATCTTAATCTTCCTATTCTTATAAGAGATACTACGTCTTTACCACCAAATATTTGTTTATATCTGTGGTATACCTCGTAGTTGTATCTCCTCCTCCAAACACCATTTTCACAGATGCCACCAAATATTCCTCTCAGGATCCTTCGTTCAAATATAAGCAAAAGGTCTTCGTCTGCCTTGGAGATGGTCCATGTCTCCGATCCATATGTCAACACTGGCTGTATAAGGGTTATTTTTGTTTTTTGGCTTAAGTTTCTACTTCTCATATGTCTACTCAGTCCAAAATAGCATCTGTTTGCCATTACTATCCTTCGCTTGATTTCTTCCGTTATGCCGTTCTCTTTGGTGATCAGGGAGCCTAAGTATGTGAATTTGTCAACCACTTCAAAGATAGAGTTATCAACCGTGAATTGGGGACCGATGTCCTGGCTCTATTGTTGGGTGTTGATGCCATCATCTTAGTTTTCTCCTCATTTACTTGCAGGCCCATAGATTTTGAGGCATTTGAGAAGGTAGTATACATTTCTTCTAGCTTGCGTGTTGTGCGGGCAACTAGGTCCACATCATCTGCATATGCCAAAATTTGGGATGATTTATTAAAAATATTTCCTCTGTCCCTGTCTATTCGGGCATCTCTGATCGCCTTTTCCAGTGCTATGTTGAAAAGGAGACACGCCAGCGCGTCTCCCTGTCGCAGCCCAACATGCGTTCCAGACGCCTGTGATTGTTCGCCCTGTATTTCGACTTTGCAAACCACATTACGCATTGTAGCCTTAACCAATCTTATCAGTTTATCGGAGATGTGGAATTCATTCATTGCCTCATACAATTTATTTCTTAGGACACTATCATAGGCAGATTTGAAGTCTACAAAAAGATGGTATGTATCGATATTGAATTCATTGGTTTTTTCCAGTATTTGCCTTAGCACAAAGATCTGATCTGTTGTTGATCGACCAGGCCTAAAGCCACTTTGATATTCCCCGAGAAGTTCCTCTGAATATGTACTTAGGCGACCATATATGATCCCCGAAAATATTTTGTATGCTGTATTAAGGAGGGTTATTCCCATATAGTTTCTACATTCCAATTGGTCACCCTTTTTGGGTAGCGGGCAAACGATTCCAATACACCACTCTTCCGGGATTTGTTCCTCCTTCCAGGCTCTCAGTATTATTTTATATATTTGATTAGTCACAGAAGCCCCTCCACATTTAATAAGTTCCGCGGGTATACCATCACTTCCTGGAGATTTATTGTTTATTAGGTGTTTTATTGCATCTCGTACTTCTTGAATTGACGGAGGCTCTAATGGTGAATTGTTGCTTGCTTCTCCGGGTGGTTGATTTGGATCTGGATCTTCTACTTCCATAGTAAGTAGTTCTTTAAAGTGTTCCACCCACCTTTTCAGTACTTCTTCTTTTGTATTTAGTATATGCCCCTCCCCCTATAGTCTTTCATCGAGACTTAATTTAATGTATTTCCAGGTTTGTCATCTGTGCAATATCGAAAATAAATGGATATGTAAAGGAAATGAGAAAAAATTTAGTATTCGACAGTGTACCAAGCAATGAATACGTCATAAACCTTATAGATGCGAATAAATTGCCTTAAAAATTTTAGAAGATAGAGGAGGCTTTCTGATTGCTCTAATAATGCCAATATGATAATGATAATGAGACACATGTACCTACTACAACATGTATATTTATGTATACAGCATCTTTAATGTTTTATGTTGTAATAAAAGTCGCATATTATTAAACATGAAACATGTAGAGCTGAATTAAAAACGTGTTTACATATTTTTGTAGTAAATTGTAGTAACGACAAAAAAATATGCGGCTAACCAGATCAAATTAAATTTAAATTATATGGCATGAGAAAGTATAACCATTGACACAGACGTTGTTTACACGTGCTCTTCTAGATATCATGCAACGCAAATAGCGATAATGACATAAATATGGTGGTTTTTACTCGCTTAAGGCAGGACAACTTAATAAATGTTATTATAACAGAGGAATTCGATTAGACAGAATTCCAGTCAAGTCGTGAAAAATATGATAAAAATCGTAGATATCCAAAAATATAGTATATTAAAATTAAATTTATTGGCTTTATTTAACTCTCTAAAAAGCAGAATGGTAAAAGTGATCTTCATGAATTTTTCTTTATTTGAAACTGCTTCAACCACAAGGGTTATTAGCAATGGTCGATTCTACAGATAACATACATATAAAAAGAAAACAAAGAATACAATTAGATTTTGTTGATTAGTTCTGAGGAAACCAAGAAACGTATGGGACGATTGTGGTCACTATGTTTAGTTAGAAGGTCTTTTATTGTTGTGGTTATAATAACTGTTCATGTTGTCTATCAAATACGTACAACGGACACTCCACTAATAAGTGTAGTACTGTTTGGGCTGCTTCTGTAGTAGGAAATCGTGAGTGATCTCGGTGTGTCCCAATCATCGAGTTAGAATCTATGGAGAAGCTATGAGCATATTAACGTATGTATGTATTAAAAACGGCATAGGTAGGAGTGGCTAACGATAATACCAATATGGCGGTGACATCAGGGCCAGACTCAATAATAATAAAACTACTATACAAATATGACTAGTTATTCAGAAGATTTAATCATAATCTAAAAAAGTGCAATACATTTTTAATAAACTATGATTTATTTATCCCGCGGTAAACACTAAAAACACGATATATTATATATAAAGATAAATTAATACAGTCAAATAGTATTAATTTATTCTCTGAAGTACGGGCCATTATTTTGTTTACATATTTGTATACTAACCTGTGGAACGATATTCCTGAAGATTTTTTATTAACATTACTTCTGCTACTGCAACTACGTTGAGAACAAGAAACCATTATTATGCACTATCACAATATATTACAGTTTCTATAAAATTATTATAAAACTGAAAATATTCGAAAAACAACAAATATAACCAAACATATCCGATCTGTCAAAAGTTTCAAAACAATAATACCAATATGGCCGAAGTTAGGTCGTTTTTAATCACGTGATGCTCTCTCCATAGATTCTAACTCGATGGTCCCAATCGTCGTTTGGAGATGATAACTTGATCTCTTCTTTTCATAGGTAGTCTTCATTATAGGACAGTTTGTTTTATGGATCTTGTCGCCAAGGTAACCCATCTCGACAAATATTGTTACTTTGGCCGGCCAATCACAGCGCTCGTTATTAACTTCGCTGTCATTGGCCTCTCGGCGGAAGAGTGCTGCAAATTCTCAAACACGAAGTGTATAAAAGAGCAGCATATCCCGATACTTCTAGCCCTACTAGACCTTGTTGGCCTGGTACGCTACCAAGTAACTTCGTTGTTTCATTATTAATCCAAATACCCAAATCATCGATACGTCGAATAATAGTAAAGTCTATGAGTACTTTATGAAGATTCAGAAGATACATACTTCGAAAACAAAACGTCGAGTATAAAGAAGACTTCACCCACTGTCTGCAAATACACTCCGGAGCACGAGAACCGGCGTGTTGACTATAGAACGCTTCCAGTCAGTAAGACGATCTTTTTGGAATAGAAAGACAGGGGTCTTATAACTAGTCTAAATTGTGTCGACTTGCAATCGCTTTCACCGATCAGAGTCAAGCCATAACGACGCTTCGTCAATTTAAACCTTATGCAAAAATAGTAAACATAGGAAATACTGTTTGTTTCCGAAAGGTGGTACACAAAGCGACTGGCTGTTGTAGAGCCAACACGACCGGCTTTATTGTGCCTCTCTCAAGGAGGAGGAACGCGGTGATTCGAAGTGAGAAGGCCGGAATCTCTGTGGATTTGAGACATACACCACGCAACGGAATTTTAACATATATTGTCATTGTAAGAAATGAAGTCGTTGTAAGAAACTTGAACTGTTAGAGAATTCCGATTGCCGGTGTCCCCTCGCCTACCACAAGGACTCGGCGGAGCTTCTCAAACGAATAAGCCGGAATCCTAGATAATCTCGTCACCCGAGATCATCTTCGAGAGCGGCGGTCGCTGAGCGTCCAGATACTCCTGAAAACCAGGAGGATGCTACGACCGTATGACAATCTAAGGTTAGAATTTGAGACATCCCATGTTTCTTGCCATTTGTTCTTGATTTTCTTTTTAAAATATTGTTTAACATCAAGGTGATGACAAGTAGACATTGAGAATGAAATCGTCGATGGGGTTGTCGATTCTTTCATTTCCTTTTATTCCACAATGTGAAGGGGTTCAAAAAAACTGAACAGTTCGATGATTGATTTGACAAATCATTAGTTCCGACTTAATTAAACTTAAATAGGGGTGACTAGTAAAAAGTTTGTTTAATGAGGATAATGAACTTAATGAATCACTAATTATTAGGATATTAACAATAGTATTTTCATTGACGAATTTTATTGTATGAAAAATGGCAAATAGTTTAGCAGAGAATATAGTAAATTGCTTAGGGAGTTGAAATGACCGTTCTTCGCTGGTTGTTACAAATGCAGTACCCACTCCATTTTCCGATTTTGACGAATCAGTATAAATGTGGATGGACTTGTGATGACTATTTAACTTCTTTAAGGCTTTGGTTTTAAAGAGGTATAATAAAGTATCAGATTTTTTAAATATTGTAAGACTGATAGCGCATTTTGGGAGAGATATTGTCCATGGTATAGGATTATCAGATTTTGTAAGTGTGTATGCAGGAGGTACAGTGATGTTTAGGTTATTTAGAATTGTGCTGATACGATGATAGAATGGTGGATCTAATCTTCTTCTTGAGTAAAACGTCAAGAAAAATCTGTCAGCAAAAGTGTTTCTGAAAACAGGAATGGTTGGATTTGCCGCCAACTTTGTAGCGTATGAAAGACTAAATATTCTCTTTTAAGCTGAAGTGAAGGATCCCCAAATTCACAGTACATGCTCTTAATAGGGCTTGTGCAATGTGCCCCAATGCTATTCTAATTGCGGAATTATGAACTGGATCGAGAATTTTTAGTACTGAAATATCTGCCAAAGTGTACGCAACTGCCCCATAATCAAGCTTTGAGCGAATTAGGGATTTGTATAGAGTCATTATTGTTTGAAATACCGCACCTCATTGCTTGTGAGCTATACCTCTTAATAAATTTAGTCCATTTTGTGTAGATTGTCGAAGAAAGTGCACATGTTCTTTCCAAGTTAAACGGTTATCTAATTTCATGCCAAGAAAATAATTAGATTTTAAAATCCACAAGGAAAATAATTCCTGTAGCTGGCTGTATACCACGTATCACAAAAAAGAGGTTATATCTTTGTAAATAAGTATATTTAAAAAACCCTTAAAAGGGCTACATCGAATAATTCGAAAGTTTTCGGAATAATAATTCCATCATCAGGTTTAAAAATGCCTAAAATAAGTATAAACCATTTAGTTAAAGCAAACGTGGTTTAAAATTTTGACTAAGGTTAAAAAAGCAAAAATGGTTATACTTACAAGGTTCACATGCCTGAGCCAATAAAATATCAGGGTAAAAACCCTTTAAAATATATGCAGTTACAAAAGATTGTACATAATGTTATTATAAATACGTGATATTTAATATTAAATTAAATTTGACTTCAGGTAACATACACTCATGGTTTGAGTGAGTTCCAGTGTCCGGAGAGTAAACCTCTTCAAACGGACTGCATTTGGTAACTGAGTGACAAGATACCTATGAGCGGTGTCGAAAACAAAATGTCAATGTATTAAGAAATAATAGATTTTACATATTTAATAGAATTGTTATTTAATACTAGGTTTGGAGGGATTAAACTAGCTCTAAAGCGTTTGCTGAAAAGCATAGATTTTGTTTTATTGGAAGAGAACAACCGTAGACCAGTAGTATTAGACCAGTTTTCTATTATATTATCCAGATTTAGCCATACGGCTCACACTCCCTCTAAGGGGAAAATTCACTCATCCCACATACCTACGGTATCAAAAGGATTGAGCTCTGGTGGGACTCTTTCCATGTTATCCAGTCCTAGGTGACTTGGTACGTCGGTGTATCTCCTAAAAATTTTCGCACGCATCTGGACGTCGAAAGTAGCACAGCTTTCTTCATGACCTTATACAGATGTTCATTTAGAGCCAGCTTTTTTATGTTTTCTAGGAGGTTCTTCGGAATGACTCCAGTGGTAGAAAGAATAATAGGTATCGTCTGGGTACTTTCCATTTTCCATTGTCTTCTTATTTGTATTTCCAGATCTCTATACTTAGCGATCTTTTCGTTTTACTTAACACGCAGATTATTGTTGTTAGGTATCGCCACATCGATTAGAGTTATTTGTCTTGTTAGTTTATTAACTAGCACGAGATCTGGTCTATTATGTGCTACAGTTTGGTCTGTGAGCACAGTGCGATCCCAGTATAGCTTGTAGTTGTCATTCTCAAGCATACTCTCTGGAACGTATTGATAATATGGGAGATGGTTTGTTTGTAGAAGTCCCAGTTTAATAGCTATCTCTTGATGGAGGATCTTCCCTACTGAGTCATGCCGTTCCTTATATTCAGTTTATTGTTATAATATTATTTTCGAAGAAAGTTTCGGATAAAATGCAAGATGTTTCCTTGAATTGACCAGCTTGACAAGGTATTTACAATATCTTGTCTCCAAATTGTATACAGTATGTACTACATACTCTATGTCTACTAAGTTATCAGTAGTAGACCTAGATGCCACAGTAATCTATTCCTGACCATTTTTTCGAGTAGTTTACACATGGAATAGGTTAAAGAGATGAGTCTGTAAGACTCTGGACTCAATTTACTTAAGTACGGAAATTATGATAGTTTTATACCAATCAACAGGAAAAACATTTTTGTCCCAATAAAATTGTAGAGGTCTAGTAGATACTGCGAAATATGGTTGGGATGTTGTGTCAGGTCAGGGACTTGAATTTTTGATTGATTAAGAGATTCATATCTTCATGAATTTGTTTTCACACTTTTAATTAAATATGCACCAAAACATTGAAGTTTAAATTGTCGTGTAACACTTATACATAAGATTATGCCAGTAAGAAACAGTTTTATATCAAAAATGCTTAATTATTAAGAGTGGAGAGAGAAAAAATAATCTAATTTATTATACTGGTAGTCCTAAATACAATTTTTATCTACTGTAGCCAATGGAGACCCTGACACATGGTGTTATCTAGTATAAAAAAAGTAATTGTAATAAGACAAATAGCTTCAGAACAATACTGGAAAAAGATTATTAGTATTAGAGCTACCGTAATTTAAATAATGATTAGATATGGAATAACATTTTCATAAAATTAAATAGAATTACGATTAAGTTGATTTTAAAACAAATGAAGACAAAGTCAAATAATTAACGAGTACTTTATATAACACATTATTTGTAATCTACTTTTATTGACCGAGACCATTATGATTGTCTGTCTGCGCATCGAACACTATTGGTCTCCATATCGCGTGGTTAAGTCTCAATACAAAACCCATAAAATCTGTACCTATCAGTATCGAACGGTACTTCTTTTACAAACACATAAGTACGTCGGGGTTATACGCCATCTTACTTTTGTAATAATTTATTCCCTATGTGAAATTAACATGTTCGAAGGCCTTGAAATGCATACAAATTAAATGCTATACTCGTATGGTGTGTTTCCTGTCCATATTATCATGGAAAAGAAACTGATCGCTATAGTACGAGCGTCATAAACGTTTTTATTGCCAAACTAATAAAACTATACTATTTTAATAAATTTATTGCAGAAAGTTGGAATAATATTATATTTGCCATATACATGACAAAAAAATATTTGTTTTTTTTTATTTTAAAACTTTTAGTAGTACGGTAGAGACTTTGGTATGGCCACTAACCTGTTATGGCCACCTGATATATTTATTTCTATTATTAAACTCTAATTAGGTAATATCGATTCCTTAAGGTATTACAATAATCTACAAACACATTTGCTGTAAAACTTCTTCTTCTTCTTCTTCTTCTGGTAGCACTACAACCCGTGGTGGGTCTTGGCTGACTGCACAACCTGCTTCCATCTCGAGCGGTCGTCCATGATGTTTAAGTCAGTGGGTAGCCCCATTGTTCTCAAATCTGACCATATATTATCTCTCCATCGCATTCGTGGACGTCCTAAGGGCCTTCTCCCTGTCGGGACTTCTTCCCAGATTAACTTGGTAAGGCGGTTATTAGGACGCCTATGAACATGGCCAGCCCATCTTAGACGTTGGGATTTAATCTCTTGGACTACGTCGCTAGCACTATACATTTGTTTAACCTCGGCATTTGTTCTCATTCGGTATTGGTTAGTATTCGGATCGTGATAGGGACCGAAGATCTTTCTTAGGATTTTTCTCTCAAAGCATCTGAGTTTACTTTCCATTGCTTTTGTCAGCGTACACGTCTCACACTCATACATGAGCACCGGTCCAATTACTGTTTTATATATCCTGATTTTTGATGTTCGTGTTAGGCTCTTGGATTTAATAGTGTTGTGGAGGCTATACATACATCTGTTTGCTGCCTGAATTCTCCCTTTTATCTCTTCCGTGATATTGTTATCTGTGGTGATAGTCGCTCCGAGATATTTAAAACTCTCCACTCTTTCAAAGTTATAGGGGTCTATTGTTACATTTTGTCCTATTCTATCTCGTCTCTTTTGTCTGTTAATGCACATATATTTGGTTTTCTCTTCATTGACCCTTAGACCGGTATTTTTTGCCTCTCTCTCTAATTTATTGAAGGTTTCTTTTACATTGGTGACGGTATTTCCTACAATGTCAATGTCATCCGCGTATGCTAGTAGTAATTTTGGTTCTGGCAATTTACTGTCAGTAGTTCTGTTCTAATTTGTGCGGTTTTTACTACTTTTTCCAGGATTATATTAAAAAGAAGAGGTGACAGCGCGTCTCCTTGTTTCAGTCCACTGTTTATTTCAAACGACTCTGAGAGCTTGTTACCTATCCGCACTCTAGATATACAGCCATTTACACAAACTTTAACGAGCTGGATAAGTTTTTTTGGAACTGAAAGTTCTGCATTGCATTCCACTGATCCCTTTGATCTGATCCCTTTTAATGCTGTCGTATGCTTGTCGGAATCTATGAAGAGATTTCTATTGAATTCCCATCCTTTCTCAAGCAGATGCCTGAGAGTAAAAATCTGATCTATGGTCGATCTATTTTTTCTGAATCCGGCTTGGTATTCCCCTATGAAATTTTCTACAAAAGGTGTTAGTCTACTTAATAGGATGTTCGATAAGATTTTTTACGCCGTATTAAGTACGGAGATGCCTCTATAGTTAGAGCACTTGGTTTTGTCTCCCTTTTTATGGATAGGAATTACTACACTTTCGTGCCATTTTGTTGGTATTTTCTCTTCGTTCCATATAAGTGTTATTAGTTTGTGTAATTGTCTATGTAAAGTTTCTCCTTCGTACTTAAGAAATTCGGCTGGTATATTGTCAGAGCCTGGAGCTTTTGCGTTCTTTAATTTGTTAATTGCTTGCAATGTTTCGTCTATTTTTGGGTACTCTATCGGTAGGTCCACCCCAAGGTATATATCCTCTCCATGTTCTTCATCTTGGTGTATATTAAGTATCATCATCATCATATAACGGGGGTCCTACGGCGATTGCCGCTTCCCGCATTTCAGCCTCCATCTTTTCCTATCTCTCCAATCTCCCTCTTCTAAGCCTCTAGATTGCATTGCTTTTGTAATTTCTCTTCTCCAGGAATTTGGTGGTCTTCCCCTTTTCCTTCTTTCTGGCGGAACATACATTAAGGCTTTCTTTGGCCACCGCTCCTCCTCCATTCTCATCACGTGACCATACCATTGTAATTGCCTTCCTTGTATTCTATCTGAAAGAGTATCTCTAATTCCTGTACGGTTTCGTATTTCCTCATTCCTGGTTCTTTCCATTCTCGATACTCGACATGACCTTCTAAGATAATCCATTTCCACAACGTTCTACTATATCTCGTTCATTCTTTGTCATCGTCCAACATTCGGCACCATATGTGGTAATTGGTTCTACAATTGCTCTGTATACGCGAAGTTTGGTATGCATCTTTATTTTATTAGACCACAGTAATGAATTCAGTATTCGGATGCATTTTTTCCCTTGGGTTATTCGGTTTTGTACATCTATCTTAACTCTGCCATCTGCTGATATGATGCTTCCTAGATATTTATACTGGTTGCAGCCTTTTATGACTGCGTTTTCAAGCCTCAGATCTGTTGTATTTCCTCCAATTTTTAAATATTCTGTTTTGCTTATGTTTACAGTAAGCCCCCATTTGGCATATTCCTCAAATAATTTTCGATTCGTATAATTTATATCTTCCTCATCGGTTGCAACCACCACCTGATCATCTGCAAACAGCAATGTATACAGAGTTTCTTGTCCCACTTCGATGCCCATAAATCTACATTTATTTCTCCAATTCCTCAATGCTTCTTGGACGTATATTTTAAAGAGTGTCGGTGACAAACAGCATCCTTGCTTTAGGCCTTTAGTGACTTTAAATTCATTTGAGGTATTCATTTAAATTCACATTTAAATTCATAATGTAATTCATACATTATATTAAGTAAATTTTTGAAATATTCTTGCTATGTTTGGAGTAATTCTTGTTCGTTGATTATTAATTCATCATTATTTTTCCTCAGTACAGACATGCAGTTAGGTCTGAATCCTCTCTTTTCGTTTGACACAGATTTGTAAAATGCTCGACTAGTTGCTGTAAAACTTCATATCTGTTAATTTGTTAAGAAATATTTATTTTTAATAATAAATAGGCATGAGGCGCTATTATATGATTTAATTTTAATATTCAGCAAAATAACCTAATAATATTAACCTCCAACGCTTATAATCTTGGTGGCCATAAATATGTTTTCATATAGTTTTCCTATCAATAGGGAAGGTCTCCTGTATTCAGTGAAAAAGCTTGTCGATAAATTAAATATGAAAACTCTATTTACTAATAATAAAACAGGTAAAAAATGGTTTTATGCATTTTTAAACAGACACACGATACTTTCTACTAAACACGCCGAATATGTAGCTAAATAAAGATAGAGGTACCTTTACTGAGCAAAAAATTAGGAAAGTGGTTTTCAAAGGTAATAACTTTATTAGAAAATGATGCTGAAATATTATAGTTTCCCGAACGAGTATTTAACATGGGTAAGACATATTTTTTCCTGGCACCCAAAGGAGGACTTATCATTGGACCTCGAGGGCAAAATGTTTACAATGAATCTACAAATTCTGACAAAGAAAACGTCACCACTTTGTTTGTAGTAAATGCATTAGGACAATTTGCTCCATCACTGACTCCATATAAATATGCACGAATTCCAGCATCATTGACTGCAGCCGCACCAACTAATTGGGATATTGGCAGCAAAACAGAAAATGGCTAGATAACTTCAGAGAGTTTTTTCGGGTATATCGCTAACGTGTTTCTCCCTTTTTTAAAAGAAAAATCTATATCTTTTCCGGAAATAATATTCCTAGATGGTAATCGTTCACATCTTACTCTAGAGCTAAGTTGATTCTGTCTTGAAAATAAGCTTATACTCATCTTACTTTATCCTAATTCCACACATATTTTATAACCACTTGATGTGGAACTTGTTGGTCCCTTAAAGAAGATGTCCCTTCGAATTGTGGCAAACCTATACTGGGGTCAAATAGCAAGAGCAAAATTGGCAACGAACTCACTGGAAGTGTACAGATCTAAAGAGGTATTCGTCAGGGATGTATCTTATCCCCACTCCTATTCAATATTTATTCTATGAAATATTTACCAAATGTATGGAAAATGCAAATGAGGGCATAAAAATAGACGGCGAGTTAACGAACAATATAAGATATGCCGACGACACGGTGATCCTTGCTAATACCATACACGAATTACAACAGGTAATGGAAAGAGTTTATTCAGTTAGTGAGGAATACGGCCTGAGCCTCAACTTCAAGAAGACAAAGTGGATGCTAATAAGCAAAAAGCAACAACCTGCTCGACAATTACGGATAAGAAACATACTAATTGACCATGTAGCATCTTATGTGTACCTTAGCACCAATGTAAATGCAAAATGGGAACAGGCCACAAAAATTAAGGCGAGAATAGAACGAGCTAGACCAGCATTTAACAATATGAAAAAGCTCCTCATAAGCAAGGATTTGTCTCTTCCCCTAAAACTACGTCTAGTTAAAAGCTAAATTTTTCCGATCTTACTATATGGTGTGGAGGCCCGGACGCCAACAGAGAAAACTAGAAGCATTCGAAATGTGAGTGTACCGACACATTTAATCTTGAATCAACCCATAACACCTCAATACCCTTAAAACCTGAAGCAAATACTGTCGAAAAAAAAAATCTTTATCAAATATAGTGGATCATTCAATATGCTACAATAATTCACCTCATCATGAGATTGATGTCCATCCCTCAAGATCAAATATCATTGAGATACCCAACAAAAATTTAGCAACCATATTTAATGACATTGTTCCATGGCCAAGTCAAAATCCTACGTCTGAAAAAAAAATAGTACACTCTAAGTGTCATAACATCTGACAAATGGGTGCTTTATTATGAATATGAAAAGAACAAGTAAAATTATAACAGTTAAAATTAAAAGAACAACGGAAAAGGGAACGAGAACTAAAAAAGGACAAACAAAACAAGAAGACTAAACATGAAAAGTCAAAAAAAATTGTTACGTCTAGCTCAGAAGAAGAAGAAGAGGGAGAAGGAAGAATGGATGGAAAGTGGAAGTAGCATAGATGACATTGATGATGTAAATAAAAATATTATGACAATGATATTCAAAATATAGATAATAGCATCGATAATGATACTGAAAATAAAGATACCATCGATTATATATACTGAAGATGACAAACATGTTGAATTAAGTCCTGGTGATTATATTTTGGCATCATTTGAATCAATCAGCAAGAGAGTGACTGTTACTTTCAAATATGTTAGCAAAATCATTCACATCTTTTCCGAGAATGAATACGAAATTCAAGGTTTGCTGAGTTTGGATGAAGGTAAGTTAAATTTTAAACTTATGCACACTGACATATCTGTCATCAACAAAATTGATATTGTCAGTAAACTACCAGATCCACAAATTATTCAAGACGAAAGAATATTGAAGATAGTTTTTCCAATTAAGCTGGATATACACGAGAAAAAAATCATGTTTCATACCTATTAAAAAAAAAACAATGACTTTATTTCATATTAAGCTAATAATTAAAATATAAAACAATGATGCAATAAACGGTTATTTTGTTATTCTTTTATGGATAATGATTAACTTTTTAGTGGCCATAAATAGGGAAAAGTGATGGCTATAAGTGGGTGCTTTGTGGTCATATGTGGCAAAAGTTTCCATTTTGTTTTTAATATTTTTTTTTCTTAAAATGGTTTATATTTAACAGGCTGAAAATTTAAAGGTTGATTGATAAGACTTACCAATAAGTATAGAAATTTTTTTATCGTTTAATTTTAAAATTTGTTTAGTGATTTATTTATTACAATAAAAGAAATTGCTGATGGTGGCCATAACCAGAGTCTCTACCCTAATCATGTTATTTTGTATATACAGGGTGTTTCACAAAAAGGTAACCCCGTCTCTAGGGTAGGTAAAAAACTGAAAAATAATTGGGGTTTGCTTAGCAAAAAATTTTTGTAACGCCATCCGTTTCAAGATTCAGGGCGTTGAAGAAAAAAAAAATTACGCATTTTTTACGATTTTGCCGAAACTACTGGCAACATTGTAATGAAATTTTATACGAATATGTTTTGGAAGCTGATACATCCCATGAATTTGTTTTTATATCTGATTCTCATAGAGGGCGCTAGTTACACGGATCGTAGTAAGTATCAGTCAATATTACTTTTTTAAGAGTATAATTTTTAATCAAAATTTCAAGTAAACTTAAACATCATTCAATTTTAAACGAAAAAGGTACTCTTGGTAAAACTCGATACTGTGTACCGTTTTCGGAATATTTTGATTTGAAAATTATGAAGTAATAATTGATGCTGGTAGTAATGATAAGTTCTAATAGGTATACCTCTATTTTCTCCAAGTGTGCCGTGGAAATCTAACATTTATTGATTGTTATTACGATAAATCAACAATAATTAGAGTTTTGAAATCTTGTTATTTGTAAAATCAAATCAAAATGTACTCAAATTTTGAATACACTGACATGTTATTAACCTTAGGCGAATGTTTAGGATGTTCTAGTGCAGCTGTGACACGTTATGCAGAAAAGTTTCCTAGAAGAAACTTACCAAGTAAAAAAACATTTAGAGCCGTTGAACGACGTTGTCGAGAAACTGGGAATGTGAGACCAAATAAAATAAATTCTGGTAGACCAAGAACAACAAAAAAAATTAATAAAGAAAATAATATTTTAAATTTATTTGATCAAAATCCAACAGTATAGCGTAAGGAATATAGCAAGACAAACAAATACTTCTTGTTCAAGTACTTGGCGGATAGTGAAAGAACAGCAATTACATTCTTATCATTAAAGACAAGTCCAAGAGCTCTTGCCAGATGATCTACCGATTAGAGTGGACGAGGCCACCTTTACGCGACAAGGTATGTTTAACTCCCATAATGCACACTACTGGTGTGACGAGAATCCACGAGTCAAAAGGGTATCACATTACCAACACTCATTTAAAGTTAATGTTTGGGCAGCAACTTTAGGTAACAAATTAATAGGTTATTATATTCTACCTGGAAAATTAAATGGTGATATGGTGATATCTTGATTCTTTAAACAATTCCTTATTCGAGATATTAGAAGATTTAACGCTAAACGAGCACGCTAACGATCTTAATTTTTTATGCACGATGGAGTTCCACCACACTTTGATAGAAGGTGTCGTAATTTATTGGGTAATCATTTTCCGAATCGATGGATTGGTAGAGGTGCAGAAGCTCCGATTCATTGGCCTCCTCGGTCATGCGATTTTAACCCTTTGGACTACGCAGTTTGGTCGTATATTAAGGAAAAGTCTATGCTACAGAGGTAAATTCACGCCAAGAATTGGAAGAAAGAATTCAACGTCAATTTAATGACATCATAGCTGATCCCCTACTGTTTAGAAGGTTAATGGAATCTTTAGAAAAAAGAATAGACATGTGTATTCGCGAAAACGGAGGGCATTGTGAACACTTACTGTAATTGAATTTTATTTTAAGTTCTTAGTCATTAATTTAATTTTCTTCTTGTGAGTTTTGTTTAATTTCTCACTATTTTATACCAGCATCAATTATTACTCCATAATTTTCAAATCAAAATATTCCGAAAACGGTACACAGTATCGAGTTTTACCAAAAGTACCTTTTTAGTGTAAAATTAAATGATGTTTATAAGTTTACTTGAAATTTTGATTAATACTTACACTCTTAAAAAAGTTATATTGACTAATACTTAGTACGATCCGTGTAACTAGCGCCCTCTATGAGAATCAGATATAAAAACAAATTCATGGGATGTATCAGCTTCCAAAACTTATTCGTATAAAATTTCATTACAATGTTGCTAATAGTTTCGGCAAAATCGTAAAAAATGCGTAATTTTTTTTTTCTTCAACGCCCTGTATCTTGAAATGGATGGCGTTACAAAAATTTTTGACTAAGCAAACCCCAAGTATTTTTCAGTTTTTTACCTACCCTAGAGACGGGGATACCTTTTTTTGAAACACCCTGTAGAAATCTATAATTTCTCTTCTATGTGTCTATGTTTTGCATTGTATTTTTACAATATAACAACCATCGAGAATCATTCATCTTTTAATAAAAAATATTATTATATTCCATAGCTATAACGATAATTTAATTTGATTTCTCTAACTAAACCCGTTCTATCTAAAAAAAATGGCACCATCTTTAAATAATACGTTACTTCCTGACTGAGTTTATTTAGGCACGTCTACACATTAACATTACGTAAAACGATAGTGACGAAGAGAGACAAAATAGTCCCATTGTTTATTGTTAAATACTTTTGCCGCTTTCGCTCGATTCGAAGATAATTCTAATCTCTATACAGTGACACGCCGCTCCTGAAAACTCCTTATAAAAGAAAACTAATGGAGGAAATATGCTAATATATTTTTAATTATTAGATAATAGGAGACAAATTGGCAATTTAAGTTATTGTTTGAAGCAATCTTATTTCTCTTGTCTTTGTCTAGTATTGTATTACAAAGAGTAATGACATTAAATATTTTTGTTTTGTATAATATAAGTAACCTATAAATGACTATTATTACTTATATAGATAATCCTAGATTAAAAATTAAAATAAGATAAGAGTAAAACGGTCCATTGGACATTTTTCACATTTGGTCCCAGTGAAGATAGCATAAAATGAGTTTGACAGAACGAAATATTGTTGAGATTACATTATAATGCGCTCCCTAACTTTGCGTGATTGGTTGATGGGTGGGTCCCAATTTAAAAATTGGCGGGTTTCATGTTTATTAAAATGACAATAAAATTGAGGTATTGTGGCACAGTATATCGCTAAACAATTTATTAGCAATATATTGTGGTATTTGTACAAAGCGGATGATATTCACATATTAGGATTAAGCTGACTAGTACAGTTTTATTAGAAATTAAAATTTATTTTTCTTTTGACATTATGTAGGTAAAATTAAATTCAGACATTGTGTTTATTTAATTTTGATATGCTAGTGATAGTTTTTTTATTAGATATAAAGATATTGTTTTAATTTTTTTGTTTATGTAATTTTTTTAAGATTTTTTTATTAAGATTATTAAGATAGAGGTTCCTCTTATTATTTTTATTTCTAGAACATTCATTATCACACTACAGTTTTTAAAAGTAAATAGTAAAATGTCTTTATAAATAATAAAATTAAAAAGAGATCTATTGCAATCTGGCAACTAGTGGTTTAAGGGTTCTGACACTATTGCCAAATTTATCCGTTAACCTATCAAAGGGTAATTGTCAAAAAATGTTCTAATAATTAACAAATTTAAGTACAATTAGTATAAAAAAAACAAATGTTAATTCATTCGTGTTTTATATAAGTTATGACGTTGCAGAATCCATAAAATAATATAATAACAATGTACGTTTTACAAGCTTTCTTTCTTGGTTTCTGAAGTATATAACATATATATTAAAAAGACATTAAAAGGACATGGCAACACTGCCTATGCAATATTTCGTTCTGTGAAACTTAATTGACAGCTCATTTGAGGCTATCTTCACTGGGACCAAATGTTAATTGAATTAAATTGTTATTTATGAAATTCTTTAATCCATAATATTTATCTTACAATGTGAAAGAACCATTAGATATTAGTTTATCTGACAGAAATGACGACAAAATATTATGAATGTTATCGGTATAACGTAAAACAATAATCATGAAGATTTACTAATTAAAATCGAACATTATACAACAAATTTGATCAAATATCCATATAAATATAAGTTTAGTTACACGTCTTTCTTCCTTGTCAAAATCAGGGGTTTTTACATATCGTAAGATCGTAATTCGACAGATTACTTCAAAATAAGAGCTGGATCTCCGGCCTTTATGCATTTAACTGAGTAAAGGTCGATTCAGACATATCAGTCCCGTCACAGTCTCGGCGCCGAACTGGTCCTGTTTGGTCACAGAACTATCAACTATCTGACAGCTGGCAAACTGTTCGTCAACTGATGAATGTGAATGCCGGCGCCATATTTCTATTAAAGAATATTTTGTATGACGGATTGTTCGGTTCGGCGCCAGGACTATGACGAGACGTGACTGATGTGTCTGAATCGACCTTAACTAGGTATACTCGGTTGGCTATTCCCAGTCCGAACTGTCTAGTGAATTTAGTAATTATTTTTTTGCGAAGTTAGTTACTTATTGACAGATTAAAAGTGGCTGGAAATTACTATACAACCAAGCACACGTACTCATAGCCAATATTAATAGTAAACAAACTAAATAGTAAATAAAATAGAACTTTGCGAATTTCCGACAATCAATATTTATTTATTTGCACCATATAATAAATAGTTATGTTACATTATAACAACTAAAATATATTTTTTAAATATATACTTCCCAAAATTTGATGGGTTTCGAATATTCCACTATTTAGAATAATTCTTCTTTTTTTAAAGAAAGACGTCTGCAATAGTAGTATACTTGAGCTATTAATACTGATAAGTAGGAATTGGTGTGTTGTAGGTTTCCGACAATGAATCTGTCACAATATGCCCGAGCTAAGCAAATGGAGTATATTTAATATATTTAATATTTCTCGACCTGGGTTAAAAATATTCATGTAGGTACTGTTTTGTAAAAGCTGTTTAGCAATGGACTAGTATTAAGGAATTGGATATTTTGCGGTCAGAAATTGCACTGACAGTTAGATATTCTTGACGGATTTCAGAAAAACAATATTTTCAGTTACACTAAAAATTTAAACAATATTATTCGCTCCGTGCGTGACTGACGCGACACCTACCGCCTTTATCTGACAATTTTGGACCTCCCAATTTTCAGGTTAAACATATGACATATGTTTGACATTGTTAAATACATGCGAAATTGACAATTATTAATAAATTAGTTTTTTAACTATATTTTTTCAGTTTATGTACAAAATAAATGTAGTATTAAAAACTGGGTGTCTCAAAAGTCATCATAATATATCTTTTCAACTCCAAACGGAAAAGAAAGGGAAAAATCTAGTACTGGCAAATCAAGTTTTTCACGCAAAAGAGCATATAATTAAAAACAATAATAGTAAAATTTCTGATATAAAAGCTAAAGTCATCTGCAGTTAGCTTGAAGCCTTATGAAATATCATTCAAGGTAAATTATTTAAATTTTTCCTATTTCAATTGCATAAAAATGAAATTATGTGATATTTACTTTTTCATATTAATAGCACGAATTCATCTTTTTCTTTTCTATGGTTATAAGTCATCTTTGGGAACCTATAAAAACTACACTCACTGTTTTTGCTATTATTAGCACAATTAAATACGCAACATGTATTTGCACACAATTTTTATAAAATTTATGCGTAAAAATATGTTGTCCAATATTCAAATTTTCTCATATTTCGCCGCTACGCACGCTGGCATCGTTTCAATGTATCCCTACCATGGTCACGCACGGAGCGAATATACAATAAAAAAATAATCTTTGATACAGTGCTTAGGAATAAGATATGAGACCTGTAAGACGAGAATTGATTAACTTAATCTAAATGAGAATGGCGCAGTACTTCAGTTATAATGAAAGGATTTAAATATCGCTTACTCCCTTATCTATGAAGTTTTAACTTTAAAAGTTCTCAAGATAAATGATCAGTTTGAAGAAATTTTTGCATAGGAAAAATAAATATAAAAATTTATACTTACGCCTAAAATATTAAATTATTGTAGATTTGTTTAATGATTGTGGTGTGGACACATAACACTCACCTGAAACAAAAATTATAGTTTAAATTTTATAAAAAGCCAAAATGTAAATAAACATAGTCATATTTTTTGTTACTATTATTATTTTTCTTTATTTTTATTTACCTAGGCAAGGTAGACTTTAGTACATAATCTCCAGAACTTTGTATTTTCGATTGAACCAATATTAATCCTCTTCAAAAACATGTTTTATTTAATTGAACAATAGATTAAGAAAATATACGAAAGATTACGGTGCTACCACCGAGATTATATTACGACTTACCAAAATCCAGAATTAGAATTAGAAATATGTTTTATTGCCATTAAAAATTGTACAATTTTGTGGAGCTTACAAAAAGTCAGAAAATAACAAGAGCAATTACAATTTACAGAAATTATATAAATTTTCAGTATCAAAAAATAAAAGATTGCAAATTACACCTTAAGAACTAATAAGTTGAAGTTGCTGCATCTCTCTCTTCAATCCTAACCCCCCAGGGGGAGTGTAGTGTATGTATTGTGTATGTAGTGGGAATGTATTGTTGTGTAGTCTATCCACTATCATGATCTTTGTCTTTGATATGTTTAATTGCAGACCAAATATTTGACTTTCGTTTTCGATCAGTCGTATAAGTTCCATCAGCTCTGCTTGACTATTTGCAAGAAGGGCTGTGTCATCTGCGAAACGTAGGTTGTTTAGTTTATGACCATTTATTGAGATGCCCTTTTCCCATCCTTCAAGTGCTCTTCGCATAATATACTCCCCATATATGTTGAATAATTGTGGAGATAGTATACATCCTTTTCTGACACCCCGTCCTGGATGAAACTCGTTCGAAAGTGTGTCAAGTACTTTAACTGATCCAGTAGTGTGTTCATATAGTTCAGTTATAAGCGTAATTAGCTGTTGTGGTACGCCTACTTCTTTTAGTATTCGCCATAAGTGTCTTCACTTGACCCTGTCGAACGCTTTACGGTAATCTATAAAACAGATGTATAGTGGGATGTTGAATTCCCTAGATTTCTCGATTATCTGTCTTATATTCAGCAGGTGTTCTCAAGTGCCTCTACCTTTGGTAAATCCAGTTTGCTCTTGTGGAATTTCTCTTTGAAGGAATGTTTTCAGTCTCTCATTGATTATATTGCAGCATTATCTTGCTGCATATGATGCCCAAATATAGATAAAAATACTTTAGTTACTTGTACATAAAGGTACTGAAATTACTTAGATATAAATTAAGAAACTCTTCTATCTTTCAGATATATAGGTTTTTGGCATTTTAAGGAACTTAAGGAAACATATTGCAGATTTAAGTTGTAAAGGGAGATAGTTGTATAGTTTTCTTGCAGAATATAATATAGATTTCTTTACTAATTCAATGTACGGGATCGATAAATAAACATCAAAGGTTGAGTTTCTGGTCGAGTAGTCATGATTAGGTCTTGCTGGAAAAACATGTAGGTGTTTACGAATTAAGCAAAAAGTTTCTAAAATATATAAAAAGGAAAAGCGTTAAAATCTGCTTATGCATAAACAAACAAAGAACAAACAAACATATCTGCATGAACAAACATAGCTTCTGTTATGTTTTGTTCTGTTGCTAAACAGATACCGTATTGCTCTTATTTGTAATTTAAAAGTAACATCAGATTGAGCAGCTGTATTAAAACTTCAAAAAGCAAAGCTGTATCGAAAAAGAAACTCGATCAAACAAAAATATGTTAGTTTGGAAGATGCCAAATTGAAACCTTCCTTCGAAACAGACCTGATTGCATAGCAGCCTGAGGCTAGTTTCTTACTTAACAAATCGATATGAAGGAACCATTTAAGGTTCCTTCATATCGATGTCTATAAAAATACCAAGAAATTTTGTACAATCAACGATACTGATCTCTGAAGAGAAAGGCCATAAGTCGGGTTTTTATAAGTCTGTTAATAATTTTGGATAGTACCTTTCTTTTTTGGAAAGAAAGTTATTTAACGAAACTAAACACTCAACACTAAAAACCGCAAAAAAGCGGTATAGTAGGCGGTACTTTAGACTAGCGCGAAGCTTCATACGATGTTTTCTGTATAACCGCGAATCGCTATTTCGTGGCGCTACTTCCGTGATGCTCACATGAGCATTTTATTGTACAGACAAGTAATACAACGCCCAGTGGCGTAACTATGTGACGCCTAAAAATTAGCATAAAAATTATAAAATAAAAATTAACGAAATTATTTTTAAAAAAATAACGAAAAAAATTTTAAACATATAAAATTATACTCTGGTACATAACATAAAATAATTTTAACGTTTACTTTATGTTTTCCTTTATAAAAAATTAGTACGCGTTGTAATTCACGTTGCAGTCACACAAAAAACTCATTTAAGTATTGAATTAGCAATGATAATATAAATGCACTAGAAAATGACGAATTGGATCTACAATTGTGTAGAAGTAAAGGCTATGATAATAAAATTTGGTTATATGATATAAGTCTGCTAGGTAATACACAAAGGCTAGCATGTCTGTGTATTACGGGGGCCATAAAAACAACTCCTACTTCATCGTTGAAAGTCCTGCTGAATCTACCACCACTTCATATCTTTATACAGGGCGAAAACAGATCAGTGATGCACAGATTAATCCATAGTCAGCGACATAATACTATAAGCCAGATGCATGGTACTGACAACAGAAAGCTAATCGAGGAGCTAAAAGCCGATATTGTGATGGGGAAACCTATCGATGCAACAGCTACGAGATATATCCACTAGAAAACTAAGTTCCTGTAATTACTATTTAACTGGGAATAAGCCACAATTAAAGATAAAAATACGTTTATTGACGTTTCAATTTCCACTTCGGAAATCGTTCTCAAAATACAAACAGTAAATTAAACAAATTTTGTTTTTTTGTTACGTAGTGAAAAATTCTTCTAATAATTTAATTTTATCTGACTCATTTATATTGACAATTCAGACATACATTATGCATTTTAAAGTAGACGACTTTAAAATGATATTGCCAATATTGTTGAGTTGTGCTCTTGGGACGACTTTACTAATAAGATAGTTCATTCGATTACATGAAATCAACTTTAACCTGAGAATATCCGTCAGAAAAAATCATAGCTTGTAATTCGTCTTTAAAAAGACAAACACATGACATGATGACAGTAACATTCTCCTGTTAGTGATTCCATAGTAAATTATGAGGGAAAAACCAGGAAAAAAACCTCATAATACTATCCCGACATTGTAAGTATTTGTTCGTGAATTTAGTTTACCTTCAACAAACATCAAAATTCTGATTTTATATGTTACGTTATTTAAAAAACATAAATGATGTATCCTCTATATGTTACTTACTTACTAATACTGGTATTTTCTTATTAATAACTTCCTCTTTCAATATTGGTAACCAGATCCTACTACATTCTGCCGAGGAATTTGCGACACAATTGGCCTCATTTAGCATAATTAGAGCCGCTTCTTTGATTTTTCTTTTTTTACCATCCGTTTCTTTTAGGACTACATTTGAATTATTCCATTGAACCCTATGTTTATTATCCCATGCGTGTTTACATATTTGAGATCTATCAAATTCTCTATTTTTAATATAAGATTGATGTTCACTTATTCTAACATTTAATGGCCTTGATGATTCACCAAAATAAAACTGATCGCATTCACAAGGTATTTTATAAATGCAATTCTTTGTCCTTTCTTGTTCATTGTTAGGTTTGGTTTTGAACAAAATAGATCTCAACGTGTTTGTTGTTTTGAATGTTGTTGAAATGTTGAATTTATTTCCTATCCTTTTAAGTTTTTCTGATAATCCTTTTATGTACGGGATTGTTATTTTCCTCATATCATTCCTTGTGTATTCTGTAGGATCTCGTTCTAAGTTGTTCTGTTCTACAGAATATAAGACTATATTAATACAGATCCTACTATGCTATGATTTTTTCTGACGGATATTCTCAAGTTAAAGTTGATTTCATGTAATCGAATGAACTATCTTATAAGTAAAATCGTCCCAGGAGCGCAACTCAACAATATTGGCAATATCATTTTAAAGTCGTCTACTTTAAAATGCCTAATGTATGTCTGAATTGTCAATATAAATGTGTCAGATAAAATTACATTATCAGAAGAATTTTTCACTATGTAACAAAAAAACCAAAATTTGTTTAACTTACTGTTTGTATTTTGAGAACGATTTCCGAAGTGGAAATTGAAACGTCAATAAACGTATTTTTATCTTTAATTGTGGCTTATTCCCAGTTAAATAGTAATTAATTTACAATGCCACAAGAAAATAGCTTCAGAGCAATATTAAGTTCCTGTAGCTGGCTGTATACCATGTATCACAAACATTTTTATTTCAAATCCTTTATAAAAAGTTTATAATAAAATATCCAAACGAGCTATCACAATTACATTACAGAACGTTTTCAGAATGTTAATTTGATCATCAATGTAAACTTGAAAGTATATAACCACTTTAATTAAAAAGAACGTTATATTTAAAATGTTGAATAAGGTTAAAGCAAAATGTGGTTAATACTTACAAAGTATACATGCTATGAGCCACTAAAATATATGGGTCAAAACCCGTTAAATGTTGTTAGTTGATAGTTGTGTTACATTATATATTATTAGAAGTTAGGCTGTTCAAGTTACCGTTGGAATTGGTAACATGGCGACGTATGAACCTACATAGGTTATATGGTCCTGAGACAAAGTGTCTTCGAGGACCTGTTAATAACAACTGATAAAAATGACAATATTGACATGTTAGGGCGGATGTTGGATCAAAGCAGTCAGTGCAACTTACGGTAGTTGTCTAAAAATGATAGAAGCCAGCATTATTGAAAATTGAATGAGTTAAAATTTATTAATAATATAAAAAATTGTATGTTGAGATGTATGTGTGTTTATTGCTTCTAATAAAAGGAGTTTTTCAAAATTGAAACTCATAGTTTTCTATACCTTTAACTACATTGTCTCTACATCTTCCCGTTCATACGTAGAACTACATTGTCCGAACATAATTCTTTAAAGATATCTTTGAGTACGTACTATGTTAAAAAACTTTCGTGTTTTAGTGTGTTCTCCGGTACCAGATTAATTTAAGCAGACTTAGTTCTGTACTTCATTAATTTAACATATAAGAAAATGCATAAGTTAATTAATAAGGAAACAACTCACATATAGCTCACTGAATTATTACAAGTTGCTAACAGCGTTGTTAGCATCCAAAGAAATCCTATTAACGTTTTGTGTACATATTATAAATACAAATGTTAAAAAAACGCATGGTCTAATACGTCAACAAAAGTAAAAATAAGTACGAAGTTAATGTCCATACCGTTATATAGTGGAAGTAATACCAATAAGAAACTTTGACGACGAATTGAAGAAAATACTAATTATTACTTTGAAAAGAAAAGGCCCTAAAGAAGCAGTTCACAATTAGTGTTCTTATACTACCATACATATAAACACTTTTTCCAAATATTCATTTAAAAATATCCTTCAACATTACCAAACTAAAACACTTGTATGCTTTAAAGCCTGTTTCTTTTTCATTATTAGCTTCATAAATTGTTTAAACTATCGCACCATCTTTTTCTTGGTCTGCCAATACTTCTTCGTCCATTTAGTGACTTATCTCGTGCTATTCGTACTATCATCTCATCTGCCGTTCTACTAATGTGTTCGTCACACTCCTGTTTCCGTTTTGTCACCCATCCATTTATCTCTTCTATATTGCATGATTCTCTCCCTATCCAACAGATTTTTCCCTGATTCCTTGAAGTATTTTCATCTCCGTTGTTTCTAGTAGTCGTCTTAATTTAGATGTGCCAGGTATTGTCTCCGCCGTGTATGTTCATATAGGGTTCATAATTTATGATGAATAATGCATTTATGATGATAAATTATGATATATGTTCATAATTTATTGGGTTGGATCACGAGTTATTTAACAGATCGTTCAAAAATAGTAAAATATGGTGATTTTGTTTCTGAAGCGATTAATTTTACTTCGGGTGTACCTCAAGGTTCTCACTTAGACCCACTTCTATTTAATCTGTTTGTGAATGATATATCATCAGTAATTAATAATAGTGAATTTCTATTGTTTGCTGATGACATAAAGATCTTTAAAGCAATTAAAAATACCTCTGATATGGATGCTCTTCAGTCTGGCTTAAATAATTTATCTCGTTGGTGTGACATTAATGCCTTATATTTAAATATAAAAAAGTGCTATAAAATTACGTTTTCCAGAAATACTAAACATCAGTTACATAGAACATACATACTTAAGGGAGTATCGATTACAGAAGTAAATCAAATTAGAGACCTTGGAATTACATTTGAATAAAGACTAATGTTTGATAGGCATATTAATAATATTACATCGCGGGCTTATAGAATGCTCGGCTTTGTTCAATGGAACTCCCGAGAATTTTCAATATTTACTTTCAAAATTTTGTATTGTTCTCTAGTTCGGTCAATTTTGGAATATTGTAATATTATTTGGTATCCATATTATAATATGTATATTGATCAGTTGGAAGGAGTTCAAAATAAATTCCTAAGAATTTGCAGGTATAAAATGGGTTTTAATAGAACTAACCGTGATTATAACTATATTCTTTCTCAACTTAATATGAAAACTTTAGAAAATAGAGAATCTGAGTGTAAATTGCGTTTTTTGCATAAAATTCTTAATGGTTTGGTTGATTGTCCGGAACTGCTGGAATTAATTGTTTTTAATGTAAATTCTAGAAGAACACGCTCTCCTGACCTGTTTTGACTAAAGTTTCATCACACTAATTATGGTAAAAGTGAGTCAATCACAAGGATGTTGAGAACTGCCAATAATTTGCAAGATAGTGTTGAATTGTTTAATTTATCCGTGTCCTCGTTCAAGAATAGTTTAAAGAAATTGAGACATTAATGTTATTAATACTTTTTAAAATTGTAATATATGACTACAGTTTATATGTTAATTACATGTGTATATTGTAATTTTTGTAAGGAAAAAGGGTTCATCCCGTTAAATAAGCAAACAAACAAAGAAACAAACAAGGTCTAATTGCTGCTTTATCGATTCTTGTTTTTGTGTCTTGTATTCATCGTAGTGGGTATTTAGATGTTGTCATGCACTAAAACACTAAATGTGCTTATAAATACATTTATTAATATATTTTAAAAATAAGAGTAATGATCAAAATAAAAAAAAAAGTACATATTTTGTATGCACAACTTAATGACATATTTTTCTTTTTGTAAAAAAAAACTGCGTTTGGTAGAAATTTTTCTATAAATTTTGTCAGGATTATCACTTTGTAGCATCCAACAGTAGTCTGCCATCATGGATACGCTCCATTTACCCTGATAACGTCTTTCCATCTGCCTAATGTCTTGGTGGAAACGTTTACCTTGCTCTTCGCTAACAGTTCCAAGATTTCCTGGAAATTGGTCTAGATGAGCGAATAAAAAATGTACTTTTAAACTCATATTGCATCCTAGAATATGAAAAGCTTGTGACAATGTTCGCATAGTCTGGAACTTTTTTATTTCCCAAGAACTTTTTGATAACTTCTTTAAATGAAGTCCACGCTTTCTCTTCAATAAGCGTCATAAAATTGTGAAAGTTTTCGTCTCTGCAAAAAAATCTAATGTCGGGACAAACAAAAACTCCTTCTTTTAATTTTGCATCGGACAACTTGGAAAATGTTGAACAAATATATTTAAAACATTCTCCATTATTGTCAATAGTTCTTTCACGATCAACTAAGGCATTGTGTTTTATGTTTTTTTTTCCTGGCATAAGGTTTTCTCTTGTAGGCCATTCTTTTTTGGTCCAATGTTTATCTAGTGCTATGCTGTCCCATTAACAAACGAAGCAAGGATATTTAGTATAACCTGACTATTGCCCAAGTAGCATACACAGAACTTTTAGATCTCCACAAAGCATCCAGTTATGTTCTCGGTATTTAATTTTTTCTAAGAGAAGTTTCAAGTTTTCGTATGTTTCTTTAAGGTGAACAGAATGAGCGACCGGAACAGAAGCCAGTGTATTACCATTGTGCAGTAAAACACCTTTGAGTCAATAAATAGTCGTCATTCTTCTTTTTCATAAGAGGCAGCTCCTAGCGTAATAACTAAGTAGGAGATATTGTTACAATATACTAAAGAATCTTCTTGAGTAAAATATGGACTCAAGTGCTTTTCTCGATTTCTGTAGAAACTGGTTGATGTACCTGGAGCCAGCAAATTGTTATCACGAAATCTGAAGGCTAGAAGTTCTGAGGCATCTTTATGATGCCTCAGAACTTCTAGCATGGGTTGTGGTCCTTCTGCTGCTTCAAAAGTAACGTCGGGATCTGTAGACTCAAATGCAGACTGTTCCGAATCAGACGATAACACATTCTCTAACTCCTTTGGTGGAATAGGTATGGGTACATCAGGGCCATGAGAAATAGGCCTAATAGCAGATTTTATCTTCGGGTATAAAATACTTTTTTAGTCTTACCAATAAATCCCTTTAAATCGCAGGAGCAAAAGTAGCAATCATCAGAATGGTTTTGAGGCTCACGCCACACCATGGAAACTCCAAAACTCAATGACTTTTTTCTTCCTTTTGTGCAACTTCTTAAAGCTTCTACACAAACTTTACATACAATATCTTTTGCCCAAGATTTGTCTTGTTCTTCTATTTTCACTCCTAAATAGGCATAATACGCATTACAAACGAATAAGGTTATGTTATGTCTTTGTTTTGCAAGCACAAAACTGCCACAAATATAACAAAAGCAGTCTACATTATTAACACAATGTCTCCTTTCCGTAGCTCGAAAAAAGAATAGAATAACAAAAAAATATCTCTCGAAACACAGCCATAAACCTCCTCGAACTGCTAAAAACAAACAACTGATTTTGATGCGTTTATTTACGACTGAGAGAGGTGCAGCCGCTTACACTGTTGCCACAATTCAAAATTTTAATAAAAGATTTTTGGACAACTGTTTGTCCCACATATTTATACTAAAAACCGTTTTTCTAATTTTATATGTAAACTTTACGTGTAATCAAGGAATTTTTATAAGATCTCGATTTGCGAAAAATTGGAAGGTGATAGAAAAAAACTAATATTGTTCTGAAGCTATTTTCTTGTGGCATTTTAAATTAATTACTATTTAAGTGGGAATAAGCCACAATTAAAGATAAAAATACGTTTATTGACGTTTCAATTTCCAGTTCGGAAATCGTTCTCAAAATACAAACAGTAAATTAAACAGATTTTGTTTTTTGTTACATGGTGAAAAATTCTTCTAATAATTTAATTTTATCTGACTCATTTATATTGACAATTCAGACATACATTATGCATTTTAAAGTAGACGACTTTAAAATGATATTGCCAATATTGTTGAGTTGCGCTCCTGGGACGACTTTACTTATAAAATAGTTCATTCGATTACATGAAATCAACTTTAACTTGAGAATATCCGTCAGAAAAAAAATAATAGCATGTAATTCGTCTTTAAAAAGACAAACGCATGACACGATGACAGTAAAATTCTCCTGTTAGTGATTCCATAGTAAATTGTGAGGGAAAAACCAGGAAAAAACCTCATAATACTATCCCGATATGGTAAGTATTTGTTCGTGCATTTAGTTTACCTTCAATAAACACCAAAATTCTGATTTTATATGTTTCGTTATTTAAAAAACATAAATGATGTATCCTCTATATGTTACTGACTTACTATATGTTACTTTATTTATAAGAAAATACCAGTACTACTGGTAATGTCATTTTGATAAAACTAGAATTCAATCTAATGCGTCTAAGCTCGTCTGTCGGTATAATAATAATTTCATACTTTTTAATTTTTCGTTTCATGTGATGTTAAATTTTACAAGCGAAACGAATTATTTCAGACTCTCTGAAACTACGACTAGTAGGCACTCAAACGCATCCTTTAGGCTAAATAGATGGCTAATAGTTTAGTAGCAAAAAATACATGTTATGGAACACTATTAACATCAGTGAATAATGGCCCATTACGAACTCTTAACAAAATATTTAAATTATCAATAAAAATCAATTAACAATAAAAAAGGAATAAATTTAAAATCGGAGATAGGAATATTAAAATCTCAACAATGTATCACTGTCTACATTCGAAGAGATAATTGGCAACAAAAAATCATTGGGATATAAAAAATGGCTGCGGTAGTTTTTGTATCCACAAAGAAAATAAAACGTCGACCTTCTGTTGTTATAGTACAGTTAGTTATAGAATAAGGTGTTATGACTGATTATAATTTATTGTACTATAGATAGACCACACCGAGTATCTGTGATTCTCTATATTTTATGGAGTTCATCAAAAAGTCACCAGAGACGGAGTGACAAAATTACAGATAACAAGCATTGTCACAATTCGACATTACTATTCCATTTTTATTCAAGATAAAGATTTTTCAATATGCTATATCGAACCATATTTCTTGGACCATATTTATTCTTTTTTATTGCTATTATATATACAAGATACTTCAATATTGATGATCATCAACTGACTCTTTGCAATTAAAACAAGAAACTTTTTTCATTAAAACCTACTTATGTTTCAATAATATCTAAAAAAGTAGATTTATTATTTAAATAAAAATCAAATTTTTAGGAGATACACACATAGGAGAAATATCATTTAAAGGTTTAAGATCAAAGAGTTTATTGTTATTGTGAATTACATTATTAGCCACTTAATGGCATTGACATTAGTCATTCAGCCAGTTGCAATAGATTCTCCAATCAGACAAATGCATAACTCTATCCCTAATCGAAAACTAACGGATAATTAATAGAAGAATATACGACAAGGAAACTTACAGGGTCACTTGCTTCTCGTCTAGGGGCCCATCAAGACATTTAGCCACTTTTTGGTTGCACCAAAGAAGTAATCATTCACATGAATGTTTCTAACGAAGAATAAAAGTGGAAGAAAACTGAGCCACCTAAATTCGGAAGAAGAATTTAAATTATTTCGAGATGGTATTCACGCTTTTCATGATTTTAGTTATTTTATTTTTTTCTATATTTTTTCATTTTAATAATAATAATATTCTAATAACATCTAAAATTGTTCTTTTGTTATTTCCTTTTGCTTTTATTTTTCGGAATTCAGTAGATGAGGGGACAGCGATATGAACTGCTAAGGCTGATAATACAGGAAAAGATAAGAGGAGGAAGGAGTATAGGAAGAAGGAAAGGGTCATGGTTGAACAATGTAAGGGACTGGTTTAAAAGCTGTTCTATAGAACTCTTCAGAGCAGCAGGAGATAACGTAAAGATAGTGATGATGTAGAAGTGTTGTAATCAAAGGAAATATGTTTTAACCTGCTTTCGAAAAAGAATTTGGTTTAAAATTAAAATTATTTGAGATATTTAAAAATACAGGAATTGATAAAGAAGACAATTAAAGCAGCATTAAACATTTGTCTGAAATCAAATCGCTAACATAAAAATTGAAAATGAATAATCGACGAATTATCTATTCAACAAGAATTTAGACAGGCTTGTATTCTAGATTGCGCAATAGATGTTAATTGGAGGGAACAAAACATGTGCATAAACCATCTTAAGGCGTTTGTCAGAACTAATTATAAAGAACGCCATGATTCAGTATGAAAGAGTATTCACCATACATTACCCAACAAATTAAGACTTCTTCAAACCAATCATCTCCCTTATTATGTTCCAGGCTTCCAGCAAAGGCTCCACTTTGCTCACAGTCTAGCCAGTGGTACATAATAGATCAGATCTGATTCTAGTTAATACACTAACGAGATAAATAGCACTAATTGATATGGCGATATTTAACAACAATAATATAAAATATATTTATATATATATATATATATATATATATATATATAGTCTGTCAAATATAAAAGAACCCAGAAGATACCTATCATTCCATCTATACTTGAGTGATTCCAAAGATTTTTCTCAAGAAAATAAATCAACTGGCTCTACGTGAGCATCTCTATAAAACTATGCAAAAAACGATAATATTCAGATGCATAATAAAATTTTTAAGAGATACTTAAGCGTACCAGGTCACCTAGGCTCGATAACACGAGTCTTGGTGATCCAAGAGCCCCAACAGAGTTCAATCCTATTCTTACCCAGAGTAGATATCTGAGATGAGTGAATTTTCCGCTTAGAGGAATTGTGAGTTGTATGACTTAAATCTGAATTAATCCAGAATTACATATAAAAGCAAATTGTGTTGCCGAGAGGGGGCATTTGGGCCTGTGGGACCCATCGCCGGCTCTTCGGACTTCTGCCTGTCCCCGGAATTTGATCGGGTGTTGACCATCTTTGCTTGTCGCTGGTAAAACGTGTTAATACTGCTACTGGTATAAAATAACAGTTACCGTGACAAGTATCTGTTATAGGTAACAGTTCAAAGGAACAGTTACAAAATAGCAGATCAAAATAGAAAACAGAACAGGTAAAATAATCTAAGTATTCTTTGACTTACGAAAGAAATAACTTAGTAAAAAAGGAAATAAAATGGTACATAAAAATACAATGCACAGGAAATGTTTCTAATTGTTTCTTGACTTACGGAAGAGACAACTTAGAATGAAAAGTAAAATACACAAGAATAAAAGAACAGAAAAGTGCGGAAATATTCCTAAGTGTTTCTTGACTTACGGAAGAAACAACTTAAGAGTCAGAAATATAGATAAATGAAATATGTAAATATGAAACAATGTATGGAAATATTTCTAAGTGTTTCTTAGAACAGAAAACAAGCAAGAGAATCAAATATAGTAAAATAAGAATACAAATATTTGTAAGTGTTTCTTGACTTACGGAAGAAACAACTTATAATAGAAAATAAGAAAATCAAATACAGAAAAGATATGGAAATATTGCTAAGTGTTTCTTGACTTACGGAAGAAACAACTCAGCATGAAATGGTAAAATAAAAGAGACAAATATATTAAGAAAATATCTTAGATAAATATCGGAAATATTATTGCAATAATGATTATGAAAATATTTCTAAGTGTTCTTTTGACTTACCGGAAAAGAATGACTTAGGCACACAATAAAATTAACAAGTCAAATATCAGAGAAATATTTCTAAGAGTTCTTCGACTTACCGGAAAGAACTACTTAGACACAAAGTACAAAATCAAATTTATAAAATAGAAAAAAGTAAGGTAAATATTTCTAAGTATTCTTAACTTACGGAAGAACAACTTAGATACAAAATACAAGAAAAATAAACAATCAAAATAATCAAATAAAATATCGAATAATCAGTATATGAACAAATATAAGTCAAAGTAATATTCTAACCTGAAAAGGTCTGAATATACAATAATAAAATATAAATGGTTATCAGGAAATAAGCAATAAAACAATAGCTTAGTCGGAACAATAATAGCACCGACTAGGTCTACAGAAGAAGAGGCAAGCTCGACTGACCGATGAGAGAAATTCCGTCTGCTTTTATATAAACCAAATCCTTTGTTTTACGTAGTAAAAGTGGAATTTCCCTACATCGAGTCAATTAGAAATTCGGATTTGCCCACACTTGGAATTTCCAAGTATTTCTCCGAATTTCTAAATGCGTCCGGCACGGCGGTCAGCTTCTACCTGACACGCCTCCGGAGACAATTGTCTAAAACGTGGGGAGCAGCAATTGTATGAGGCTAAGGTACACCAGAATACCATACATACATCTACACAAAAAGAACCTTTCAGAATGTAATTCGCCACGTGAATATTATTTTTAATCAACTCTCCCTTTTTGAATAATAAGTTTTCTATTACTATGAATCAATGACGGATTATAATCTGTCAACAATGGAAATTACTGGTCATATTTATCCTGCAAGTAGGTCTTAATACTTCCCATATAATTCTTAGCTCGTATAAGATAACGGTGTCTTCATGTGTTAATGTGACTGGTGGATTTAACGATTACCAATTTTCAAGCACAAAATTTATATATTATAGATACGTAGACTTTTCTAATCGGCTTGATTAATATTTACATAATAGTTAAAGGTTTGATTTATTCGTATGAGTAGTTTTAGTGAGTATTTATAAATATTCTGGTGTGAAAATTTGTCTGTGGCTGTAAAAAAAATTATTTAATAAAGTTGATTAAGGAAGTTATTTAGTAAATGACTAAATGATAAAAATATCCCACAATATCATATGTCCCGACAATTCACAAGAAACGCAATAAAATAATATATCATAATTATCATCGCGAAGTTGTTTTCTCAGTATCATTCAACTTTACGGAAAAGTAATAAAATAATAAATTGATGTGCAATACTAATACTTGAGACGGAGAAACAGACACAATTTCGAGGGGGGATAGGTCTCATACCGACTATCTTAATCCTATATTGCATGAATCTTAAATGTCAACACTAAAAATCATTTTTTGATTTGACATAATTTTAGTGAATATGATGCAATAAAACTTCATACAATATAAGAGTCGTGTATTGTCAAAGTCGCCAATCTCCACCGTGACCAATTTTACAGGAACCGCGAAATTTTGCGGTAGCTTTATTTTGGTTACGATTTCCTCAATTATTATAATTTTTTGTGAATAGGTAATTTAAAAAGAAAAAATAAACATTGGCGATTATGATACTGTAGTGTTTTTTTTTATTTAATGTGTATATAAAAGATTTCTGTAGTACGTTCCTGTTGTTTTTACCAAGAAAACAATCGAAAAAATATTTCAAGTTTTTTTTGACGAGATTTTTAAATGCGTATTAACGCTGGAAATATGTTTTATCTCTGTGTTGCAATGTTAGGTGAAACAACAAGTTTTTTGTCGCCAAAGAGGTATTATGTTACTTGAAGTCCCCCTAATATTCCGGTTAGAATAATCAATAATGGGTATATTTCTACCGATTCAAAAGTAAATATAGATGTTTTTTGTCTGTGTTTAGATTCAAATATCGAACCTTTTGTTACAAAGTCAGGTAGAACTCCAGTTTAAAGTACGTACTATTTTGTTAATTTGTATTATGTTTATCTATTTCGACGAAGCTTTTTTTGTATATAAAGTGATTATAATTTATGATGCCCCCTGATAAAAAAAAGGTTTTATTTGTCTTTCATCGTTAGGAACGAATAACAAGGGGAAGATTGTTTGTTTTAAGTTTGTGGACGACAGGCTAGCTGTAAGACGGAAGGGAAATTTTTTGGCTTTGAATTTGTAAAATGTAACGCGGATAAGGAGTCGAGATTTAAGTTCCAAGCAGGGCAGACGTGCTACAAAGTAGAGTCTAAGCTTTGATTTGAAACGGGGCAGACATGTGACAATTGAGTCAAAGATTTGAAAAGGGAGTCGACGATTAGATTTGAAGCAGAGCAGACGTGCTACAATATGAGTCCAAGAACCTATTTGAAATGGTGGTAGACGCTTTTTGCGGATGTGAACTGTTGGGCCATTTTTGAATCAAAGAGGATTCAATTTCTTTTGAAATGTCTTAGGACCGGTCAATGATAATACTATCAGATTTGAATAAATACCAGAAGCTTCTAAGAAGTATGATATAGGATGTCCCCGTAGTCGGATTGATTCTTCCACCAAGTTCCTGTTCCAATCGTTTTGCCCTGGAGTGTAGAACTAGTTCCTGATGGTTGCTGCCTTCCAGTTTTGAAAGTTTTGTCCGAGTAGCTTCCCCAGAGATGTAAAGTTTCAAAGTGTTTGTATAAAAAAAATTAAGGTAACAATTCAATATATTAATTTTTCAAAGTAAAGACAGATATTTTTTGGCTAAAGTAATAATTGCTTTCATAACAAATTAAAAAATTGTAATATGTATGGTTATGCTATTAATACTTTTGTTCTTTGTCATCAAAATTAAATGTGATATCTGACAGCAAGCTTTAATTTGTTTTTTTTTGTTATGACAATTTTAATTTGATTATTATGTAGAAACGATATTTCATATATAAGGTTAAATTTTATTATGTTTTCATTAACAAGGATCCTTAATTTTTGATAATCTAATTGGCCATAACCTAGAAACTATTTGAATTTTTGTAACGATCTTTGATGTAGACTAAGACATGTAAGTTTTGTTTATTTTATTTTATGATATAGTATGTTTGTTTTGTAACCCATAATTTTGATAACTGTTTGTTAGAGACATAAATAAATGTTTAATTTGTTTCTCTGATCTATTTTGAGTTTTATTTGAAAAAGATATTTTTTTTTCTATATTTTTGATGTTCTATAATTATTTCCCTAGTTACAACTAGTGGTTGTAATAGGTATAATTAGGCACCTCAAGTGGCGCCCTATATTAAATTTTTTGAGGTGTTTCCGTTTATTTTCATTCTGTTTGTGCCAAGAGATTTGTATAAGTACCCCTTTATTTCTTTTTTTTTTGTAGTTGCCCAATCCAACCCCAATATCTTCAACTTATCCACGACCCAGCTCTCCAACAACCAACTGAGTGCCGTATGCACTTGTTTCGATTATTTTGTTTGCCCAATCTTGTCCCCCCATATTCCTACCCTGTGGTAAGCAAAATAGTCGTTACAATACTAATACTGCAACTTTGGTAACTTTGGTTGGTAAATCAAAAGTCATTCTTGTCAAAAATTAATTTTAGTTTAATGAAATTTTAATAAAATTTTAATGAAATCACACAGATAGTTCTATGTATTCTTCACTTTGCGGACCACAGAATGAGTCTTGAGAATTTCAAGCAAGTTCTTGACGTCTTTTAACTTCTCCCGACTGATATTTTGTATATTGTTGGCTTCAAGTAGGGTAGGATTGATACTTTATTTAATATTGGTTAAATATTATGTGCCGCCTGCACAGAAGGCACACAGATGAATCTACCAGCGTGTGCTGGATTCAAGAAAACTGGATTAGGGTGGTTTGGGTGTTAGACAGGGGACCGTTGATGGTTCTGAGGGTGAAGTTCCTTGAGTGAGGTGAGGGTGAGTTTTTAATCTCTCATGAATAGGGGTGACGTTACTTAAGAAGGCAATATAAGTGAGCCTTATACTCTATAACGGGTCGAATAAAGGTTTTATAAGTATGTGTGAGAGTGGTGTTACTTGTCTTGCCAAACGTCCCTGAAAGTGCGTCTTAGTACATAAGACGCCTAGGTAGGAAGATGTCGGGCTAGTTACGAGCCTATTTCCCATCAGATACAGGGGTGTTTGTTCAACTTCGTTGGCTGCAAGACGTGTAGATGTATTGGGAGCGCAAAACACAATAGTTTGTGTTTTCGCGACGTTTAGGGTGACTCTCCACTTATTGCACCATTCTTCGACACCGTTTAATAGAGTTTGTGCTCTTCTATAGGTAGCCAGAGGAAGGTAGCTGCTCCCTGTTGCTAGGAGAGCAGTGTCATCCGCATAGAGGAACAGATGGGTGTGAGGATGCACGTATTTAGTTAACATCAATTTATAGGTTACAGACGTGATATGTACAGTGGGTGATCAAATTATTATGATCACTTGAAAAAACTTTGCATTTTGCTGTTTATTAAAGAATAAAAGTGCATATAAGCGTCTAATGATGTTAATATAATATAAAAATAGATTATAAACACTTTTACAAAATTTTGAAATATGTTTTTCTTTGACCTCAAATAACAATTGTTTTTAATATTTTGTGTGACCTCCTTTAGCTTCGATGACAACTTTGATCCTCCTTGGCATGCTTTGAATATTTCTCAGGAAGTCTTCGTTTATTTTATCGTTTCTGTGCCAGGTGGCAATGAGTCTCTCAACTAATTGCTGCTTATTTGTGACAGTTTCCAGGGCAATCCACTCTCTTCATAAGCTACCATATATTTTCGATCGGATTGAGGACTGGGGAATTACCTGGCCACTTCAGTACTTTAATTTTCTTTTTTTTTTCAGATACGATGTTACTGTTTTTGCCTTATGGCACGGTGCTGAATTGCGCATAAAGGTAAAATCCTCCGATTCGCCAGACCAGTCTTTGATTTGTGGCATAAGCTTTCTTTCCAGAACTTTAATATACTGATGTTGATTCATCATTCCATTCACAATGTACAGCCTCCCTGTGTCCTTATTGCTGTTCACAGACCATACCATGATCTTGAGAGGATACTTTACTTGCTTCACTATGCAATCCTTGTGATATTTTTCACCCACTCGTCTTCGGACGAAGGCCGACTTATCTATGATTATCTCCACTGTAGACTATCGGAGAAACAAACATGTGAATAAGAAAAACTATGAGATTTTTTTAGCATAAAAACAGTGGTTATAGGGATTTAAACTTTAGTAGTGACATAATTCACCTTATTCCAAGTTTTTACCTCACTCCAATCTCTTTTCATCATTTCGATGGTCAACGTTAGTTTTTTCACGGGACGACATGATTTGAAACCTTGCTCAGCAAGCCTTCTGCGGACTGTCATATCAGAAACCAGAATCCCAGCTTCATGAATAAGTCCCGTGAGGATTTTTCTTGGCTTCGTTCTATTGTTTACGAAAATATCCCTCATTTTTCTTTCGTCCCTTGGTGTGTCAGGGGTTTGTTGGTATCACTTTTTTTTTCTTGATATCGCTTACTATTGCTTGCGCTACTTGGCATTGTTTAGCTATCTGACGTTGGGAAAGCTTTATATTCAATAAAAGTGTCTTTATCTCCACCATTTTGGACACAGGGGTGTCTTTAGACTTACCCATTATAATTTTCTTGTTTTGTCATGTTTTGAAAATGTCTTTAAAATTAAAACTGATAGTTTTTTTTTACTCACAATCACCAATAAATAGAAAAATTAGTAATAAAACATACTACAAAGATAAAGCGATATTAATCTTTCAAAAACAATACAAAAACATACAAATTCACCGCAATGTGTATTTTGTCACGTAATTTGACATAAATGATAGTTGTAGAGCTGTAAATGTCAAAAAAGTAAGGTTATTAGTGACAAAATAATTAGCATACCCTAATCGTATAGTAGCATATGATTTTATTGTAAAATTTTTAAACAAATTTGAAAAACTTAAATTTTTGTGACTGATCATAATAATTTGATCACCCACTGTAGGTTAAGGTAATGACTAAGGAATGTCTAAAAATACGTAACATAGGCTTTGGGAACAAACAGATGCCAGCAAATTTTTTAAAATCCGCTGGGACATATATGTCCCCACAGTAATGAAAGAGTTAAAGGATCTTGTAGTAAAGGTAAAGGTGACTTGTACTATACTAATTCTCACCGGCAGATTAAAAAATATAGTATATTTTACATTCTTCTCGTCATTATATATAAATATGTTCATCTCTATTTATCAAGCATCATAAAAATCATAGCAATCTTTTGTATTATATAAAACCAGTTATAATAATGGTGTGGTGCGTAACTGATGTATAATATTTACGTACAATTATGGGAGAATACACAGAGTGAAGCTGTGTAATCACCAAATCCGTTAAACATATTGTTAGCTCTATGTCTTATATTATTATGTAAGTACTAATTATATCGTATTCCTTGAACAAGTTATGTGAACAAAAATTATTACAATATAACGTAAATATTTTCAGTTTTCTATAATATCGTTAGCCAATAATGTTATTGAATTAAAATGTCTTATGTTGTGGATTCAAATAATCATGTTAATCCACAACCTCCAAAAGAAGACAGCGCCTTAGGAAGAAGAATTTGGTTGATAAAGCTTGTTAATTTTTTTAAATTTATACCCATCCTTTAGACCCGTAGATAAATTTTGTTAACACCAAATAAACCTTAATATTAATGTAAAACTCAGTTTGGTATTTATATTACCTAAAAGTATAAATAACAGTGAAGATAGCCAACACAACTGTTACATTATAAATACGGGAATTTCTCCATTTCTGTTTCTAATATATAGCCGCATGCCGGTAAAGCGTGCTGGAATTTAAACTTTAGCATATTAAGCGACGATATAAACCATAATCTTACCAAATAATTATTTATTTATAACTCGGAATTATATACTCAATGAACAAATCGTAAATTATGGGCCGAAAAATTTGAATAAGAAGATCATAGAATATTTAAAGATTTGGTGGTACCTGCATGTTAACAGTTAGAAAATAGAATATTTAAATTTTACTTACAGGGTGATCCGGGTGATCCTACAAGATAAGTACTCTTCGTTAATTTTTATATTTATTGACAGCATTATTTGCTCGATATGTTATGGCGCTTTGATCAGAGTTTTTGAAAATAATAAAATTCTACATCATTATTAATGCGTTCAATATTTTTTTCACAAAAACCTTATCTTCTGTGGAAGTGGAGGTCCTGGGTAATAGAACCCCAACATGGTTTCCTAATCGAATGCAAAACTCAGGACAGCGCATCTTCGCTATATTCCTGTTATCTTATGGTGGCTTATCCGCGAACTAAAATTGCTTACTTGGGCTTCAAGTCCACGCTCTGAGTCCCGGCTCAGTTCGGCGACTTGGTGCCCAAGGGGTTGGGCCCTACGTGCCCGGGAGAATACGCATATTTAAAAGTATTTTAATATTTATATGGCATTTTCGGATCTCTCGGTCAATAGTAAATTGATCCAATAGGAAGCCGGGGCGATGCTCATCAGGGTGCGTATTAGTTCGCGACTAAAGGCACCAGGATGACAGTGCACGACGGCCAAAAATTCATTCTGGTCTGGACAGGGATCCGAAGAACCAGTCTTCTTGGCATTAGAGACCTTCTGGTTAATTTAGATCCCAGAAACTCTGCTTTTTATTGCACCTAACCGCTATCCTCTTATTTTAGGATTTTTATAAGTTCTCTAATGAGACTTACTCAAATTTATATTTAAATTGTATTTAGTTCAGCATTTGCGACTGAGAATATTTCTCGTGAAATATTTTATTTCGAATTAAATGATATTTTTGACTTGGCACAATTTTATATTTTTCTTCTATTTTTCAGGTATTTATCGATTTTTTCCTTATTTTTTTTTAAGTTCATAATCGAACTTTTAATTTCATTTAATTTTTCATATATATTTATTTATTATTTTTCGACGAGTTTAGACTTAAAATAATTTTTGTAAAGTTTCTGAACGGAAGAATTTTTATATTTTTATAATATTTCTTCTAGCGAATTACTAATAATTTATTTCTCTTTTAGGGACTTCGAAATATTTATAGTATTTTATTTTTCTTTATTGACTTTGAAATATTTTGGTTAAAAATATCTACATTTTTTTAGGTCTCATCCACTTGAGCAACATTGTCAATTCATAATAAATTATCCATCTACAAGCAAGTACTGAGGCCAGTATGGGTATATGGGTGCCAACTCTGGGGCTGTACCAAAGCTAGTAATCTACTTATTATCCAGAGATTTCAAAATAAAGTACTGAGAAACATTGTTGATGCTCCTTGGTATATCCGTAACAGCAACCTCCACCAGGACCTGGGTATGGAAACTGTGATCGAAATAATCAAGAGAACAGCAGCAAGTCACGAGCAGATGCTGCATACATGTGAATGTCGAGGCAATCCAGCTTCTTGACAACACTGAACTAAAGAGAAGACTCATAAGGACAAAACCATTTGAGCTAGTGTAAATGTGTAACAGTTTAGTGTAAAAAGCAGAGTATAGTGCTGTGATGTTATTGCATGCTAGTTGTAGTGCATTATTTAATAGATAAAATAAGAGTAAGCCATAGGGTAAGCCCTTAGATTTAAGTATTTGCTGTTTGTTAGGTCAGAAAATAACTGATAATTGGTCATTCGTGACCAGATAGCAGTATACAAACACCGCGCAGGTGTTAATAAAAAAAAATCCACTTAGGAAATTTTCGATAATCGAAAATTTTTGCTTTGTGTCGATATTTTGTTACATGTGATTCGTCCCGAACTCACCACGACGAACATTTCTGTCACATTTTGAACAAGGTCGACTTAGTAGAATTTCACCTTTTTTCGAAATTTTTGCGACTTTTTTATTTTTACTTTTTTGCTTAATTAGTCTTAGGTGTGATAACTAATAATAGCTCGGTAAATGCTGAGGTAATACGACGTCTAAATAAGGAGTTAGAAATTATGAACAGCATAAAAAGAAGAAAACTAGAGTATTTCGGGTCACATAACCAAAGGAGAAAAATATGAGCTGCTGAGAATTATTATGCAAGGAAGGATCCAAGGAAGAAGAAGCATAGGAAGAAGACGCATCTCCTGGCTGAGGAACCTTAGAGAATGGTTTAACTGTAGTTCACTACAACTACAGAGCAGCAGCCAACAAAGTGACCATAGCCGTTATGATATCCAACCTCCGATAAGAGATGGAACTTTAAGAAGAAGAAGTCACGCCGAGAATCGATCTCCATGCGCCTTTGTGCCACTCGCATTTTAAGTGCAGTTGTGTTTGTAAAAGAAAGAGTTTCTGCTCCTTATATCATATTAGGAAGAACGCATTGGTCAAATGTCTTCCGTTTCATAGCTATCGGAATGTTGCTCTTAAATATGTCTCTAAGTGGACCATACGCAAGCCCACAGGTCTGATTATCCTTGCTTATTCTGATTTCATGACGGAGATATATGTACTTTGTCAATTCTACCACTTGATTTTTAATGGTTAGGTGTTCGCTGGGATAATAAAGACGGTCATAGGTGGAACATTTTTCGGGAGGCCTAAGTTCAGCAGTGAACAAATATACGCTAATTAATGATTACCTACATATCCTAAGTGTCTTCCCAGAAACTTTGCAATGCATATACTTGACCATGATAGCTTGGAAACGAAATATGGTTAATAAGTTATCTTTTGTATGAATGTCAGGAAGATATAAATCGATGCCAACACCAAACAAAATATAAGAGACGCAGTTGAAAATAAATATCCAGATCAAGACCAACCAAATAAAGACTTAATACCATCTGAAAATTAATGGATCCATTTTTGTAAAAGGCTGACAAGTTTGCGCAGAACAGACAGTTGGGAGAGAGCAGTGTGATGAATAAGTTTGTGCGATGCCGCTGCTAGAATAGCCTAAGCCTAGCAGAATAATCTACAAAATTCTACTCCCATATCCAAATACAAAATAGGAAATGCGACCATTCTAGAGAAGACATGGAATTGTTTAAAATAACGTGCCTATTACAGGGACGGTGAGTTATGTTGTATGACGAAAAATTAATAATAATAAAAAATTTGAAAATTGTTATAAGGTTAATATAAAGAAATTAGTCATTTTTGTTTGGCTACAAGTTTATTTACCATAAAGGACTTTTGCTAACACGGAAATACCAGAAATTACCACAAATTAAGAAATATATACAGGAAGTTCGGAAAATACTTGAACGGAAAATACTTGAAGAACAAAAAAGCAGCAGGTAAAGACGGGATACCAAATGAGTTACTGAAATGTTGTGGAGCAGCAATGGCAAAACAATTAATATTATATATATATATATATATATATATATATATATATATATATATATATATATATATATCCGGTTTTTTTAGGCGTTACGCCTGTCCGGTAGGGATCTATGGAGGAGTATCACCAAGCCGCAAGCCCTTATGTCTTGCCGTACTGCTCCACCATAGGCCGATCAGATCCCAGCATATCCTAGTCTAAGCCGCAGATTCATCTAGAATTTTAAACTGCTGCGTTAGACTTTTTGTTTTCTGTACACCGAGCTTGGGCTCGATCCCACATCCACTAAACCATTCGACAGTGAAGCGAATGAGAGGCAGCCGCACAGCCCGCTGAGCTATCTGACCGACACAATTAATATTAATTAATAAAAATAAAACACAATAAAATATCGGAAGAATGGAGAACAAGCGAACTAATTCTACTATTCAAAAAAGGAGATAAAAACAGCCAGAAAACTACAGAGGTATAAACTTGTTAAATACTACACTAGAACTTACAACTAAAATTTTACAAGTGCTAATATATAAGAGAATAAGTTTAGCAGATGAACAACATGGTTTTCGTAATGGAAGATCGTGTACAGATGCAATATTCGTTATAAAGCAAATTACTAAGAAATGCCGCTTCTGCTACTTAGGATCACTGGTAGACTAAAAAAATAACACATCCAACGAGAGAAAAATAAAAGAATATGCGTAGCTAACCGCTGTTATTTTGGCCTGGGCCCTCAACTAAGAGCGAGAAGTATGTCAATAGCAACAAAGTGCTTACTTTATAAAACAATCATACACCCAGTGCTCACATACGGATCGGAAACATGGGCAATGACGACCCGAGATGAAGAGATTGGAGTGAGGGACTGGAGAAGGCAGACACTCGATAGGGAAGGATGCAAGAATGTTTTGAAGCAGGCCAAGGCTCACGAAGGGCTGTAACGCCAACTGATGATGATGACTAAGAAATGGCTAAAGTATAATAGACCAGTATTTCTGTGTCTGATTGACATAAAGAAAGCGTTTGACAGAGTAAGACTTAAAGATGTAATCCATCTTGTGTATAAGAGAGAAGTTCTCCATGCTCTTCAACTTGATTATGGATGAAATCATTAAAAGCGTTAACAAAGGAAGAGGGTACAGAATGGGAAACAAAGAAATCAAAATACTTTATTATGCAGACGACGCAATATTGATAGCCCAAGATGATGATAGTCTGCAAATAGTGGTTCACAGATTTAACATAAGAGCAAAAGAATTTAATAAGACAATCTCATCTCATTTATTATGACAAAACTAAAACAATACTAGTCAGCAAAGAACCAACCAGATGAAAAATGGAAATTGATTTCATCAGTATTTAATAAGTAATTAAAATAAAATACCTGGGAATTACACTGTCTAGCTATGGAAACCTGGATAAAGAAATGAGAAATCAAGCACAAAAAGCAAATAGACTGGCAGGATGCCTTAATAACTACATGGTGAAACAGACACATTAACACTGAGATGAAATCAAGAATTTATAAAGCCAGTGTAAGACCAATAATGACATATGCCTCAGAAACAAGACCCGACACAACCACAACGCAAATACTACTGGAAACAGCAGAGGTGAGAGTACTGAGAAGAATTAGAGGAAATACGCTGAAAGATCGGAAGAGAAGTGAAGACATTAGAAGAAAGTGTAACGTAGAGTGTATAAATAAATAGACACAAAATAGAAAAAAAGAATGGAATAATTTATTCGCAGTATAATATCGTCTAGGCCAGTTCGTCGACGTATCTCCTCATTTCTCACGCGATCTTTCAAGGTCAGGCCCAGCATTGATCACTCCATTCGCCTTTGTGTTACCCTCAGTTTTTCGGCAGTAGCTTTCGTTAAAGTTAGGGTCTCTGCTCCATAGGTCAAGACTGGTAAGATGCATTGGTTAAATGCCTTCTTTTTCAGATGAGTTGGGATATTTGTTTTAAAAATGTCTCTCATCCTTCCATATGCCGCCCTTCCCAACGTGATTCGTCTATTTAGCTCGCAGGTTTGGTTGTCTCTGGTTATTCTAATTTTATGACCCAAGTATGTGTATTTATGGATTAATTCGATCTTGTTGTTATTTAAGGTAGATTCCTTGCAAGTAAAAATTATTTGCATTATTTTTGTATTATATGTATTCTCAATTAAGGTGGCTTAAATTTAGCTAAATAAGATACCGTTCTATTTTTATTTCTTTTTATAAGTACTGCAGTTAGCATTTACGAGTTACATTTGTGCAAAAACCATTACCTACGTTGCGCTTTATGTTTTTCGAAACATTAATTTCAAATCGTTTAATTATAGTAAACTTTCTAGTATGTACTTACATAAATATCTACCTTGAAATATGCATTTCCTTCCATAAAAATATCATATACATCATGATTAGCCATCGCTGCTTCAAATAATATATGTATTGTATATAATAAAAAACCGGTATGCTATTAAGTATAAAATACATTTTTTGTAATGAAATGCTTGTATTTGACATAAAAATTGGCACGATTGCAATTTTAACTTTTTATATTCTGCCCATGATTTTTGGTATCAGGTTCCACAGTTCTAGGTAGAAGTGAGATGTTTGTGTTACAGACAATGACGTATAATATATAGACTAAGCAATCCCCTATTCTCGCTATATAATCAGGTGTCCGAAAGGTTTCCGCTCAAGGTTGAAGGTATGTTTACCAGAACAGCGGCGTACTCATTTATATGTTAATGACAATAATTATTTTTTTAATTAAAATTAAATATTTATGATTTCTTTTTGTTCCCGTCTATATGAGCAATAAATTTTTTTGACAAAATAGTATGGCATTTTACTATAATAGTAAGTAAATAACTCTCAACAATTTAAAATAAAATTTTCTTCTTATCTTCCTATCAAAACAATAAACAATAACAAAGGTATTTGTGTTGGGGACACTTTTTAAAGCGTTCACCGGGTCTATATATTATACGTCATTGGTTACAGACCAGAGAAATTAGAAAATACTGAATTCATGACTTGAAATTTATAAAAATCGCAATATCTCTGGTCCTAATCAAGTTTTAATTTGGGATATCTCATGACATATATTATAAAAATACAATTAGTTTATTTGTGAATTGTTTATTTACGGAGTAATTTGTTTAAATAATATAAAATAAATATGTATTTTGCAAAATTTTACTTTTCTCTTATTATTATTAGTAAAAAAGTTTAAGAAATGATAGGTAACTTAAATATTTATGTACTATAGTTATAAACAATATATTTTAACAATAAATTTAATAAAAAAATAATTTTTTTTTAGAAAATCAAATCTATACGTGTTAATTTTTTCGAATAATGCTTATTATTTTCACAATTACCTTTCTTAATTGAAAAACATTTTAAATATGTATTAAACAAATTAATTGTTCTAAACTTTGTATAATTATAAATAAAAATAGTAAAATGAAATACATAAATTGCAATAAAGTGTATTTGAATTCAAGGTGCAAATTAATTTCATAATTTTAATTTATAGTTATACAAAGTTTATAATAATTGATTTATTTAAAATATGTTGGTAATATTTTTGAAAAAAGTAATTGTAAAAATAATAAACGTAATTGAAAAAAATTAACACGTACCTATACATTTGACTACCAAATAATTTTTTTTTGTAAAATGTATTTTAAAAAGATATTATTTATAACTATAATACAGTCCCTGCTCAATTTATTAGACTCACCATAAAAATTCCAATTTTTTTAATTTTTAATTTTTTTTTTATTTCAATCGCTCTGAATGTATGATCACTTGGATATTAAGGTGTTGAATTGGTTGCATAAATATTGGGACCATAGTTACGTAAAAAATAGTATAAATTTTTCTTAGAACCATCGAGCAAAAAGACAATAGAGGGAATGTAAAGGTAGTGGGGGCAAACATATTGTTAGACAGGAAGTGCGATCTTTAGAGGCCACTTTAAACAAGGAAAGAGAGTCTCTCTCCTTGTTTGACATCAAATTTAGTTGGGTTATGTTATTGTTTGTCCCAAATGTCACATGAAATCTTATTTATATTGAAGTTTTTTAACAATTGTGTCGCATTTTAGACTCTCATCATTAATAATTAACTAAAACTTGCTCGTCTAAGACACATTCTGAAAAATATTATATAGCTACTGTTGATAAGTGTCGGAAAATTTAAATTTCGCGCATTCGCATTTCCGGATATGTCCGCCATCAGAGGCCACTTTTTTGGTCTCCTTTTCATAAGGATTAGATTCCCTCTTTTGTCTTATTGCTCGATGCTTAGAACTGTCAAAAATGTACAGATGACAGAAAAATGTGCCCAAAGTGTGGAGTAAATAGGTAAATATTTTACATTTTGAGTTTATTTACTTAAGACATAGATTTTTGGTCAGTTTTCACTAGTAAGTATTGACATTATTATATAATAGTGTAACCTTTGATTTTGGTTAATTCTTAATCATATAACAAGACGATTAATCTTGGACTGAAATTTCTAGATAAGTAAAGATTTTGGTGTTGAGAAAATCGCCATTAATGCTCTATTAGAGAATACAGCACTTAGTCAGAGAGAGATAGAACGAAAATGTGGTGTATCCCAGCCGTTAGTAAGAAGATTGAGTCAAAAACTCAAAAGAAGTCATGTCAGTGTTCGGAAGGGGTGGTGTGGCAAAAACCTTCAGTCATCCCCAGGCCACAACGAATTAAAAAAAAATTAGCTATAACACACAGAAGGGCCACGCATAGAGATTTAAGTTGGAAAAAGTAGGATGCGCAGTATCGGTACACCGAGATTTGTATGGCATGGGCGTCAAATCTCGCAGGCCTATTAAGAAGCCAAAACTAACTCCACAAATGCTCAAAAAACGCTTAGCTTTTGCCAAAATCTTTAAAGACTGGTCTATTGATGATTTTTGTAAGGTAAATTATTACAAATCATTTTATTTTCGCACTTTTTCATTGTTATTCACATTCACAGGTTTCCTTTAACGATGAAGTCACATTTCAAATTATGCATGACAAGGTCCAGTTTGTCCGAAGACGTCCAGGGGAAAATTATGAAAAGAGGTGTGTAATTAATACCATTTAACATTCCACGGCAGTAATGATGTGGTCGGTGATTAGTGGCAAAGGTATGGGACCTTTGTATGTAGTAGAAGGAATCATGCGACAAGATCAGTATAAAAGGGTTTTCCAAACAGGATAGGTTCCACAAGTAAACGAATGGTTTTATAACAGCCAAGAAAAGATATTTATACAGGATGGAGCACCTTGACATACGGCTAAGAGTTTTAAAAATTGTTTGGGACAACAAGAAATTCCGCTCTTACCATGGCCTGGCAGCTCACTAGACATGAACCCCATTGAAATATCTGGGAGTGCCGATAAACGGTGAAAGCCAAGGAAATAATTACCAACAAGGTTGAGTTAATAGAAAGAACCATTTTCCATTGGAATCACACCAAAAATTTAAAAGAAATCGCAGGAAAATGCATAAACAGCAGGAAAATGCATCCAAGGATGGCTTAACAAAATAATTATTATTTAATTTAAATTTTTATTTACTCTAAATTATAATTTAATTTTTACTTTAAATTATAATTTACGTTGTTTTTGTTCAATAAATATGCAAAAAAGGTTACTATACTCATCACTAGTAAACAAATTCCCCGCTTAAATAAATATTTCACAAGTGAATTAAATACATTTTATTATCTATGCTACAAGGTATTCCAAATTATTAAAACATAAATTTTCGTTGATTAGAACCGAAGATATTGCGACTTTTATAAAGAAGTTACGGAATTCAGTTTTTGAAATAGTAAAATCCCTTGGCTTTAAAACACTTTATATTTGGCGTGTTATGAACGGCTCATTTTTAAGAAACAGTTTTGAATTTTTTTTTTGTAAAAATAACTTTTACTTAAAATTTTGAGTTTCTTTAAGATTACAGGCTCACTACAAGACTTCTTTTGAGAGCAATTACAAAAGTATAGGTTATTTTTTATAAAAGTTATAAATAATTAACCATAATGTCTCATTTTGCTGTTTTTGAAACAACAAATTAATTTAAAATATTTTAGAATAAAATTTATAATTAAGTATCAGTAGATAGCTTTTAAATAAGCAAAAATTCCAAAAAATCGCTGAAATTTCTACAAAAACGAGTAGATGTGTTCCCCTAGAAACACCCACTTCCAATTTAATACTTTACGGGTTGCAACCCCCACTCTAAGACTATTAACCTATTTTATTCGGCTGTTGGACACTGACAACAATAAGTTGTCAAAAATTAGTTAACTAGATAACAGAATTTTATTTGCAAAACTATTTTAAATCTGATAGTCATTTCATCTATAACGGTTTATTTTAAATTGACGATTCAATCACCCTTATTTGGGTAAATCGTATATGATCCTAGTTTTTTTCCTTTAATCGCTTAGAAATAATATTAAAAATGATAATTTCACTATGCGAACACAAAAGGTCAGCTAAATTTTGTATTTAACAATTTGTGAAAAAAATTGGACAATTGCAAATTTTGTTGCTATATCTCGGCAGGTATGCATTTTAGAAAAATTTTGTAACGACATAAAAGTTTTTCAATTAAATTTTCCAGAATATAGAATTCATTACAAAAAAAAAATTATTAATTTTGCAAAATTAGCAAAAACTAGTTAAAAAGGGCTCAAAAACGAATGTTTTTTCAATAATCCTTTAAAATTGGTCCACTGGAAGCTGATATAATGTGAAATTTTTAAGTGCGCCGCTATTATCAACGCGTAATTTCATTTTAAGACGGCTGAAATTGTTATCCATGCTAATGCCTGTCATAAATTTTTCTGTATCTTTCAAGTCAATCAACATTTTAACCAGGATGCACCAAAGAAAAAAAAGGTAAAAACTTGTATCTACTAAGTACTTGACACAACAAAGGTATTTGTTTAAAAAGATCTAAAAATTTTCTAATATTGTTCTAAATGTCAGTCAACTTTGATCGATCATAACTTTGGAAATAATTAGTCATTTGACTAATTTATTTTAATATTTTTTAGTGCGCGTCTTTCGCTAAACTTTTGATATATATATATATTTAGAAAGAAAAATTGTAATTAAAAATTAATTAAATAAATACCAGATCGATTACATATTACTTCAGTCATTAGTCAATTTTTAAACTATTTAAATGCAAAAAATAAATATTTATATAATTTTATTTGTTTTAAATACAAAAATATAAAATGTAACAATTTATAATTTGCTTATAGGGGGTTGAAAGGGGGACTGAACAATTACTGGACTTAGAGACAGTTTATTATTAAAAAAAGTTTGTTACCTTAGATTTCAATACAAACAAAACTGTCCCATACAAACTTCAAACAATCTTGTTCCGACCCATGGGAGTCACAAAATGGAAGCTGACAAACACCAAAACTGAGCCTCAGGTTATCCTGGGTGATAACTATATGATTTTTCAAAACTCGGCTGCTTATTTTTCACTCAAAACCATGTAGGTCCACTAATCCCTCAGAAACGCTGTTATCAAAACCCCTTGACACGGAATACAGCAACAATCCGGCGATTATTTCACTTGACAAAGACTGCCTACTTGACATAGTATTTTGAGATTAAATCACCTTTTTTCGCACTTATGGAACTAAATGAAAACTTGTCGGGAACTATGTTTTCTAGTTCAGACCCTAAGCTGTTCTTATTGACTGTTACACTAACGAATTTTCGATGACAAATTCTGCATGACTTCAACAATAAAATCGACTGCTTTCGCGGCCGGTCCATCGAGTAGTGACTTCATCATTATAAATCATTCTCTTGTCATCATACATTTTCCGACCAACCTAAGTAGAAAGATTCATATTTATTTCCAGCTTAAATATCTAGGCGGAACCAATATCAAAAGAAAAAGCAATTTGTGTTATTGCAATTATAAACAGACAAAAAATGTTTATATAATCAGTCTCAAAGACGCAGAAAGATTAAGAATATTTTTTGGTGTTTTATTAAAATATACAGGGTGAAACGAAAATGCAACAAAAAAAATAATAAATTACTTAATTTTAAAGACAACAGCAAAATCTATTCTTATCTAAGCCTTTTATTAATGTTGTTTTGTATTTGACAATTGAAAAAGTTATTATATTTTTTTATTAAATTAAAAATTGTACAGTTGTTTAAAAAAATCCCTAGACTCTCCTATTCAATGGAGTTTAATGATTCGGCAACATTAACGATTTTGTTTGAAAGCTTGAATGCCCTTATATATGTAAAAAATTTCAAATGAGTAATTAAAACTTTTTTTGTTGGCTCTATGTAGCTTTTAAATTCCTTGATTAGTATTATTAAAAAAAGATTGATTGTTGAACCTTTCTTTAATGGGTTTTGCTAATTTTGCAATAATAATAAAATTTTTTTTAATTTACAATTAGTTTTATCATATAGGAAATTTAATTGCAAAACTTTTTTGGCTTCACAACATTTTTCTAAAATACATACTTGCCGAGATATAGCAACGGAAACAAAAAAAAAACAAAAAACTAAAAAAATTAGCATAACTTTTGAAGTGTCTGTGTAGTGAAATTATCAATTCTTATAATATTTTCAAGCGATTAAAGCAAAAAATAAATCATATATACGATTTACCCAACCCAAAACATATACCGCCTGGTCTAAAACGAGATATTTTATAAAAACTGAGATACACATAAAAAACAGTCTCGAAACAATAATAACTATTGATGAGAATAACTTGGTGACAATTTATGTTCAATTATAACATACAACACAACACTGTTTTTAATTTACACCTAATATAGTAAACTTGACATGTTTCGCTGAAACATAAGCTTTCTCAGAAGAATGATAATTTTAAACTAACTGTTCCGAAACAAGTTTTAATGTTAAACTGAGAAGAAAAAAATGTTTTAGTGCTTCTGAAAGGTTACATTTATGTAACTGTTACCTGATGATCTTAGGTAACCATAAACGAATACTTTTTATAAACAAAATCCATTCTTTATTCATCTAAATATTAACTAAATAAGCAACATATCCTTTACTTAATTTGTTCCGCTCGTTCTACGGCTTTTAAACTTACAGTGGTAAGAAAATACTCGCTATAATTGATTATACCAAAATCACTAAACGCAGCTTCTCACACCAAAAGAAATAATACATTTTAAATCGGTCAAACCAAAGTTATTTAAAAAAAAACTCATGGTTTAGATTTTTGAGCTTCGCGAAGCATGGGCGGAGAAATTCTGATTTCAAGTGGAAACATTTTAAATTCTAAAACCTACTAGCTTTCATCTACTCATGCCTTCTAATCCACGATTTTCACAAAAGTGAACGAATGTATTATTTTCGTCTTGTTTTTCTTCGGCTTTTTTCCATTATGAGTTCGCCATTTTCATCCTCCAAGACACCCTATTTTTCCAGTTACCTTCTCTGAGATCTTTATCTATCATAGCATTTTTCATGTACGTTTTCCATCTTGTAGCAGGTCTTCTTCTTCATCTTCTTCCGGATCCCTGTCCAATATTCTTTTCGGACACCTGTGCTCTGGCATTCTTTTTACATACTAGCACCACTACAAGGCTCTGTTTTTCACCTTTTTTGTAATTGAGCATTCTACTTCTATTCTGTTTCATATATCCCCTTTTCTTATGCTATGAACTCTGGTGATTTGTAGACATCTTCTCATAAAGTCCAGTTTTACTAGACTTAGGTATTATTTTTTACAAATTTTAATTGGAGCTTTTCTCATTATCTGTTTTTGTTGAACCGCATCGATTATAACTGCGTCGAACTTTCGACATCGTTCCTGATGTCTCCCGGACCACCAGACACTACTACACTGATCATTAATGAATGTACTACTCCTAGTGTCTATAGTGACGTAGTTTGGGTGGATGAGGATGGTGATTGCCGTGAAGGTTGGCACGGGGGTTGGAGCGAACATTTCTGACGGCGGGATTTTGATTGGAGGGTAAAGAGGATCATATTTTCTTTATGAGAGGTCTCCATGTCGAAGGTAACCGGATGCCCTCATCTCTTTTATTGAGACAATTTGGCCTTTTTGAATTTCTTTGGATTCTTGAATAATTCTTGGTTTATAGAATTGCAAACAGAAATGGGATGTTGATAAATCCTATTTTGAATTCTACGATTTGTTTGGCCTATATAAGATTGGGGGTAGTCTGTACAAGAAATTTCATATATTCTGTGTTGTTTATGAATAGGAGATCAATTATTTAATTTGTTTTTAATTCCAGGGGAAGCAGTCCATTGATATGATAAGTAAAACTCTTTGATCTTAGTCGAGGTTTCGGAAACTTTATTTCCCTTTTCAAGACATCCTAAAAATGAGAAAGTTTGTGTTAAGATAAAACTAATAAAAAAAAAACTTACTGCTCGTGGTCACAAATTAATTCATTAGCATGAAGAATTTAAAAAGCATATAAATTAAACATAATAAAATTATAAACTACAATCAATTTTATTTTAATAAGATAAAATGTTAATTAGATACAACTCAAAGACTAACAAACTGATTAAACTCAATGAGTTTTACTGTTCAGCCCAAATCCTTTGCCTGCAAACATTGTTTTCCAGAATAGTGTTGACTTACCATCAAATGAAACTGGAAGAGATATTGCATTCAGTAAATCTAACTTGTTATTTTCTTCAAACACGCTCATGTCCATCTGGCAAATTTTTAATTTCAGTCTGACTGGTTTTCATTCCGAAAACAAGATTTATTTCCAGTTGTCAATAATACAATCTACATTAATTATTGCAAGATGAATTTTAGCAACTCAACGTTTAGTGATGAGCAGTGTTATATAGATTTAAAAGACCAGTAAATGAAACTACAACCAACCCAGCTTGTAATCTTGCAAATACATCTGAAGCTGGTGAGCATTTTTTTAGAAAATTTGTGTAAAAGAGTTTTTTGAACTTCGCTGAACTTTGCAATTTGTGTGACAAGGTTTACGCCACACAGCACGCTGATTTCATCCCTTTCAATGAGTATATTTTAAATTTCTGCATATATAGTTTGAATACTAATTAACATTAATATATCCAGTATATATTGAATTCCATCTCATAGTTACGTGCTGTTTTAAATATTTTCAGAGTTTTCTGTTTAACTCGGGTGTGTTTAAAAAATCTCACGACTTCTTTTTAGTTATTTAAGACTACTGCAAATTCTGGAGGTGTATTTTTGCTTTCTAAAATATCGTGCATAAATAAATTTAAATTGTGATAGGCTCATTAGAGACTCATGTAAAGCGGAAATGCTAGAACAACATCTTTTTATCTTCATAAACCATAGTACTCTTTTAATACATCAATAGTAAATTTAATATATTAATAAGTTAAAGTAGTGTGTTAATATTGTTTTTTTTTCTTCTTCAATTTAATGAGTTCTTGCTACATATTTCTTAAAATAGGTATTATCATCAAAAAATTTGAGTTTATAAAGTCCGAAACTACTTTGTGGTACTTTCCTGTTCTTAAATCCATGGTAAAAGAAACTTCTAAGAAGTGATTGTAACTTAATTTATTCTAATGTATTCTTCTGATAAAACCATCCTTGCTAAAGTTGTTCTAAAACATATGTTTTCTTCATAATGCTTACAAAAATATGCATCCACTTCAATTAACTTTTGAGCAAATACAAAACAGTCACCCAAAAAAGTTACGTAAGTTGAGGACAGGTTTTAAAAGCTATAATTAAAAACGTAAATATAAACAGCCGCAATCAAACAAAAGAGACGACTCCTCCGTCAGTTTCAACCAACCCGAAACCCCCTAGTCAAAACAGAATAAAACCGTGAACAATCTGCAAGCCAGCCAATGGATTGCGGCTACCTCTAGTCTTGATTATCGCGACGGTGGCGCGTTCTGGCACAAATTCAAATGCCTAACCAAACACAAAACCAGTAAACCTTCTCACCTTGTGGTGAACAACTAAATCATCAATTCTAATCAACAGAAGGCCGACGCCTTCAAAACCCACCTACAAAACAACCTAATCTTCCCAAACGATTCTAGATTTGATCTTGCCTTCCCTACAAGAATCGAGAGAGACATCACACGATAGCTCTGCACCCCCTTCAATCCGCAGGCGCCACATGATCATCCTATCATGGCACCTGTATATCAACAAACTTTCAACGATTTTTGTCAAATTGGCAAATCGAACGCACCAGGACCTGACAATATTGCCAGGAACTGCGTAAAACAACTCCACCGAGCGTCAATATTTATCTGACAAACATAATCAATGCCACTCTCAAACTCTGCTACTCTCCATCTCCGTGGAAAGTAGGGAATACAATCATACTCTTAAAAAAAGGCAAAGCCCGTACCGACTTACACTCTTATAGGCCGATATCACTTATAAACGTTTTTGCTAAGGTCTTCGAGAGGATCCTCAAGGAGAGACTTGACTTTACCACCGAACACAATATCATCCCACCATTCCAATTCGGCTTTAGAGAAGGGTACTCTACCAAAACGGCATTGACAGAAATCGTCACACACCTCTCACAAAGTCTAAACGACGGAAAAGTTTCAGTAGGCATCTTTCTCGATGTTCGAAAGGCCTTTGACCAAGTTTAGCATGTGGGACTGGTCAAGAAACTGTTGAACATCGGCTTGCCACTCTCATTCGTCAGACTTATCTATTCATATGTCTCTCATCGGCTAATACCGGTAAAGAAGCGGGATCACTTCTCTGATACTTTTCCTCCTACAGCAGGAGTACCGCAAGGTTCAGCGTTGGCTCACATTTTATACATCATATACAATAGTGACTTTCCTAACCCTCGTGACATAAACACCATCACTTTGCTCTACGCAGATGATACAGCTCCCGTAACAACAGCACGAAACGTTGACGCAATTACTGGGTTTACTCGAAATCACCTTAACCTGGTCGACAGGTGGTGTGGGAGATAGAGAGTAACATCCAAGCCAAATAAACCTCAAATGATTCTCTTCAGACATCCGCATCGCAGTCAATACATCACACCCATAATTTCCGCAACGCACAATCTTAGACTTTGGGGAGACCGACTACAGCTCCGCGACCGGATCGAGTACCTCGGTGTAGTGTTTACCCAAACACTGAACTGGAAGACCGATCTGTGGTCTCAATGCTCTTTGTGGTAAATTCGGAAGAACACATCCACGATCCTCATTCATACATACAAAGCATTCATAAGGCCGTACATCGATTATAGATCTAACATCTATATTACGGTGCCCGACCACCACACACAAAGACTGTTAGGGATGGAAAGGAAAATCCTTTCCATCCAGGAAACAAGCGACACGATTACCCTTCTACCCTCATACATCGCCCGTCGAATATCCAGCTCATAAATGAGATGCTTTTCTCTCTGTACAGGAGTTATACAATCAGCACCATCCGGGGCCAAAACCACAGAGCCCAAAGCATCCTAAAAACTACCTGCTCAACCCTCGGCAATGTATTCAGAAGAAGACCCAAACCCAAAATCCCCTTCCTGTCCGCTATTTTACTCGCCCTTGCCAGCAACTAACTCCCTGATAAATACATTGACATGCAGGAGGCGACTCCCCTCTATTATCGTCGTCGCCACTAACTTTAAATGCTCACTTCGAGCTTGTTTCGGTTTTCTGTGGTTTCCCGATCCCATTGCACAACGATACCTGTGTATTGTAGAGAATTCAGCTACAGCTGCCCTCTCGCGAACGCGTTCCATACATTTATTAATTTACTAAATTCATAAATTCAAAATTCACATATATACTAATTTATTTTTTAGATCAATAACATTCTGAAAGGAACCGTTACCCATACCTTTCGCCTCTGATTGTCCAGGAGCTCCTCCAACGATCAGTCAACAAACAAACACCAGTAGATCCACAACAAAAAACAGCAGCCAACCACCAGACAAAAACAAACCATGTGCTGAAGAAGCAGAAAGCTTAAAACACTACACCAAACATCCAGAACAAAGAAGCCACCCAACTAGAGATAAAATCGAAAATGAATGAAACAGCCGCTACTGATACAATGTGCTGTAGGAGTATCCACTCGCGAATGGTCGTGAGTTACGCTCACACTCCTCATCTCACATTTACGCTCTGTGTCGTTTACGTTTGAGAAGAATACTCACGTTCACGACGTGTCACGTCCTCTGAACCCTATTTGAAAAAAATAGCAGTCGATCTCACATATATTCAACATCATATGTACCTATTCAACTACCAATGCTATATAAATATACTGATAGAATTTTAGTACCTTTTAATTTTTATTTGTTTTACTATTGAAAAATACTCTTAAAATATTATTGAAAAATGTATTATCAGTTTTACTGAATAGTTACGATAAATATAATCTAAAAGTTAGATACTTAAATTTCCAGCATCATTAAAACAAACGCCACTGTTCCAAAATCAACTAATGGATTTTGTTAAACCATTCATGAATTTCGATTGTCTTTTTATACATTGAACATAGCCGCCTATTATTATCACTTAGACCAGTTTTTGTGGGTGCAAGATTTATATCGGTCAACAGAAACACGCTATTAAATTTTAATCGAAGATGGCCTTTATATGAACACTGGGCCATACACAAAAATATTTGTATTCGCACAAATAATAGAATACCACCGCAACCGATCATTAAAACATGTGGTACTAAAATATAATTTTTTTATGAAATCTAATAACATATTGATTTCAATAGTGGTTAGTGAAAAAATTATTTTGTTATGATGAGAAAACTGTATATAAAGACATTACATTTATAACAGATTACCATGTTAGAAGATTCAACCACCCCCTTGTGAGTTTTTTATTCCATAATATGTTATATAATTGGATTCAGATGGCGCAAAATCGGACTAAGTAGAAAAGCATGCGAGAGGCCTATGTTCAGCAGTGGACGTTAGAGGCTAGTTGATGATGATGATGATGTTATATAATAGTTATTTTGTCTACCTATCCTGATAATTAAAATTAGTATTTTTTAATTATTTTCAATGATATTTGTGAAATAAATCCATATTGGGTATAATCAATTATAAAAATAAATGAGGAAATCTAACTATAGAGGCTAACTGCGAATAGAGACTAATGCAGCGAATTTGAAACGAATCTGTTTTATAGAATGATGAACTGTTGATCTCAGTATATCTATATACTGATGCCTCTACCCAGGTCAATTAAGTCAGTGGCTACTATTACTCGGAAACAAACATGTCCCAATATTTCCATAAGTTTTATATTTCCATATAAAGTCGTTTTATCTTCTGCCATATGGAAAAGCTGTTTCCTTAGTAATTTCCTTAAAATGACAACTAGAGTATGGTAGGGTTGCAATGTTGATTGTCTCTGCTAACTACAAGCTCGCAACAAATATTCTTCTTTTAGTACTTTGCCCGATTATCGAACGTTTGCTATTATATTGGCAATAAATTTGTTTACGGTAACTCGAAAGAGATAAGCGGATATCTCTAGATACTACTCCTGGAGATTTCTGAGCCAAGATGTTCTTCTTCGGCCTGGACCTGTTCTACCGGCAATCTTGCCCTGTATTATGAGGTGTAAAAGGTTACAACTCTCTGGATGTCTCATTACTTGGCCAAAATATTGTAACTTTCAAATTTTTATTGTTTGTGTTATTTCTGTGTTGTTTTTCATTTGGTGTAAAACTATTTCATTTCTTATTCGGTCAATCCAACTTATACTTGTTGTCCTCTTTGTGTCAGGTGGTGTTTCTGCCGCTTATACCATTATTGGTATCATGATTGTTTTGTAAATTCTGCTTATCAGTAACAGACGTTACTCAAATACTCAAAAATGGATAATAAACCTTTTTAGAGTCTAGATATTTTTATTAAAATTAAAATAAAAAAAACATATTTTAGGTCGTAATATGAATATACTCTGGATACTGGAAATCCCGTGATACCGAAACCATTAACCAGATAGATCACATCCTGATAGATGCAAGGCACTCTTCCGATCTCATAGACGTCAGAAGCTACCGAGGCCCAAACATTGACAGTGACCACTTTCTTGTAATGGCAAAAATCAGAGGAAGAAAATAAAACCTAAAGAAAGATAAACACACGAAACAAGACATAATTAATGTTGATAATCTTCGCATTGAAACCGTTGCGAGAGAGTATAGGAGGTAGGGGAAAATGTAGAGGAACTGTGGACAAAATGTAAAAACATAATAACCGAGAAAGCAACAAAAATATTGCGAAAAACCAAACCAGTTAAAGAAAACGAATGGTTTGACAAGGAGTGCCAAGAAGCAACAGATAACAAAAACAGGGCATACCTAAAGACAAATCAAGCTGGATGCACAAAAAGAGCAAAGGAAGAATACCGGACCCTAAGAAAAGAAAAAAGAGACAATTTGAGCAAAATCAGTTGGAAAGCACAGAATGGCTAAGAAATCAAAATGAAACTCGAAAGTTCTACACAAATCTAAACAAAATGCGCAAAGCGTTTAAGCCAAGAATAAGGAGCTGTAAGGATGTCGAAAGAAACGTCCTAAATGATACGGCCCTAATCCTAAATAGATGGGTTGAATTTTTCAATGCAAAATTTAATGGCCATCATATCAAAGAAGCAGATAACACCCTAGCAAATCGAAATGATTGAAATCCTTTCAACCCAAACGAAAGACCACCTACCATCGAAAACGTTGCCCAAGCCATTAAAAAGCTTAAAAATAATAAATCACCAGGAATTGATCAAATTTGCAGTGAGCTCTACAAGAATGGTGGCGATGCCCTACTACAGACACTGCATACGCTTTTACTTCTTGTTTGGCATAATGAGACCATGCCTTGTGAATGGTCTCAAGGCGTGATATGCCCGTGTGTGACAACTATAGAGGTATAATCGTGTTAGCAACTGCTTACAAAACACTAGCAAATATTCTCTACGAAAGGCTGCAAGTTTACACAGTGGGCATAGTTGGTAAATATCAAGCTGGATTTATTCCAGAAAAATCAACAATTGACCAGATTCATTCAATAAGACAGATTCTCGAGAAAACATTAGAATTAAATATTGAAACCTATCATCTATTCGTCGACTTCAAGGCCGCATACGACAGTGTCAAGAGAACAGTGCTATACCAATCAATGTATGAGTTTGGTATACCAGAGAAACTTATCCGACTAACGAGAATGACAATGTCTAACTTAGAAGCCACTGTTAGAATACAGGGAGAGAATTCTAGATCCTTTGAGATAAAGGATGGACTCAGACAAGGGGATGCTCTGGCTTGCCTCCTATTTAATATTGCCTTAGAAAAGGCAGTCCGAGATACACGAATTAGGGATGGCGGTACTATTTACAATAGATCGATACAAGTCTTAGCATATGCTGATGACATTGACATAATGGGGCGTAGCAAGCGAGATGTTGAGCAATATCTCCTAGAATTGGAAACAGCGGCGAAACAGGTCGGTCTAGTCATCAACGAAGACAAAACCAAGTACATGTTGGTTACAAAGGATCCCATAGCAAATGAGGAACGAGAAACAGTCTTTGAAAGTCATACCTTCAAACGTGTTGACAACTTCACATACCTTGGGTCGCTATTGAGTGCTACCAATGAAACAAGCGAAGAAATCAAAAGACGAATAAATCTTACAAATAGGGCATACTATGGACTCCAAAAGGATTGCCACTCAAGAAACATTTAAAGAAGAACTAAAATTATTATATACAAAACGTTGCTAAGGCCGGTTCTCACATATGGAGCAGAAACATGGACTCTAACGCAGAAAGATGAAATACTTTTGGGAATATTTGAGTGTAAAATACTCCGCAAAATATTTGGTGCTCTATACGACCAAGGGCAGTGGCGCAGAAGATATAATTTTGAATTGTATCAGCTCTTTGATGAGCCAGATGTCATAACGTTCATTAAAACACAGCGACTTAGATGGGCTGGACACATAATACGAATGCCAGAAAATACGATTGCTAAAAAGCTAACCACAGGAACACCTGTAGGAAGAAGAAGCAAAGGCCGACCACGAATTAGGTGGTTAGATGGAGTTGAAACCGACTTACGGATATTAAAAATCAGAAGATGGCAACATGTTGCCAGAAACCGAACAGAATGGCGACGAATCTTAGAGCAGGCCAAGATCCACAGAGGATTGTCGAGCCAAAGATGATGATGAATATCTAATAACCTAATAACTCTGTTTGAATTTTTATTTTCGGAAGTATTAAAAAGTCCATACCATATATTTGTTAAAAAATAATCATAGGATTTAGGTACAATTCCATAAAAATCACAGCACTATAATTTTATAATATTTTTATAAATTTATAATGTGTACATAAAACACTGTACTATATGATATACAGACCAATGCACGATTATTAAACATGTTCCAATAAGAAATAAAGCCCATGACCAACTAGTTATACTACAAACAACAATGTTCAACCGACGCTTTCTTTATTTATCTACAGATCACAATAGATATATCAGTCGTAAAACTTGACCATGGCATCGATTGCTGGTGTCCCTCCCTCCTCCAATTACTGGGTCACTTTTTTAAAATGTTAAACCCATAATTAAACCTGTTAAGCAAGACCAGTCGCGCCCAGATAAGAAGAAATTGCCCATCTTCCGTGGTCTCAAAAGAAAAGAATAAATAATCCCGTTATAAGATCGACGTTATTGAAGAAATTTTATGCGTTTGGAGGATTTTGTCGATATGTTGAATTTATTTTAATAGGAGCTTACATAGTTAAGCTTGTCGATGCGTTGATGATGATAGGTCTAGATAGTTTGGTTTCTTGGCTTTATGTTGATTGGTTAGCGCATTAAAATCACAAGAATTAATTTCGGAGGAATTTATTAAGCAACTTTGGTTAATAATCGTACCTTAATTACAGGAAATCAATTAAGAGATAAATTGGGAGATAAAAGGATTTTTATTAGAAAATCTGCTTAGAAATGTCTATATTTTGGAAATATATTTTAATTTAAGGAAGAATTCGATCTAATTAAGACACAAATTATACACAGTATAATAATAACATAAAAATAAAAATAAATTTTGTAAAACTAAAGGAAAAACAGAATTTCTTAAGAACAAATGGCATTTTAGATTTGGAAAAAACTGGATTGCACAAATCTCTATGTTTTTATTTATCAGTTCTTCTATTATCTCTTGATCTTTGTTGTTGAAACAATAATGTTCCATGTTGCTAATCGAATTGTAAGCTTCTTTTCCTTCTCGTTTTCCTTTTTTTACGTGGTTCGTCATCTTAGGTTTACAATATGTAGGATGCTAACCTTGCCCAACAACTCTCCTCTTTTATCCGGGCTTGGGACCGGCTGTGGGCAAAAACGCGGCATCTGAGCTACTCAATCCACCCAGTCCTCGCGCTCATAACCCCCAGGCAGAATATCTAACGAGCTTCTAAAAGACGGAGGAGAATGTATAACCCTAGAGATCACAAAACTTATACAAAAAATAATATTGCACTGCAAGATACCAGACGCATGGAGAAACAGTATAATGATACCAATGTTCAAGAAATGAGATAAAGAAGACCCCAACAATTATAGTGGTATAAATCTACTGAAAAGCGCACTTAATCATCATCTTTGGTTCTACAACGCTGACCTGTTTAAGAATTAGTCTCCCCTATCTTTCGCTTTGGTTTTCCAATTTTTGACCACTAGATTCCTCAAGTCATCTTCGAGTTGAGTTTTAAATCTAGATCTTGGCCTGCCTCTCTTCCTGGTTCCTACTGGCTCTTGATATAATATCTGTCTTTGGGAGTCTCCATTCTATCACCAGATCTTGTGGTGCCGCTATTTGTGTGCTGTTGGTGACCTTCATGTATTCTGTTTTCGGTACGTTCAGCTGCAGTCCCATTTTTTTTGCATAGACTTTCGTCATACAGCCAGTCTCGAAAGGTTATAATATATTCCTCAAGAAAGTATATACATATAAGTACAGATTATCTCTCAGACAAATGCACAGCGATATCCCTAAAACGAAATAGACGAATAACTAGCGGACCAACTCGACATCGAGTTTTCGAAAAAACTATTTTTAATCATATGAAATAACAATGGTCAAAATAGGTATCAATATTAAGATTCTTCTGCTATAAAAAAATTTGAAAGTACCTACTAACTTATTTTTTAATTTAATTTATAATACAGGGTGAGTCAATACTATTCTTACTTATGTTTATGCGTTATCTCGAATTCGACAAAAGCTATCAACATGCGGTTTGCGCCATTTTGTTACGAATTTAATCCAGTTCCATTATAATTTACAATAAATAGGTCTTTCCATTAAACATTTTGAAGAAAAACAAATTTTAATTTTTTCTATTCGAAAGTACCCTCTATCTATGACAATTAAAACCAAATGCAATTGTTTTATAGTAGATGTAAATTAAATTATCCACACTCTTTCTAAGAACGCTAATTTCGTTAAAATGGGTTGATCCAAACCAAAGTTATAGGTATTTATCCACAAATACTTTCCCACTCTCCCCTACCCTTTATTTGACAAAATAAAAAAAGTACTTACAACTTTGTGCGGAATTTTGGCCTCTTTTTAGTTTACCTATTTAACACTTGGTATAATTGGGATAATTCACAAAAAACTGGTTTTAAAATTTTTCTTCACAGGTTACGTCCCCTAGCGGTTAACCCAGAAACTTGAAAGTTATTTCCAGCGATTTCTCTTGGCCACTTTTACTAAGGAATTTTTTCTCCTAAAGTTATAACATTAATAGTTTCTGATATATAGCCGACAGATCGGCTTATTGGATCACCCGGTACATTACGATTTATGGAAATCTCTTGATTATTTCCTCAAGATCTCATATATTCGACCAAAAACAATTCCTTATTTTATATAAAATAAACAAAAAAGCACATAGCTGTGATTATAGCATCCCATGGTATTAATAGCAGGAAATAGACCAAAACAACTCAACATCTAAACACACGACAAGAATATTAAACAAGTGCGTAAATTTAACGGTTACCGGTATTGGCAAAAACATTATCATCAAAATCTCACATATCTTTTCACTATTATAACGTTTCGTCTTGTAACAGAATGAATTTGTAAAAATGATAAATTTATGGCATCATTGCAAGTTGCCGGTAGCCGGCAGTT